>PUQB01001251.1:0-30165 GCA_003024785.1 Selaginella tamariscina
GTCCCGCCCTCGTCCGGCTTGCCCGCTTGCGCGCTCTTTCTCGCTTCTCTGGGTGGTGGTGCCTGGCCGTTCTTCGTTGGTGGCGTGCTTTGTCTGGTTCCTTCCGTTCCCGCCCGCGCCCTCCGCCTGCTCCCTCGCTCCGCGGCGGTTTGCCTTCGCGGCCCGCTTCTTCGCGGGCCTCTTCGCTCCCCGCGGCTGGCCGTTTGCGGCCCTCCCGGTCTGTGCTGCCCTTCGCTGTTCTGGGCCGCCCGCGCGCTCCCTGCTGCCTTCCCGCGTGCCTGCCTTGGCCGCCCGGCCCGGGTCCTCTTCTCCCCTTTCCTCGTGCTGGGGCTCGCTCCTTGCCCTTCTTGCTCTTCCCGCGGCCTTCCTCGTCCGCGCGCGTCCTCCGCTCGCGTTGCCTCCGTCCCTGCCCTTTGTCCCCCGCCCGTCGCTCCTCCCGCTTGCCTGGTCCGGTGCCGTGTTCGGCTTGTCGCGCTGCCGGCGGTCCGCCGCTGGCGCCGCTGCGCGCCGTTCCTTTCCCCTTCTCCTTTCGCGGCCGGCGCCGTCGTCCCCGGTTTCCGTCGGTGCCCCTGCGGCCGGCTCCTTGCCCCGCGCCTCCGTGCCGCCCCGCGCCCCCGTCTCGTCTGTCCGGCGCGGGCCCCGTCCGGCGGCGTGGCTGGCGGGGCGTGGGGTGGTTCCCTCCCCGTCTGGTGCCCTTCTCGGGCGCCTCCTCCTTCCGCGGCCTCCTTCCCTCCGGGGTGGGGCCTGCGCCGCGGCGGCCGTCGTGTTGCCGCCTGGCTTTGTCGTTCCTTTGTGTGCCCCCGCCTTCGGTCCCTGCTCCTCTCCGCCCCGGCTCTCTCGGCTCTCGCCCCGCTGCCGCGCGCCGCGCCCTGCGCTCCCTGGTGTGCCTTGCCGCCTTCCGCGCCTCCTCGCCTCCTTGCCCGCCCCTTGTGCCCGCGGCTTGTCCGCGGGCGTGCCTGCCTGCGCGTCCTCCCCCCCGCTGCCCTTCGCCGGGTGGCTTTGGCCGTCCGTGGTGTTCTCTCCCGGTCGGCTCGCTTGCCTCCCGGGTGCCCTGCCGCGCTTGCTCCCGCCGTCTCCCGTTCGGGCCTCGGGCGCTCCGGTCCCGGCGTGCCTTGCGGCGCTTGCGCCGCTCTGTTCCGGCCCTCCGGTCCGGCCGGCCTCCCCGCTGCGTTTCCGCCTCTCCCTCCGCGGCGGCCCGCCCCTCCCCGGCTTTCCCTCGTCGCGGCGCGCGCCCCGGCCCCCGCCCCGCTTGCCCTCGTGGCGCTCCGTGCCTCGCCTTGTCGTCTGGCGCCGGGTCCTCTGCCGCCGCCCGGGCTTCGGTTCCCTGGCCCGGGCCGCCGGCGCGGGTGCGCGCCCCGTTCCGCCCGGCCCCTGTTGCGTGCCGCGGCTCTTTCGCCGCGTCGGGTTGCTTGGGCCTGCCGCCTTCCTCGGGTGGTCCCCTCCCTCCCCGGCTCCCTCCTGGCGGCGCCCGCTCGCGCCCCGTCCCGCGCGGGCCCGCTGCCCCGGCCTTTGCCCCGCGCGTCCCCGCGTGCTTGCCCTTGCTGGGCGGGCCGCGCCTGGCTGCTCTGTGTGCCCCCTGGTTGTGTGCGGCCCGGCTGGCTGCCCGCTGGTCCGCCGCCCCCTCCGGGCGGCTTGCTCGCGTGGGGGCCCTCTGCGGGCTCCTGCCCGCGGGCCTCGGCCCCGGTTGCTGCCGCGGCTGGCCCCGTGGCCTGGGGTGCGCGCCCTCGTTGGCGGCGCGCGCGCGCCTGCGCGCCCCGGCCGCTGGTGCCTTGGGCGTTCCCTCCGCCCCGTCTTGCCCCCCGGCCCCCGGCGTCTCCCCTGTCTGCGCGTCTGCGGGTGTCCCCCCGGCCGGCGCCCGGCCCCTGCCTTGTGGGCTCCCCTGCCGGGGTGCCCCCCGCCCGCCCTTGCTCTTCTGTGCCCGGTTCGCGTGCTCGCCTCCCTGTTGGGCCCCGCCCGCTGGTGCCCTGCCTGCGCCGGGCGCGCCCGCGGCCCCTCTGGTGGCGGCTCGCCGCGCTCCTGCCGTGCCCCTCGTTCGTCTGCCTTGGGTCTCGGGGCGCCCGCCTCCTCGCCCCCTCTCGTCGCTGGTGCCTCCCGCCGTTTCCCTCCGGCTCGCTGGCGCTCCGTTCGCGCGTTCTGTCGGGTCCGCGCCTGCTTCGCGGCCTCGGGGGTTCCTCCCCTCGCCCTCTTCTCCCCCTTTCCCTCGGCCGGGCGCCGGGGTTGCTTCGGTGCCCCCGGCCGCGGCCTCCGCGCTCCCCGTGGGCCCTTTTTGGTCCCCGCCCTGGCGCTGCGGGCTGCCCCGCCCGCCGGGCTCCGGCGCCGCCCTGCGCGCTCCCCGCTCCCCCCCGGGTGTTGCTTGCTTCCGCCCGCCGGCCGGTGGTCCTGGCCGTCGCCCTCCGCTCCGGCGTGTGTCCCCTCCCCTGCCGCCTCCCCTCGCCCCGCCCCTGGCTGGCGCTCCCGCGCGCTGCCTCTGCCCGGCCCTCGCGGCGCTTGCGCGGCCTCGCTGCGTCGGGGGCGTGGGGGTCGTGGCGCCCCTCGGGCGCGCGCCCGGGTGCCCCGGCCCCTCGTGCCGCTCTTGGTGGTCGTCGCCCGTCTTCCCCTGCGCCCTTTGCCGCCTGCCGTGGGGCCCGGTTCCCTGTGCCCCGCCCTTGGCCCTGGGTTCGTCGCTCCTCCGCGCTGGGGCCGTCCTGTGTCCCGGGCGCCCTGCGCGCCGTCCCTCGCCCGGGCCTCGGGTTCCTCTTCCCGCCCCGGGCCCCGGCCGTGGGCGGTCCCGCTGCCGCCTCCCGCGCCGCCGGCGGGGGCCCTGGGCCGCGTTCTCTTTTCTTTTTCCCGGCCTGCCGCCCCTGCCCTCGGTTCCCCGGCGCTCGGGCCTCCCGGCCGGCCCCGCCCCGCCCGTTTTGCGGTGTCCGGTGCGCCCCCGGCGGCCCTTGCCCCTCTGGCGGCGTGGGTGCTGCGCTTGCCCGGTCGTCCTCCTCCCCGCCTCCGGTCTCCCCGGTGCGCCCCTCTCGTCGCTGGCCCTGTCGGTCCGGGCCGTCGGCCCCCCGGCTCCGTCCCTTCGGGCCCCGGCTTGGCTCTGCGGGTTGGGCTTCGGGGTCTGCGGCTCGCCCCCGTCGGCTGTCGGCGGTCTGCCCGCGCTGCTCTCCGCGGCGCGGGCGGGCTGCCGCGTGCCGCCCGGGCGCCGGCCGCCGCCCCGCCCGCCCCGCGCGGGCGGGCCTTCCCTCGGCCTCGCCCCCCCGCCTCCGCCCTGGCCCGGCCCCGGGGCCTCCGCCTGTTTCCTTCCCCCCCGCCTTGCGCTGGTCCTTGCGGCTGCTGCCGCCCTGTGCTTTCTGCCCCGTGCTCTGCCTGTCCCCGTGCCGCCCTTCCCCCCGCGCGGGTCCCCGGCGGGCGTCCCTCTGCCTCTCTTCCGGTCGCCCCCTGCCTCGTCCTCTCCTTCGTGCCGCGCCTGCCTGGCTTCCCGCGCTTCCCCCTGTCCCTCTCTCCTCTCTCGCGCCCCCCCGCCCCGGGCCCGGGCTTGGCCGCCTCCGCGGGGCCCGCCCCCCTGTTGCGCTTGCCTCTCGTCCGCCTTTGTGCCCTGCCTTGCGCGGTGTCGCCTCCGTGGGCGCTTCGGCGCCCGTGCCCTCCCCTCCTTTTCCCGTTCTTTTCCTTCCTCCGTGCGGTGGCGGCGGGGCTCTGCCCCTTCTTCTGGCCTTCCGGCCGTCCGGCCGGCCGCTCCCGGCGGCTGCCCTTGTCCGGTGGGGCGTTTGGCTGGGGCGGCCCCTCTGTTCCCCTCCCGCCGGTGTCCTCCGCTGCGCTCCCCGCGCCCCGCCCTCTCGTGTGGCCCCGCCGGGTCCCGCTCCTTTGCTTTTGCTCTTCCGTCCGGCTCCCCCTGTGCCCGCCTGGCCTCTCGCTCCTTTCGTGTTTCGGCGTTTGCCGCTCGCGGTGTCCGCCCCGTTCCCCCCGGGCTCCCTGGCTTGTGGCCGCCCCGCGTTCCTCGCGCCGTTGCTTTTTGCTCCTTCGCTGTCGGCTCTTCCTCTCCTTGTGCCGCCGCCTTCCCCCGTGTTGGCTTGTTCCCCCCCCTCGGGCCCGTGCGCTGGGTTTCGCCCGTCGTGCGCCCGGTTCGTTTTCCCCTCCTGCTGCCGGTGCCGCCTCGTCCTTCCCCTTCGTCCGCGCGGCCCCGTTGCTTCGCCCCCTTGGTCCTTGCGCTTGGTTGCCCCGCCCGTGGCGCGCCGCTCCCGTGCGTGGGCTTCTGCCTGCCCGCCTCTCGTCGCCTCCGTGCTCGCGGCGGCGCTCTCTCCCTCCTGGGTTGTTCCCCTTCTGGCTCGGGGTGGCCCGTGCCCCCGGCGCCCTCCTGTCGCGCCTTCCGGCGCTTGCGGCCGCCGTGCTGCGTTTGTCCGGCTTTGCCCCTCCCTTCCGCCCGGCCCGGCGCTGCCTCCTTTGCCCCCGCCTTCCCTCCGCGCCGGGTCCTGTCCGCGGCCGCGTCGCCTTGCTGCTCCGCTCCGCTGCGGTTCCGCCCTTTGTTGCCTTGCTTTGTCCCTCCCCTCCCGCGGGGCCCCGTGGGGTCCCTTTTTCCGGCCGCGCTGGGCCTGCCCTTGGCCGCCCCGGCCCTGCGTCTCTGGCCGCCGCGGCCCTTGCGTCCTTGTTGTCTCCTTTCCCTGGGCCGCCCCGGCCTTGGCGGCCCTGGCTCCTTGTCCTTGGGCCGCCCGGCCTTGGCGTCCCTGGCTCCCTGGGCCGCTTCCTTGGCCCTGCGGTCCGGCCCTGGCGTCCGGGCTTCCTCTCCTTGGCCCTGCGGTTCCGGCCCTGGCGTCCGGGCTTCCTCTCCTTGGCCCTGCGGTTCCGGCCCTGGCGCTCCGGGCTTCCTCTCCTTGGCCGTCCGGTTCCGGCCTGGCGTCCGGGCTTCCTCTCCTTGGCCCCCCGGCCCTGGCGTTTGGGCTTCTTGTCCTGGCCTCCTCTCCTTGGCCGCCTTCCCGTTCTCGGGGTTCCTGTCCTTGGGCCGCCCGGCCCTGGCGTCCCGGGTCCCTGTGCGCAGCCCGGGTCCTTGGCTCGGCGTCTGGGGCTCCCGTCCTTTGGGCCCTGGCGTCTGGGTCTCGCCTTGGCTCCCGCGTCCGCGGTCCTTGGCCTTGGCTTCCTCCTGTCCTTGGGCCGTCGCGGCCCTGGCGTTCCGGCCTCGGCTTGCCCCCTCGGCCCTTTGGGCTTGGCGCCTGGGGTTCCTCTCCTCGGGCCCTGGTTTCGGGTTTCGGGTTTTCCTTCCCCCTCCTCTCGCCCCGGCCCTGGCTCCTGTCCTTGGGGGTTCCTGTCCTTGGGCCCCGGTTTCGGGTTTGGGTTTTCCTTCCCCCTCCGCTCGCCCCGGCCGTGGGCTCCTGTCCTTGGGCCCTGGTTTCGGGTCTCTCCCCCCTCCGCTGGCTCCTGTCTGGGCCGGGTTTCGGGTTCTCCTTCCCCTCCGCTTTGCCCGGGCCCTGGCCTCCTGTCCTTGGGCTTGGCGTCTTGGGGTTCCCCCCTTGGGCCCTGGTTTCGGGTCCTCCGCCCTCTGCCCGTCCTTTGGGGGCGCCCCGGGCCCCCGCCGGGGGCGCTCGCCCCTTGTTGCCGGCGCGCTCCGGGGGCCTCCCCGTTGCCCGGTGCGCCTTCCCCTTTTTCCTCTCGTTGGCGGCTGCGGGGCTTGTGGGCCTGGCCGCTCCCCTTCTCCGCGTCCTCCTTCCGTGGGTCCCGTGGCTTGCCCGTGCCCCGGGCGCGGTGGCCGCGCTGCTCCTTCCCGCGTGCCCCCCTTGCCCCTCCGCCCCTCCCGCTCGCCCGCTCCCTGCGGCCCTCCCGCCGGCGGCGGGCCGCTGGCCGGGGGCCCGTGCGCTCGCGCTGCTGCGCCCTGGGTGTGGGCGGTTGCGCCCGGGGTGGCGCGCCCCCTGGGCCTGCCCCCCTGCGGGTGTTGTGGCCTGGTGTGGCTGGCCTTGCTCCGCCGGGCCGTGGCTGCCCCCGGGCCCGCCCGGCCTCCCTGCCGCGGTGGCGGGGGGTGGCTGCCCTCTCCCTGTGCCGCGTGGCCGGGCGCCCCTGGCCCGCTGCGTGCCCCCGGGGGCCGTCTCCCGTGTCCCGTCGCCCGGGCCCCGGGGTTCTGGCGCGCGGTGGCGGGGCCGGGCGGGTTGCCCCCTGCGCCGTGGGCCCCGCCCTGCGCCGGCCGCCCCTGCGGCCTTGGGGGGCGGGGCGGGGGCCCCGGGTGGGCCCCGCGCCGCCGGCCCCTGCGCCGGGCCGGGCCCGCCCGCCCCCTGCCTTGCCCTGCCCGGGGGCCCCCCTGCCGGGGGGGCCCCCCCCTGGCCCTCCGTCCCCCGGGGTCCCCCCCGCGCGCCCCCCCGCCCTTTTTGGGCTGCGTGCCCCCCTGGCCGGCCCCGGTCCCCGTGGGTGCGCCCCGGTGCCCCCTGTCCCGGTGGGGCCCCCCGTGGGCGCCCCCTGTGGCCTCGTGTGCCCGCTGCCCCGGCGGCGCCCTCCCCCTTGGCCCCCCCGTGGGCTCGTTGCCCCCCCTGCCCCTGGGGCCCCCCCGTCGGCCCCCCCGTGGGCTCGGGCCTCCCCGTCCTGGTGGGGCCCCCCGTTGGGGCCCCGTGGGCTCTGGTGCCCCCGTCCGGTGGGAGCCACCCCCGTTGGGGTCGCCCCGTGGGCTCGGGTGTCCCCTGCGGCTGCCCCGCCGCCCCTGTCGCCCCCCCGCGGGCTCCGGTGCCGCTGTCCCTGCCGCGTCCTCCCTGTTGGGCCGCCCGTAGGCCTCCTGTGCCCCCTGCGCCTGTGGGGCCCCTCCCTGTTGGCGTCCCCTGCGCCCGCGGGGCCCCCTCGCTCGCCCCCCCCGTGGGCCCCTGCGGCCCCCTTGCTCGCCCCCCTGCCTGCTCCGGTCCTGTCCCTCTGCGGGGTCCTCCCTGCGCCCGCCCCCCTCCGCCCGGCCCTCCTGTTGGCCCCCGCCGTGGGCTCGGGTGTCCCTGTGCTGGCGCTGCTCCTCGCTGTCCCTCCCTGCTCCCGTGGCCTTGTTCTCCGCCCCCCGGTGCTCGCCGCCCCCCCGTTGCCCCTCCTGCCTCTCCCCTGCTTCCCTGCTGTCGCGCGGCGCTCTTGTGTCTCTCCTGTTGCCCTTTTCCCCGGTGCCTGCCGCCCATCCGCTTCCCTCTCCTGTCGGGTCCTCTCCCCCCGCTGCCCCGCTCCCCTCCGCCCTCCGCCGTCCCGCGTGTTTGCGCTTGCCTCGTCCTGCGTTGGGTGCCCCTCGGGCCGTCCCGTGCTCGCCTCCTTTTGTCGTTGCCTGTGCCTCCTCTTTGCGGTTTTCGGGCTTCCCCCCTTCTCCTCCCCCTCCGTTCCTCTGGGCCCTCCGCTCTCCCCCCCCTCCCCGGCCCGCCCCCGGCGCCTCTTTCCCCCCCCCCCGCCTTCCCCCTTCTTCCCCCCTCGCCCCCTCGTTTCCTCCTTCCCCTCTCCCCCCCTCCCCCTCGTTCCTTCTCTCTCCCCTTTCTCCTTGTCCTGTCCTTGCCTGGCCCGTGTCTGTGTCCCCCTGCGTCCCTGGTCCCTCGCTCCCTGTTCCCCTGCCCTTCGCTGTCCTTTCTCGTGCCTGTGTCCCCTGCGTCCTCCCTGGTCCCTCTCGCTCCCTGTTCCCCTGCCCTTCGCTGCCCCGCCTGTGCCCCCTGTTCCGCTGCCCTCCCTGTCCCTGCCCCCTGCCCCCTTGTCCCTGCGCCCGTCTCCTCCCCTGTCCCTGTCCTTTCTCGTGTCTTTCTTTCCCTTGGCCGTCGCCTCTGTGTCCTGCCCGCCTCCGCCCGCTCCCCCGTTTGCCTTGTGGGTTCCTGTGCCCTCCGCTCTTGTCTCTTTGGCCTCTTTCGCGTTTGTGTCCCCCCCTCCTGCTTTCGCTTTCTCGTTTCCTCCCCCGCTGCCCCTGTCCTCTTCCCTGTCCCCTTCTCGTGTCCCCCCTTCCCCTCCCCCCCCCCTCCCCCTCGCCCCCGCCCCCCCGCCCGCCCCCTCCCGTTTGTGCTGCCGTGGCCCCCCCTGTGCCCCCTGGCGGCCCTGCTCTCGCCCCCCTCGGTTGCCCTGCCTGTCCCCCCCCTCCCCCCTCGCGTTCCCCTGCCGTGGCCCCCCTGTGCCCCGTGGCCCCTGGTCCCCGTCCCCTCCCCCTCCCTGTCCCCTGCCCCGTCCCCCCCCGCCTCCCCTCCCGTCCTTGCTGCCGTGGCCCCCCTTCCCCTGCCCTGTCCCCCTCCCCTCCCCCTCCCGTTTGTGCTGCCGTGGCCCCCCTTCGCCCTGCCCTGTCCCCCCCCTCTCCCCTCCCCCCTCCCGTCTGTGCTGCCGTGGCCCCCCCTTCCCTGCCCTGTCCCCCCCCCTCCCCTCCCGTCCTGCTGCTGTGGCCCCCCCTGTGCCCCGTGGCCGCCGTGGTCTCGGGTCCCGTCCCCCCCCTCGGTCCCCTGCCCCGTCCCCCCCCCCTCGCCCGCCCCCCTCGGTCCGCTTGCCCCGTCCCCCCGCCCCTCGCCCGCCCCTCGGTCCCCTGCCCCGCCCCCCGCCCCTCGCCCGCCCCCCTCGGTCCGCTTGCCCGTCCCCGCCCCTCGCCGCCCCCTCGGTCCGCTTGCCCCGTCCCGCCCCCTCGCCCGCCCCCTCGGTCCGCTTGCCCCGTCCCCCCGCCTCCCCCCCCCCCTCCGTCCGTGCTGCTGTGGCCCCCTCCCCCTCGTCCTGTGCCCGTCCTTCCCCCTCGTCCTCCCCCCCCCTTTCCCCTGCCTGTCCCTCGCCGGCCTGTCCCCGTCGGCTGCCCCGTCCGCCCCCTCGCCCCCCCTGCCCCGCCCTCCCCCCTTGGGCCCTCCGTTTTGTGCCGTCCTCCCCCCTTCCTCTGGGTTGTGCCTTTCGTGCCCGCCCCTCGTTCGGCTCGGCCCCGGGGGGGGGGGCTCCGTGCCGGCCCTCCGGTCTCGTCTCTGCGTGCCTTGTGCGTTTGTGCCTGCGTTCTCTGTTTGCCCTGCCGTCCGCGCTGCGTGTTGGCCCTGCTTTCCGGTCTGCCGCCTTTTCCTGTCGGTCCTGCGTGTGTCTCCGTTGTTTCCGGCCTCGGCCTCGTGTCTCTTCTGCGCCGCTGTCCGCGCTGGGTTTTTGCTCGGCCTCGTCCGCGTTTGGCCCTCTGTTCGGCGCTTGTGGCCGCCCCGTCCGCTGGCCCCCCGCGTTCCGGTCGGGCCCCGTCCCGCCCGGCCTTGCCGCCGTCCGCCTTGCCGCCCGCGCTGGGTGTGGCCCCTGCCTTTGGGTCGGTCGCCCTTTCCCTCGGTCCTGGGTGTGTCTCGCCCTCTCCGGTTCTCGGCCTCGTGTCTCCTCTGCGTGGCTGTCCGCGCTGGGTTCTTCCTCGGCCTTGGCTGGGTCTCGCGTCTCTGTTCGGCGCTCCTGGTGCCCTGGGTCTGTCTCCGCTGTCTCCGGCCCTCGGCCTTGTGCCTCCTCTGCGCCGCTGTCCGCGCTGGGTTCTTGCTCGGCTTGTCTGGGTTTGGCCTCTCCCTTCGGCGCTCGTGGCTGGTCCTGCGTCCGCCCTGCCGTCCGCGCTGGGTGTTGGCCCTGCCTTCGGGTCGGCCTTCGCTTTTCGCTCGGCCCTGGGTCTGTCTCCGCTGTCTCCGGGCCTCGGCCTTGTGTCTCCTCTGCGTGGTTGTCCGCGCTGTGTTCTTGTCCGGCCTCGGTCGGGTTTGCCCTCTCCCTTCGGGGCTCGTGGTGCCCCGTCGGCTGGCCGCCTGCCCGCCTGTGCTTCCTCTCTCGGTGCCCCCTCTCTTGTGCCGCTCGCTCGTGGTTGCCGCCGCTGTTTTCCGTGCTCCTGCGCGTTTGCGCTCTGCCTCGGCTCCCTGGGGTCCTTGGTTTGTTTCCCTCTGCCTGTGTGGTCTGCCCTTCGGTGCTGCTTCCCGGGCCGCTTGCCTTTCTCTTTCTTCGGCTGCCCGTGCCTGGCGGTTCTTTGTCCTCGCCCGTTCCCCGTGCTCTGCCTTGCTCGTGTTTTGTCCCTCTGCCCTTTGGTTGGGCGCGGCCTCTTCCTTGGGGCCTTTCGCTCGGGCCTTGGTCTGCTCCTGTTGTTGCCCTGCGTCTGGTCCCGCGCGCCCCTCGCTTCGGCGCGTGGGTCCTCCTGCGCTGCGCGGGCCCGCTGGTCGTGCCCTGCGTCTGGTCCCGCGCGCCCCTCGCTTCGGCGCGTGGGTCCTCCTGCGCTGCGTGGGCCCGCTGGTCGTGCCCTGCGTCTGGTCCCGCGCGCCCTCGCTTCGGCGCGTGGGTCCTCCTGCGCTGCGCGGGCCGCTGTCGTGCTGCGTCGTCCGCGCGTTGGCGCTGCGCGCGCGCCTGTTGTTCCTTCGCTGTTGGCTCGGGGCCTTGGTTCCTCGTGTGCCTGGTTCCGCCCCCGTGTGTTGGCCTGTCTGTGGCGTGGCTGTTTGCTGCCTCTTGGGCGCCGCTTTTGTGCCCCCCTTTGTGTCGTCCCCTTGGGCGTGTGCCTCTCGGGTTCTCGGCCGGCTGCCTTGCCTGCCCCGGCGTGTGCGTCTTGCGCTCCTGGCTGGCTGTCCTTTGTGGTCCGCCTTGGTTTCGCGCCCTGGGCGTGTGGCCCGTCCTCGGGGGCTGCCCTCGGTTTTGCTTCGCCTCCGTCCCCTGGGGTGTGCGTTGCCCGTTCGGCTGCTCTGCCCTGTGTGCCTCTTTTGGCCCTGGGCGTGTGGCTCCGCGCTTGCTTGCCCGGCTCCTCTGCGTGCTCGGTCGGCTTCCTGTCTGGGGCGTGTCTGCCTTGGGTTCGGCTTGCTGCCTTGCGTTCGCGGCTTTGGTTTGGTCTCCCGCGCGTTGCCCGCGTGTGGCTGCGGTCTTGTGTGCGGGCCTCCTTTCTGTTGGTGGTGCCTGGCTGTGGCTCCCCTTGCTTGCCCGGGCCCGTCCGCGCCTGTTCCTGCCCCTGTCTTGGCCTTGGCTCCGCTCCCTTGCCTGCCCTTGTGCTGGCGCTTGTTCGTGGCCCTTGCCGGGTGTTCGGTCCTGTTGGCCTTGGGCGCTGTCGGGGTTGTTGTCCTTGGGCGCCCGTCCCGGTGGGGCTTGTGTGCTCCTCCCCCGTGTTGGCGCCCCCCTTCTCCCTTGTGCCTGCCTCGGTGCCTCGCGCCTGGGGGCTCCGGCTCCCTTGCGCGGTTCGGTTCCCTGGTTGCTCTGCCCGCCGTCCTCTGCTTGTCTCCCCGCTTCCGCCCTGCCTGTCTCCGTCTCCCTGCTTTGTCCTGTGCCCCTGCGCCTGGCTCCTTCCCTCCGTCCTCGTTTCTTTGCTGGTCCCTTCCTCGGCTCCCCGTCGTCCTTCTCGCGCTCCTCCGTGCCCCCGTCCCGCCCTCTGGCCGGGCTGCCCTTCCTCGCTTCCCGGCCGCCCCGGGCTCGCCCGTTCTCTCGGTGCTTCCTGGTCCCTTTCCGCCTCGCCCGGCCCTTGCGCCGGCGCTGTTTCCCTCCCCTTTCTGCCCTCTCCCCTTTCGCCGGTCGGCTCGCGGCCTCCCGTGGTGGTCCCGGGTCCCGGCGCCTTCGGGTTCGCTTCCGGCGCGGGCGCCTGCGCCCGGCTCCCCCTCCCCGGCCGGCCGCCGGCGCGCCCCTTCCCCTCCCGCCCCGGGGCGGTCGTGCCCTCCCTCCCCCTCCCGGGCTTCTCCCCGTCTGGTCCTTGGCCTGCGTCCCTCTCCCTCTCTTCCCGCGGCTCCCTTGGCGGGCCCGTCTGGTGCCCGCCGCCGCGGTCCTTCCCGCTCCCTCGCGTCTCTCCCCGTTGTTGCCGTTCCTCGTCGTTGGCTCTCGGGGTGGGGCGCGGTCCGCCCTTGCGGGTGTGCCCTGGTCGCTCCCCTCTTTCCGTCGGGGCCGCTGCCCTGGCCTTCCCTGGCTGGGGCGCGGCGTCGGCGCTGTTCCTTTGCCCCCTTCGCGTGCTCCCCGCCGGCCGTTGCTCTGCCTCCCTTCGCCTGGCCTCCGCTCTCGGCCTCCGGTCCTGTTGTGTTGGTCTTCGGGCTGGGCGTCCTGCTTCCGCGGGCCCGTTGGGGGCCTTCGTCCTCCGTTGTCCGCGGTGCCCTTCTTGGCTTTCCGGCCGCCGCTCCTGCGCCCGCCTTTGCCCCGGCTGTTTTCCTTCCTCCCGCCCGCCCGTTGGGGCTCGCCGCCGCTCCGCTCTCCTCGTCTCCCCCTCCCGCTGCCGCCTCGGGCTCGGCGGCTGTTCTTTGGCTGCCTCCGCCCGCCCCTCCTGCGCCCTCCCCGTCTTTGGGTTCCGGGGGGCGTCTGGTCGCCCGGCTGCCCCTTCCCGGCCTTGCCGGCCGGGCCCCCGGCGTGGCGCCTGCGGCTTCCTTTGCCTCCCCCGGGGCCCCTTCCCCGGTCCCGCCCTCGTCCGGCTGCCGCTTGCGCGCTCTTTCTCGCTTCTCTGGGTGGTGGTGCCTGGCCGTTCTTCGTTGGTGGCGTGCTTTGTCTGGTTCCTTCCGTTCCCGCCCGCGCCTCCGCCTGCTCCCTCGCTCCGCGGCGGTTTGCCTTCGCGGCCCGCTTCTTCGCGGGCCTCTTCGCCCGCGGCTGGCCGTTTGCGGCCCTCCCGGTCTGTGCTGCCCTTCGCTGTTCTGGGCCGCCCGCGCGCTCCCCTGCTGCCTTCCCCGCGTGCCTGCCTTGGCCGCCCGGCCCGGGTCCTCTTCTCCCCTTTCCTCGTGCTGGGGCTCGCTCCTTGCCCTTCTTGCTCTTCCCGCGGCCTTCCTCGTCCGCGCGCGTCCTCCGCTCGCGTTGCCTCCGTCCCTGCCCTTTGTCCCCCCGCCCGTCGCTCCTCCCGCTTGCCTGGTCCGGTGCCGTGTTCGGCTTGTCGCGCTGCCGGCGGTCCGCCGCTGGCGCCGCTGCGCGCCGTTCCTTTCCCCTTCTCCTTTCGCGGCCGGCGCCGTCGTCCCCCGGTTTCCGTCGGTGCCCCTGCGGCCGGCTCCTTGCCCCGCGCCTCCGTGCCGCCCGCGCGCCCCCCTGTCTGTCTGTCCGGCGCGGGGCCCCGTCCGGCGGCGTGGCTGGCGGGGCGTGGGGTGGTTCCCTCCCTCTGGTGCCCTTCTCGGGCGCCTCCTCCTTCCGCGGCCTCCTTCCCTCCGGGGTGGGGCCTGCGCCGCGGCGGCCGTCGTGTTGCCGCCTGGCTTTGTCGTTCCTTTGTGTGCCCCCGCCTTCGGTCCCTGCTCCTCTCCGCCCCGGCCTCTCGGCTCTCGCCCCGCTGCCGCGCGCCGCGCCCTGCGCTCCCTGGTGTGCCTTGCCGCCTTCCGCGCCTCCTCGCCTCCTTGCCCGCCCCTTGTGCCCGCGGCTTGTCCGCGGGCGTGCCTGCCTGCGCGTCCTCCCCCCTGCCCTTCGCCGGGTGGCTTTGGCCGTCCGTGGTGTTCTCTCCCGGTCGGCTCGCTTGCCTCCCGGGTGCCCTGCCGCGCTTGCTCCCGCCGTCCCGTTCGGGCCTCGGGCGCTCCGGTCCCGGCGTGCCTTGCGGCGCTTGCGCCGCTCTGTTCCGGCCCTCCGGTCCGGCCGGCCTCCCCGCTGCGTTTCCGCCTCTCCCTCCGCGGCGGCCCCGCCCCTCCCCGGCTTTCCCTCGTCGCGGCGCGCGCCCCGGCCCCCGCCCCTTGCCCCTCGTGGCGCTCCGTGCCTCGCCTTGTCGTCTGGCGCCGGGTCCTCTGCCGCCGCCCGGGCTTCGGTTCCCTGGCCCGGGCCGCCGGCGCGGGTGCGCGCCCCGTTCCGCCCGGCCCCTGTTGCGTGCCGCGGCTCTTTCGCCGCGTCGGGTTGCTTGGGCCTGCCGCCTTCCTCGGGTGGTCCCCTCCCTCCCGGCTCCCTCCTGGCGCGGCCCGCTCGCGCCCCGTCCCGCGCGGGCCCGCTGCCCCGGCCTTTGCCCCGCGCGTCCCCGCGTGCTTGCCCTTGCTGGGCGGGCCGCGCCTGGCTGCTCTGTGTGCCCCCTGGTTGTGTGCGGCCCGGCTGGCTGCCCGCTGGTCCGCCGCCCCCTCCGGGCGGCTTGCTCGCGTGGGGGCCCTCTGCGGGCTCCTGCCCGCGGGCCTCGGCCCCGGTTGCTGCCGCGGCTGGCCCGTGGCCTGGGGTGCGCGCCCTCGTTGGCGGCGCGCGCGCGCCTGCGCGCCCCGGCCGCTGGTGCCTTGGGCGTTCCCTCCGCCCCGTCTTGCCCCCCGCCCCCGGCGTCTCCCCTGTCTGCGCGTCTGCGGGTGTCCCCCCGGCCGGCGCCCGGCCCCTGCCTTGTGGGCTCCCCTGCCGGGGTGCCCCCCGCCCGCCCTTGCTCTTCTGTGCCCGGTTCGCGTGCTCGCCTCCCTGTTGGGCCCCGCCCGCTGGTGCCCTCTGCCTGCGCCGGGCGCCGCCCGCGGCCCCTCTGGTGGCGGCTCGCCGCGCTCCTGCCGTGCCCCTCGTTCGTCTGCCTTGGGTCTCGGGGCGCCCGCCTCCTCGCCCCCTCTCGTCGCTGGTGCCTCCCGCCGTTTCCCTCCGGCTCGCTGGCGCTCCGTTCGCGCGTTCTGTCGGGTCCGCGCCTGCTTCGCGGCCTCGGGGGTTCCTCCCCCTCGCCCTCTTCTCCCCCTTTCCCTCGGCCGGGCGCCGGGGTTGCTTCGGTGCCCCCGGCCGCGGCCTCCGCGCTCCCCGTGGGCCCTTTTTGGTCCGCCGCCCTGGCGCTGCGGGCTGCCCCGCCCGCCGGGCTCCGGCGCCGCCCTGCGCGCTCCCCTCGCTCCCCCCCGGGTGTTGCTTGCTTCCGCCCGCCGGCCGGTGGTCCTGGCCGTCGCCCTCCGCTCCGGCGTGTGTCCCCCTCCCCTGCCGCCTCCCCTCGCCCCGCCCCTGGCTGGCGCTCCCGCGCGCTGCCTCTGCCCGGCCCTCGCGGCGCTTGCGCGGCCTCGCTGCGTCGGGGGGCGTGGGGGTCGTGGCGCCGCCTCGGGCGCGCGCCCGGGTGCCCCGGCCCCTCGTGCCGCTCTTGGTGGTCGTCGCCCGTCTTCCCCTGCGCCCTTTGCCGCCTGCCGTGGGGCCCGGTTCCCTGTGCCCCGCCCTTGGCCCTGGGTTCGTCGCTCCTCCGCGCTGGGGCCGTCCTGTGTCCCGGGCGCCCTGCGCGCCGTCCCTCGCCCGGGCCTCGGGTTCCTCTTCCCGCCCCGGGCCCCGGCCGTGGGCGGTCCCGCTGCCGCCTCCCGCGCCGCCGGCGGGGGCCCTGGGCCGCGTTCTCTTTTCTTTTTCCCGGCCTGCCGCCCCTGCCCTCGGTTCCCCCGGCGCTCGGGCCTCCCGGCCGGCCCCGCCCCGCCCGTTTTGCGGTGTCCGGTGCGCCCCCGGCGGCCCTTGCCCCTCTGGCGGCGTGGGTGCTGCGCTTGCCCGGTCGTCCTCCCCCGCCTCCGGTCTCCCCGGTGCGCCGCCTCTCGTCGCTGGCCCCCTGTCGGTCCGGGCCGTCGGCCCCCGGCTCCGTCCCTTCGGGCCCCGGCTTGGCTCTGCGGGTTGGGCTTCGGGGTCTGCGGCTCGCCCCCGTCGGCTGTCGGCGGTCTGCCCGCGCTGCTCTCCGCGGCGCGGGCGGGCTGCCGCGTGCCGCCCGGGCGCCGGCCGCCGCCCCGCCCGCCCGCGCGGGGCGGGCCTTCCCTCGGCCTCGCCCCCCGCCTCCGCCCTGGCCCGGCCCCGGGGCCTCCGCCTGTTTCCTTCCCCCCCGCCTTGCGCTGGTCCTTGCGGCTGCTGCCGCCCTGTGCTTTCTGCCCCGTGCTCTGCCTGTCCCCGTGCCGCCCTTCCCCCCGCGCGGGTCCCCGGCGGGCGTCCCTCTGCCTCTCTTCCGGTCGCCCCCTGCCTCGTCCTCTCCTTCGTGCCGCGCCTGCCTGGCTTCCCGCGCTTCCCCCTGTCCCTCTCTCCTCTCTCGCGCCCCCCGCCCCGGGCCCGGGCTTGGCCGCCTCCGCGGGGCCCGCCGCCCCTGTTGCGCTTGCCTCTCGTCCGCCTTTGTGCCCTGCCTTGCGCGGTGTCGCCTCCGTGGGCGCTTCGGCGCCCGTGCCCTCCCCTCCTTTTCCCGTTCTTTTCCTTCCTCCGTGCGGTGGCGGCGGGGCTCTGCCCCTTCTTCTGGCCTTCCGGCCGGCTCCGGCCGGCCGCTCCCGGCGGCTGCCCTTGTCCGGTGGGGCGTTTGGCTGGGGCGGCCCCTCTGTTCCCGCTCCCGCCGGTGTCCTCCGCTGCGCTCCCCGCGCCCCCCCTCTCGTGTGGCCCCGCCGGGTCCCCGCTCCTTTGCTTTTGCTCTTCCGTCCGGCTCCCCCTGTGCCCGCCTGGCCTCTCGCTCCTTTCGTGTTTCGGCGTTTGCCGCTCGCGGTGTCCGCCCCGTTCCCCCGGGCTCCCTGGCTTGTGGCCGCCCCGCGTTCCTCGCGCCGTTGCTTTTTGCTCCTTCGCTGTCGGCTCTTCCTCTCCTTGTGCCGCCGCCTTCCCCCCGTGTTGGCTTGTTCCCCCCCCCTCGGGCCCGTGCGCTGGGTTTCGCCCGTCGTGCGCCCGGTTCGTTTTCCCCTCCTGCTGCCGGTGCCGCCCTCGTCCTTCCCCTTCGTCCGCGCGGCCCCGTTGCTTCGCCCCCTTGGTCCTTGCGCTTGGTTGCCCCGCCCGTGGCGCGCCGCTCCCGTGCGTGGGCTTCTGCCTGCCCGCCTCTCCGTCCGCCTCCGTGCTCGCGGCGGCGCTCTCTCCCTCCTGGGTTGTTCCCCGCTTCTGGCTCGGGGTGGCCCGTGCCCCCGGCGCCCTCCTGTCGCGCCTTCCGGCGCTTGCGGCCGCCGTGCTGCGTTTGTCCGGCTTTGCCCCTCCTTCCGCCCGGCCCCGGCGCTGCCTCCTTTGCCCCCGCCTTCCCTCCGCGCCGGGGTCCTGTCCGCGGCCGCGTCGCCTTGCTGCTCCGCTCCGCTGCGGTTCCGCCCTTTGTTGCCTTGCTTTGTCCCTCCCCTCCCGCGGGGCCCCGTGGGGTCCCTTTTTCCGGCCGCGCTGGGCCTGCCCTTGGGCCGCCCCGGCCCTGCCGTCTCTGGCCCGCCGCGGCCCTTGCGTCCTTGTTGTCTCCTTTCCCTGGGCCGCCCCGGCCTTGGCGGCCCTGGCTCCTGGGCCGCTTCCTTGGCCCTGCGGTTCCGGCCCTGGCGTCCGTGGCTTCCTTCCTTGGCCCTGCGGTTCCGGCCCTGCGTCCGTGGCGTCCGGGCTTCCTTGGCCCTGCGGTTCCGGCCCTGGCGCTCCGGGCTTCCTCTCCTTGGCCGTCCGGTTCCGGCCCTGGCGTCCGGGCTTCCTCTCCTTGGCCCTGCGGTTCCGGCCTGGCGTCCGGGCTTCCTCTCCTTGGCCCCCCCGGCCCTGGCGTTTGGGCTTCTTGTCCTGGCCTCCTCTCCTTGGCCGCCTTCCCGTTCTCGGGGTTCCTGTCCTTGGGCCGCCCGGCCTGGTCCCGGGTCCCTGTGCGCGCCCTGGGTCCTTGGCCTCGGCGTCTGGGGCTCCCGTCCTTTGGGCCCCCCGGCTGTGGTGTCCGGGGTTCCTCTCCTTGGGCCGCCTCGGGCCCTGGCGTCTGGGTCTCGCCTTGGCTCGCGTCCGCGGTCCTTGGCCTTGGCTTCCCTGTCCTTGGCCGTCGCGGCCCTGGCGTTCCGGCCTCGGCTTGCCCTCGGCCCTTTGGGCTTGGCGCCTGGGGTTCCTCTCCTCGGGCCCTGGTTTCGGGTTTTCCTTCCCCCTCCTCTCGCCCCGGCCCTGGCCTCCTGTCCTCGGGGGTTCCTGTCCTTGGGCCCCGGTTTCGGGTTTCGGGTTTCCTTCCCCCTCCGCTGGCCTCCTGTCCTTGGGCCGCGGTTCGGGTTTCGGGTTCTCCTTCCCCTCCGCTTTGCCCCTGGCCTCCTGTCCTTGGGCTTGGCGTCTTGGGGTTCCCTCCTTGGGCCCTGGTTTCGGGTCCTCCGCCCTCTGCCCGTCCTTTGGGGGCGCCCGGGCCCCTCGCCGGGGGGCGCTCGCCCCTTGTTGCCGGCGCGCTCCGGGGCCTCCCCGTTCGCCCGGTGCGCCTTCCCCTTTTTTCGTCTCGTTGGCGGCTGGGGGCTTGTGGGCCTGGCCGCTCCCCTTCTCCCGCGTCCTCCTTCCGTGGGTCCCGTGGCTTGCCCGTGCCCCGGGCGCGGTGGCGGCGCTGCTCCTTCCCCGCGTGCCCCTTGCCCTCCGCCCCTCCCGCTCGGCCCGCTCCCGCTGCGGCCCTCCGCCGGCGGCGGGCCCGGCTGGCCGGGGGCCCGTGCGCTCGCGCTGCTGCTGCCCTGGGCCGTGGCGGTTGCGCCCGGGGTGCGCGCCCCCTGGGCCTGCCCCCCTGCGGGTGTTGTGGCCTGGTGTGGCTGGCCTTGCTTCCGGCCGGGCCGTGGCTGCCCGGGCCCGCCCGGCCTCCCTGCCGCGGTGGCGGGGGGTGGCTGCCCTCTCCCTGTGCCGCGTGGCCGGCGCCCCTGGCCCCGCTGCGTGCCCCGGGGGCCGTCTCCCGCCCGTCGCCCGGGCCCGGGGTTCTGGTGCGCGGTGGCGGGGGCCGGGCGGGTTGCCCCCTGCGCCGTGGGCCCCGCCCTGCGCCGGCCGCCCCTGCGGCCTTGGGGGGCGGGCGGGGGCCCCGGGTGGGCCCCGCGCCGCTGGCCCTGCGCCCGGCCGGGCCCGCCCGCCCCTTGCCTTGCCTGCCCGGGGGGCCCCCCTGCCGGGGGGGCCCCCCTGGCCCCGTCCCCCCGGGTCCCCCCCGCGCCCCCGCCCTTTTTTGGGCTGCGTGCCCCCTGGCCGGCCCCCGGTGCCCGTGGGTGCGCCCCGGTGCCCCCTGTCCCGGTGGGCCCTCCCCGTTGGCGCCCCTGTGGCCTCGTGTGCCCGCTGCCCCGGCGGCGCCCTCCCCTTGGCCCCCCCGTGGGCTCGTGTGCCCCCCGCCCGGCGGCGCCCCCCCGTCGGCCCCCCCGTGGGCTCGGGCCTCCCCCGTCCCGGTGGGGCCGCCCCCGTTGGGGTCGCCCGTGGGCTCGGTGTCCCCTGCGGCTGCCCCGCCGCCCCTGTCGCCTCCCCCGCGGGCTCCGGTGTCCGCTGTCCCTGCCGCGTCCTCCTGTTGGCGCCGCCCGTGGCCTCCTGTGCCCCTGCGCCCGCGGGGCCTCCCTGTTGGCGTCCCCTCGGCCCGCGGGCCCCCTCGCTCGCCCCCCCGTGGGCGCCCCTGCGGGGCCCCCTTGCTCGCCCCCCCTGCCGGCTCCGGTGTCTGCTGTCCCTGCGGGGTCCTCCCTGCGCCCGCCCCCCGTCCTGCCCCGGCCCTCCCTGTTGGCCCCCGCCGTGGGCTCCGGTGTCCCCTGTGCTGGCGCTGCTCTCCTCGCTGTCCCTCCCCTGCTCCCGTGGCCTTGTTCTCCGCCCCCCCGGTGCTCGCCGCCCCCCCCCGTTGCCCCTCTGCCCTCTCCCTGCTTCCCTGCTGTCGCGCGGCGCTCTTGTGTCTCTCCTGTTGCCCTTTTCCCCGGTGCCGGCCGCCCCTCCGCTTCCCTCTCCTGTCGGGTCCTCTCCCCCGCTTGCCCCGGCTCCCTCCGCCCTCCGCCGTCCCGCGTGTTTGCGCTTGCCTCGTCCTGCGTTGGGTGCCCCCGCCGGGCCGTCCCCGTGCTCGCCTCCCCTTTTGTCGTTGCCTGTGCCTCGGTTTTCGGGCTTCCCCCTTCTCCGCGCGCCCTCCGTTCCTCTGGGCCTCTCGTCTTCTCCCCCCCCCTCGCCGGCCCGCCCCCGGCGCCTCTTTCCCCCCCCGCCTTCCCCCCTTCTCCCCCTCGCCCCCTCGTTTCCTCCGCTTCCCCTCTCCCCCTCCCCTCGTTCCTTCTCTTCTCCCCTTTCTCCTTGTCCTGTCCTTGCCTGGCCCGTGTCTGTGTCCCCCTGCGTCCCTGGTCCCTCTCGCTCCCTGTTCCCCTGCCCTTCGCTGTCCTTTCTCGTGCCTGTGTCCCCTGCGTCCTCCCTGGTCCCTCGCTCCCTGTTCCCCTGCCCTTCGCTGCCCCCGCCTGTGCCCCTGTTCCGCTGCCCTCCCTGTCCCTGCCCCCTGCCCCCTTGTCCCTGCCCCGTCTCCTCCCCTGTCCCTGTCCTTTCTCGTGTCTTTCTTTCCCTTGGCCGTCGCCTGTGTGTCCTGCCCGCGCCCGCTCCCCCGTTTCCCTTGTGGGTTCCTGTGCCCTCCCTCTTGTCTCTTTGGCCTCTTTCGCGTTTTGTGTCCCCCCCCTCCTGTTTTCGCTTTCTCGTTTCCTCCCCCGCTGCCCCTGTCCTCTTCCCTGTCCCTTCTCGTGTCCCCCTTCCCCCTCCCCCCCCCCCTCGCCCCGCCCCCCGCCCGCCCCCCTCCCGTTCGTGCTGCCGTGGCCCCCCTGTGCCCCTGGCGGCCCTGCTTCGCCCCCCCCGGTTGCCCTGCCCTGTCCCCCCCCCTCCCCCTCGCGTTCCCCCTGCCGGGCCCCTGTGCCCGTGGCCCCCTGGTCCCCTCCCCTCCCCCCTCCCCTGTCCCCCTGCCCCGTCCCCCCCCCGCCTCCCCCCTCCTCCTTGCTGCCGTGGCCCCCTTCCCCTGCCCTGTCCCCCCCCCCTCCCCCTCCCCCCTCCCGTCTGTGCTGCCGTGGCCCCCTTCCCCCCTGCCCTGTCCCCCCCCCCTCCCCCTCCGTCCCTGCTGCCGTGGCCCCCCCTGTGCCCCGTGGCC
The DNA here is from genome assembly GCA_003024785.1 of Selaginella tamariscina. Taxonomy (NCBI): domain Eukaryota; kingdom Viridiplantae; phylum Streptophyta; class Lycopodiopsida; order Selaginellales; family Selaginellaceae; genus Selaginella; species Selaginella tamariscina. Next base: position 20,462 of record PUQB01001251.1, read on the forward strand.
GCCGTGGTCTCGGGTCCTCCCCCCCTCGGTCCCCTGCCCCGTCCCCCGCCCCTCGCCCCCCCCCTCGGTCCGCTTGCCCCGTCCCCCCCCCCCCCCCTCCGTCCGTGCTGCTGTGGCCCCCCTCCCCCCCCTGTGGCCGTCCCTTCCCCCCCGGTCCTGCCCCCCCCCTTTCCCTGCCTGTCCCTCGCCGGCCTGTCCCCGTCGGCTGCCCGTCCGCCCCCTCGCCCCCCCCCCGCCCTCGCCCTCCCCCCTCCCCCCTTGGGCCTCCCGTTTTGTGCCGTCCTCCCCTTCCTCTGGGTTGTGCCTTTCGTGCCCGCCCCCTCGTTCGGCTCGGCCCCCGGGGGGGGGGGCTCCGTGCCGGCCCTCCGGTCTCGTCTCTGCGTGCCTTGTGCGTTGTGCCTGCGTTCTCTCTTTTGCCCTGCCGTCCGCGCTGCGTGTTGGCCCTGCTTTCCGGTCTGCCGCCTTTTCCTGTCGGTCCTGCGTGTGTCTCCGTTGTTTCCGGCTCTCGGCCTCGTGTCTCTTTGCGCCGCTGTCCGCGCTGGGTTTTTTTCTCGGCTCGTCCGCGTTTGGCCTCTCTGTTCGGCGCTTGTGGCCGCCCCGTCCGCTGGCCCCCCCGCGTTCCGGTCGGGCCCCCGTCCCGCCCGGCCTTGCCGCCCTCCGCCTTGCCGCCCGCGCTGGGTGTGGCCCCTGCCTTTGGGTCGGTCGCCCTTTCCCCGGTCCTGGGTGTGTCTCCGCCCTCTCCGGTTCTCGGCCTCGTGTCTCCTCTGCGTGGCTGTCCGCGCTGGGTTTTCCTCGGCCTTGGCTGGGTCTCGCGTCTCTGTTCGGCGCTCCTGGTGCCTGGGTCTGTCTCCGCTGTCTCCGGCCCGGCCTTGTGCCTCCTCTGCGCCGCTGTCCGCGCTGGGTTCTTGCTCGGCTTTGTCTGGGTTTGGCCTCTCCCGCGCTCGTGGCTGGTGCCTGCGTCCGCCCTGCCGTCCGCGCTGGTGTTGGCCCTGCCTTCGGGTCGGCCTTCGCTTTTCGCTCGGCCCTGGGTCTGTCTCCGCTGTCTCCGGCCTCGGCCTCGTGTCTCCTCTGCGTGGTTGTCCGCGCTGGGTTCTTGTCCGCCCTCGGTCGGGTTTGCCCTCTCCCTTCGGGGCTCGTGGTGCCCGTCGGCTGGCCGCCTGGCCCGCCTGTGCTTCCTCTCTCGGTGCCCCTCTCTTGTGCCGCTCGCTCGTGGTTGCCGCCGCTGTTTTCCGTGCTCCTGCGCGTTTGCGCTCTGCCTCGGCTCCCTGGGGTCCTTGGTTTGTTTCCCTCTGCCTGTGTGGTCTGCCCCTCGGTGCTGCTTCCCGGGCCTTGCCTTTCTCTTTCTTCGGCTGCCCGTGCCTGGCGGTTGCTTTGTCCTCGCCCGTTCCCCGTCTGCTCTGCCTTGCTCGCGTTTTGTCCCTCCGCCCTTTGGTTGGGCGCGGCCTCTTCCTTGGGGCCTTTCGCTCGGGCCTTGGTCTGCTCCTGTTGTTGCCCTGCGTCTGGTCCCGCGCGCCCTCGCTTCGGCGCGTGGGTCCTCCTGCGCTGCGCGGGCCCGCTGGTCCGTGCCCTGCGTCTGGTCCCGCGCGCCCCTCGCTTCGGCGCGTGGGTCCTCCTGCGCTGCGTGGGCCCGCTCGTGCTTGCCCTGCGTCTGGTCCCGCGCGCCCCTCGCTTCGGCGCGTGGGTCCTCCTGCGCTGCCGCGGCCGCTGTTGTTGCCTTCGCTGGTTGGCTCGGGGCCTTGGTTCCTCGTGTGCCTGGTTCCGCTCCCCCGTGTGTTGGCCTGTCTTTGTGGCGTGGCTGTTTGCTGCCTCTTGGGCGCCGCTTTGTGCCCCCTTTGTGTCGTCCCCTTGGGCGTGTGCCTCTCGGGTTCTCGGCCGGCTGCCTTGCCTGCCCCGGCGTGTGCGTCTTGCGCTCCTGGCTGGCTGTCCTTTGTGGTCGCCTTGGTTTCGCGCCCTGGGCGTGTGGCCCCGTCCTCGGGTGGCTGCCCTCGGTTTTGCCTTCGCCTCCGTCCCCCTGGGGTGTGCGTTGCCCGTTCGGCTGCTCTGCCCTGTGTGCCTCTTTTGGCCCTGGGCGTGTGGCTCGCGCTTGCTTGCCCGGCTCCTCTGCGTGCTCGGTCGGCTTCCTGTCTGGGCGTGTTGCCTTGGGTTCGGCTTGCTGCCTTGCGTTCGCGGCTTTGGTTTGGTCTCCCGCGCGTTGCCTGCGTGTGGTGCGGTCTTGCTTGTGCGGGCCTCCTTTCTGTTGGTGGTGCCTGGCTGTGGCTCCCCTTGCTTGCCCGGGCCGTCCCGCCTGTTCCTGCCCTGTCTTGGCCTTGGCTCCGCTCCCTTGCCTGCCCTTGTGCTGGCGCTTGTTCGTGGCCCTTGCCGGGTGTTCGGTCCTGTTGGCCTTGGGCGTGTCGGGGTTGTTGTCCTTGGGCGCCCGTCCCGGTGGGGCTTGTGTGCTCCTCCCCCGTGTTGGCGCCCCCCTTCTCCCTTGTGCCTGCCTCGGTGCCTCGCGCCTGGGGGCTCCGGCTCCCTTGCGCGGTTCGGTTCCCTGGTTGCTCCTGCCCGCCGTCCTCTGCTTGTCTCCCCGCTTCCGCCCTGCCTGTCTCCGTCTCCCCTGCTTTGTCCTGTGCCCCTGCGCCTGGCTCCTTCCTCCGTCCTCGTTTCTTTGCTGGTCCCTTCCTCCTCGGCTCCCCGTCGTCCTTCTCGCGCTCCTCCGTGCCCCCGTCCCGCCCTCTGGCCGGGCTGCCCTTCCTCGCTTCCCGGCCGCCCCGGGCTCGCCCGTTCTCTCGGTGCTTCCTGGTCCCTTTCCGCCTCGCCCGGCCCTTGCGCCGGCGCTGTTTCCCTCCCTTTCTGCCCTCTCCCCTTTCGCCGGTCGGCTCGCGGCCTCCCGTGGTGGTCCCGGGTCCCGGCGCCTTCGGGTTCGCTTCCGGCGCGGGCGCCTGCGCCCGGCTCCCCCTCCCCGGCCGGCCGCCGGCGCGCCCCTTCCCCCCCGCCCCGGGGCGGTCGTGCCCCTCCCTCCCCCTCGGGCTTCTCCCTCTGGTCCTTGGCCTGCGTCCCCTCCCTCTCTTCCCGCGGCTCCCTTGGCGGGCCCGTCTGGTGCCCGCCGCCGCGGTCCTTCCCGCTCCCCTCGCGTCTCTCCCGTTGTTGCCGTTCCCCCGCTCGTCGTTGGCTCTCGGGGTGGGGCGCGCGGTCCGCCCTTGCGGGTGTGCCCTGGTCGCTCCCTCTTTCCGTCGGGGCCGCTGCCCTGGCCTTCCCTGGCTGGGGCGCGGCGTCGGCGCTGTTCCTTTGCCCCCTTCGCGTGCTCCCGCGGCCGTTGCTCTGCCTCCCTTCGCCTGGCCTCCCGCTCTCGGCCTCCGGTCCTGTTGTGTTGGTCTTCGGGCTGGGCGTCCTGCTTCCGCGGGCCCGTTGGGGGCCTTCGTCCTCCGTTGTCCGCGGTGCCCTTCTTGGCTTTCCGGCCGCCGCCCTCCTGCGCCCGCCTTTGCCCCGGCTGTTTTCCTTCCTCCCGCCCGCCCGTTGGGGGCTCGCCGCCGCTCCGCTCCGTCCTCGTCTCCCCCTCCCGCTGCCGCCTCGGGCTCGGCGGCTGTTCTTTGGCTGCCTCCGCCCGCCCCTCCTGCGCCCTCCCCGTCTTTGGGTTCCGGGGGGCGTCTGGTCGCCCGGCTGCCCCTTCCCGGCCTTGCCGGCCGGGCCCCCCCGGCGTGGCGCCTGCGGCTTCCTTTGCCTCCCCCGGGGCCCCTTCCCCGGTCCCGCCCTCGTCCGGCTTGCCCGCTTGCGCGCTCTTTCTCGCTTCTCTGGGTGGTGGTGCCTGGCCGTTCTTCGTTGGTGGCGTGCTTTGTCTGGTTCCTTCCGTTCCGCCCGCGCCCTCCGCCTGCTCCCTCGCTCCGCGGCGGTTTGCCTTCGCGGCCCGCTTCTTCGCGGGCCTCTTCGCTCCCCGCGGCTGGCCGTTTGCGGCCCTCCCGGTCTGTGCTGCCCTTCGCTGTTCTGGGCCGCCCCGCGCGCTCCCCTGCTGCCTTCCCCGCGTGCCTGCCTTGGCCGCCCGGCCCGGGTCCTCTTTCTCCCCTTTCCTCGTGCTGGGGCTCGCTCCTTGCCCTTCTTGCTCTTCCCGCGGCCTTCCTCGTCCCGCGCGTCCTCCGCTCGCGTTGCCTCCGTCCCTGCCCTTTGTCCCCCCCGCCCGTCGCTCCTCCCGCTTGCCTGGTCCGGTGCCGTGTTCGGCTTGTCGCGCTGCCGGCGGTCCGCCGCTGGCGCCGCTGCGCGCCGTTCCTTTCCCCTTCTCCTTTCGCGGCCGGCGCCGTCGTCCCCCGGTTTCCGTCGGTGCCCCTGCGGCCGGCTCCTTGCCCCGCGCCTCCGTGCCGCCCGCCGCGCCCCCCGTCTTGTCTGTCCGGCGCGGGGCCCCGTCCGGCGGCGTGGCTGGCGGGGCGTGGGGTGGTTCCCTCCCCGTCTGGTGCCCTTCTCGGGCGCCTCCTCCTTCCGCGGCCTCCTTCCCTCCGGGGTGGGGCCTGCGCCGCGGCGGCCGTCGTGTTGCCGCCTGGCTTTGTCGTTCCTTTGTGTGCCCCCGCCTTCGGTCCCTGCTCCTCTCCGCCCCGGCTCTCTCGGCTCTCGCCCCGCTGCCGCGCCCGCGCCCTGCGCTCCCTGGTGTGCCTTGCCGCCTTCCGCGCCTCCTCGCCTCCTTGCCCGCCCCTTGTGCCCGCGGCTTGTCCGCGGGCGTGCCTGCCTGCGCGTCCTCCCCCCCCGCTGCCCTTCGCCGGGTGCTTTGGCCGTCCGTGGTGTTCTCTCCCGGTCGGCTCGCTTGCCTCCCGGGTGCCCTGCCGCCTTGCTCCCGCCGTCTCCCGTTCGGGCCTCGGGCGCTCCGGTCCCGGCGTGCCTTGCGGCGCTTGCGCCGCTCTGTTCCGGCCCTCCGGTCCGGCCGGCCTCCCCGCTGCGTTTCCGCCTCTCCCTCCGCGGCGGCCCCGCCCCTCCCCCGGCTTTCCCTCGTCGCGGCGCGCGCCCCGGCCCCCCCCGCTTGCCCCTCGTGGCGCTCCGTGCCTCGCCTTGTCGTCTGGCGCCGGGTCCTCTGCCGCCGCCCGGGCTTCGGTTCCCTGGCCCGGGCCGCCGGCGCGGGTGCGCGCCCCGTTCCGCCCGGCCCCTGTTGCGTGCCGCGGCTCTTTCGCCGCGTCGGGTTGCTTGGGCCTGCCGCCTTCCTCGGGTGGCCTCCCCTCCCCGGCTCCCTCCTGGCGCGCGCCCGCTCGCGCCCCCGTCCCGCGCGGGCCCGCTGCCCCGGCCTTTGCCCCGCGCGTCCCCGCGTGCTTGCCCTTGCTGGGCGGGCCGCGCCTGGCCTCTGTGTGCCCCCTGGTTGTGTGCGGCCCGGCTGGCTGCCCGCTGGTCCGCCGCCCCCTCCGGGCGGCTTGCTCGCGTGGGGGCCCTCTGCGGGCTCCTGCCCGCGGGCCTCGGCCCCGGTTGCTGCCGCGGCTGGCCCCGTGGCCTGGGGTGCGCGCCCTCGTTGGCGGCGCGCGCGCGCCTGCGCGCCCCGGCCGCTGGTGCCTTGGGCGTTCCCTCCGCCCCGTCTTGCCCCCGGCCCCCGGCGTCTCCCCTGTCTGCGCGTCTGCGGGTGTCCCCCCCGGCCGGCGCCCGGCCCCTGCCTTGTGGGCTCCCCTGCCGGGGTGCCCCCCGCCCGCCCTTGCTCTTCTGTGCCCGGTTCGCGTGCTCGCCTCCCTGTTGGGCCCCGCCCGCTGGTGCCCTCTGCCTGCGCCGGGCGCCGCCCGCGGCCCCTCTGGTGGCGGCTCGCCGCGCTCCTGCCGTGCCCCTCGTTCGTCTGCCTTGGGTCTCGGGGCGCCCGCCTCCTCGCCCCCTCTCGTCGCTGGTGCCTCCCGCCGTTTCCCTCCGGCTCGCTGGCGCTCCGTTCGCGCGTTCTGTCGGGTCCCGCGCCTGCTTCGCGGCCTCGGGGGTTCCTCCCCTCGCCCTCTTCTCCCCCTTTCCCTCCGGGCGCCGGGGTTGCTTCGGTGCCCCCCGGCCGCGGCCTCCGCGCTCCCCGTGGGCCCTTTTTGGTCCGCCGCCCTGGCGCTGCGGGCTGCCCCGCCCGCCGGGCTCCGGCGCCGCCCTGCGCGCTCCCCTCGCTCCCCCCCGGGTGTTGCTTGCTTCCGCCCGCCGGCCGGTGGTCCTGGCCGTCGCCCTCCGCTCCGGCGTGTGTCCCCTCCCCTGCCGCCTCCCCTCGCCCCGCCCTGGCTGGCGCTCCCGCGCGCTGCCTCTGCCCGGCCCTCGCGGCGCTTGCGCGGCCTCGCTGCGTCGGGGGGCGTGGGGGTCGTGGCGCCGCCTCGGGCGCGCGCCCGGGTGCCCCGGCCCCTCGTGCCGCTCTTGGTGGTCGTCGCCCGTCTTCCCCTGCGCCCTTTGCCGCCTGCCGTGGGGCCCGGTTCCCTGTGCCCCCCTTGGCCCTGGGTTCGTCGCTCCTCCGCGCTGGGCCGTCCTGTGTCCCGGGCGCCCTGCGCGCCGTCCCTCGCCCGGGCCTCGGGTTCCTCTCCCGCCCCGGGCCCGGCCGTGGGCGGTCCCGCTGCCGCCTCCCGCGCCGCCGGCGGGGGCCCTGGGCCGCGTTCTCTTTTCTTTTTCCCGGCCTGCCGCCCTGCCCTCGGTTCCCCGGCGCTCGGGCCTCCCGGCCGGCCCCGCCCCGCCCGTTTTGCGGTGTCCGGTGCGCCCCCGGCGGCCCTTGCCCCTCTGGCGGCGTGGGTGCTGCGCTTGCCCGGTCGTCCTCCTCCCCGCCTCCGGTCTCCCCGGTGCGCCGCCTCTCGTCGCTGGCCCCCTGTCGGTCCGGGCCGTCGGCCCCCCGGCTCCGTCCCTTCGGGCCCCGGCTTGGCTCTGCGGGTTGGGCTTCGGGGTCTGCGGCTCGCCCCCGTCGGCTGTCGGCGGTCTGCCCGCGCTGCTCTCCGCGGCGCGGGCGGGCTGCCGCGTGCCGCCCGGGCGCCGGCCGCCGCCCCGCCCGCCCCGCGCGGGGCGGGCCTTCCCTCGGCCTCGCCCCCCGCCTCCGCCCTGGCCCGGCCCCGGGGCCTCCGCCTGTTTCCTTCCCCCCCGCCTTGCGCTGGTCCTTGCGGCTGCTGCCGCCCTGTGCTTTCTGCCCCGTGCTCTGCCTGTCCCCGTGCCGCCCTTCCCCCCCGCGCGGGTCCCCGGCGGGCGTCCCTCTGCCTCTCTTCCGGTCGCCCCCTGCCTCGTCCTCTCCTTCGTGCCGCGCCTGCCTGGCTTCCCGCGCTTCCCCTGTCCCTCTCTCCTCTCTCGCGCCCCCCCGCCCCGGGCCCGGGCTTGGCCGCCTCCGCGGGGCCCGCCGCCCCTGTTGCGCTTGCCTCTCGTCCGCCTTTGTGCCCTGCCTTGCGCGGTGTCGCCTCCGTGGGCGCTTCGGCGCCCGTGCCCTCCCTCCTTTTCCCGTTCTTTTCCTTCCTCCGTGCGGTGGCGGCGGGGCTCTGCCCCTTCTTCTGGCCTTCCGGCCGGCTCCGGCCGGCCGCTCCCGGCGGCTGCCCTTGTCCGGTGGGGCGTTTGGCTGGGGCGGCCCTCTGTTCCCCGCTCCCGCCGGTGTCCTCTGCGCTCCCCGCCCCCGCCCTCTCGTGTGGCCCCGCCGGGTCCCCGCTCCTTTGCTTTTGCTCTTCCGTCCGGCTCCCCCTGTGCCCGCCTGGCCTCTCGCTCCTTTCGTGTTTCGGCGTTTGCCGCTCGCGGTGTCCGCCCCGTTCCCCCGGGCTCCCTGGCTTGTGGCCGCCCCGCGTTCCTCGCGCCGTTGCTTTTTGCTCCTTCGCTGTCGGCTCTTCCTCTCCTTGTGCCGCCGCCTTCCCCCGTGTTGGCTTGTTCCCCCCCCTCGGGCCCGTGCGCTGGGTTTCGCCCGTCGTGCGCCCGGTTCGTTTTCCCCTCCTGCTCGGTGCCGCCTCGTCCTTCCCCTTCGTCCGCGCCCCGTTGCTTCGCCCCCTTGGTCCTTGCGCTTGGTTGCCCCGCCCGTGGCGCGCCGCTCCCGTGCGTGGGCTTCTGCCTGCCCGCCTCTCCGTCCGCCTCCGTGCTCGCGGCGGCGCTCTCTCCCTCCTGGGTTGTTCCCCTGCTCTGGCTCGGTGGCCCGTGCCCCCGGCGCCCTCCTGTCGCGCCTTCCGGCGCTTGCGGCCGCCGTGCTGCGTTTGTCCGGCTTTGCCCCTCCCTTCCGCCCGGCCCCGGCGCTGCCTCCTTTGCCCCCGCCTTCCCTCCGCGCCGGGGTCCTGTCCGCGGCCGCGTCGCCTTGCTGCTCCGCTCCGCTGCGGTTCCGCCCTTTGTTGCCTTGCTTTGTCCCTCCCCTCCCGGGGCCCCGTGGGGTCCCTTTTTCCGGCCGCGCTGGGCCTGCCCTTGGGCCGCCCCGGCCCGCCGTCTCTGGCCCGCCGCGGCCCTTGCGTCCTTGTTGTCTCCTTTCCCTGGGCCCCCCGCCTTGGCGGCCCTGGCTCCTTGTCCTTGGGCCGCCCCGGCCTTGGCGTCCCTGGCTCCCTGGGCCGCTTCCTTGGCCCTGCGGTCCGGCCCTGGCGTCCGGGCTTCCTCTCCTTGGCCCTGCGGTTCCGGCCCTGGCGTCCGGGCTTCCTCTCCTTGGCCCTGCGGTTCCGGCCCTGGCGTCCGGGCTTCCTCTCCTTGGCCGTCCGGTTCCGGCCCTGGCGTCCGGGCTTCCTCTCCTTGGCCCTGCGGTTCCGGCCCTGGCGTCCGGGCTTCCTCTCCTTGGCCCTGCGGTTCCTCACCCTGGCGTCCGGGCTTCCTCTCCTTGGCCCCCCCCGGCCCTGGCCGTTTGGGCTTCTTGTCCTGGCCTCCTCTCCTTGGCCGCCTTCCCGTTCTCGGGGTTCCTGTCCTTGGGCCGCCCCGGCCCTGGCGTCCCGGGTCCCTGTGCGCGCCCTGGGTCCTTGGCCTCGGCGTCCTGGGGCTCCCGTCCTTTGGGCCCCCCGGCTGTGGTGTCCGGGTTCCTCTCCTTGGGCCGCCTCGGGCCCTGGCGTCCTGGGTCTCGCCTTGGCTCCCGCGTCCGCGGCCTTGGCCTTGGCTTCCTCCTGTCCTTGGGCCGTCGCGGCCTGGCGTTCCGGCCTCGGCTTGCCCCTCGGCCCTTTGGGCTTGGCGCCTGGGGTTCCTCTCCTCGGGCCCTGGTTTCGGGTTTCGGGTTTTCTCTTCCCCTCCTCTCGCCCCGGCCCTGGCCTCCTGTCCTTGGGGGTCCTGTCCTTGGGCCCCGGTTTCGGGTTTTCCTTCCCCCTCCGCTCGCCCCCGGCCGTGGGCTCCTGTCCTTGGGCCCTGGTTTCGGGTTCTCCTTCCCCCTCCCGCTGGCCTCCCTGTCCTTGGGCCGCGGTTTGGGGTTTCGGGTTCTCCTTCCCCTCCCTTTGCCCGGGCCCTGGCCTCCTGTCCTTGGGCTTGGCGTCTTGGGGTTCCCCCTCCTTGGGCCCGGTTTCGGGTCCTCCGCCCCTGCCCGTCCTTTGGGGGCGCCCCGGGCCCCGTCGCCGGGGGGCGCTCGCCCCTTGTTGCCGGCGCGCTCCGGGGGCCTCCCGTTCGCCCGGTGCGCCTTCCCCTTTTCCCTCTCGTTGGCGGCTGCGGGGCTTGTGGGCCTGGCCCCGCTCCCCTTCTCCCGCGTCCTCCTTCCGTGGGTCCCGTGGCTTGCCCGTGCCCCGGGCGGGGCGCGCGCTGCTCCTTCCCCGCGTGCCCCCCTTGCCCCTCCGCCCTCCCCCGCTCGGCCGCTCCCGCTGCGGCCCTCCGCCGGCGGCGGGCCGGCTGGCCGGGGGCCCGTGCGCTCGCGCTGCTGC
>PUQB01001252.1:0-30140 GCA_003024785.1 Selaginella tamariscina
TAATATAGCACTGAAGGCGTCGTGCTTTCCTATAAACAATAGCGCACCCAATTTAATGTCGCTCTGAGCTGATCACTAAGAAAAAAAAGAAAATCTGAAGAGTGAAAAATAAAATGAAGAAACCCTTGCCGAGAAAGAACCAGATCTGAATTTGAGTGGGAAATTAAATGCATTTTCAAATTTACATGTAGACCGACAATACTTATGTCAGAAATTCAAATTTTTAAAATAACAGAAAAAAAAAATTTAAGATGAGTTGAAACAAATAACCGACAGTCTGACATATATTCTCCAATTCCAATGAGTGTTTTAAAATTGCATTTAATGTCATTCAAGTGATTCAAGCTGTTTAATATTACGAAATTTTTGTAATTATTCTACATTCTTAATATTCAAGTATATATTATTAAGTTTATATTATTATATAATATATACACTAATACAATAAATAAATTGATATATTATTATGTATCATTTAAAATATATTCATAGTTGTTTATTATTATTATTTTCTTAATTACTCGAGTAATTAATTTACATTTCCTACTATTAATGGGATATTCTTTATTATTTTCTTAATATTCAAAGAATATTCCAATATTAAACTGATTATCATAATTAAATTAGTCTTATTCTTAATTATCTCAGTAATTATTCTACATTTGTATATATTAATGGGATTTTCTCAATTAATTTGTTATTATTTCAAGAATATTCCTATGTTAAACCTTATTATCAATATTAAATTAATATATATTATTAAAACTATATATGACTATATATTAATAAAATGATGTATTATTATGTATAATTTAAAATATGTTCATAGTGTGTATATTAATATCATTTTCTTAATTACTTGAGTAATTAATCTTCTTTATATTAATGATATTCTTTATTATTTTCTTATTATTCCAAGAATATTTCAATATTAAACATGATTATCATAATTAATTTAGTTAATTATTTCAGTACTTAATCTACATTTGTATATATTAATGGGATTTTCTCAATTAATTTCTTATTATTTGTCATAGTTCTAACCTGGTGAGTTGACTACCAAAGATTGTGGGATATGTGGGATATGTGGGCAAAAAGACCCAAGCGGACCTGGGTCATCATGACCAGGGGCCCTCTCATAAACACCAATTAGCCCTTTGCCTAGTTGGCATAAGGGGAGAGGGAAATGTTGTGACAATTGGTATCGGAGCCTATTCTCTGCGGTCAGTAGAACTACTTAAAGTGTAGTGTATTTTAGGGTTTAGTTAGTTCTAAATTCTTGAAGTACTCTATCACTTTCGACTAATGTTTAAATTCTGCGTGGAGAGTTGGTCCTGAGATCTATAACTCTTCAAAGTACACCTACTTCATAAGTGGGTGTGGGTTAAGGATTTAGAAGGTAGCACTTGGAAGTCAGCTTCCAAGTTGTATGCCAGGTTATTTTACCTTATGGTTGTCCAGGTTACTTTACCATTTACTTCCACAAGACAAGGCATGTTAGTTTGTTCTGGCTTACAAACTAAGTCTTGTGAATGGGCCTTGTGATATCCTATTCTACACATTATTGAAAATTTTTCTTTTTCTTTAAGGTGTTTGAATTTAGGATAACACATGATTTGAGAACATGACTATGTCCATTGAGTTTTGGCTTAGGTCAAGATTCAATATCGTTTCCAGCAATAGTGTTCAAACAGGGAAAGACTTATGTTCAGAAGTGCATCTTTGACTTCGGGAGAAGGGGCATATTCAAACATAAGAATGAACACTACATTTCGACATAAAGTGTAAAATAAGCTCTTATTATAGTGATGCGAGTACAGCTTGCAGGCTAGGTTGCGAGTCAAGCGTAAGTAGAGCTAAGCGTGAGTAGAAACGCCTCTGGCTGCACCTTCTAGAGGAAGGGCATGAGTAGAAACGCCTCTGGCTACACCTTCTGGAGGAAGGCATAGTAGCAACCCCTTGAAGTCTGTGGATGAGGGCATCCACTTTCTCAAATAGGTGGAGAGTGTCATAGTTCTAACCTGGTGAGTTGACTACCTGGGTAAAGATTGTGGGATATGAATATTTGCCTAGTTGGCATAAGGGGAGGGGAAAGGTTGTGACATTATTTCAAGAATATTCTAATGTTAAACCTTATTATCAATATTAAATTAATATATATTATTAAAACTATATATTATATATTAGATAAAATCATATATTATTATGTATAATTTAAAATATGTTCATAGTGTGTTTATTAATATTATTTTCTTAATTATTCAATGTTTGTTTTACACACATATATAAACACAATCATAAATTTATATATACACGTGCACACGCATTAGAAGCACTTACAGAGACACATATGCACACACATGCACATTGCCCCAAACCAAACTTGAGAAATTATATGTTGCTTCTTTATTAAAAAACATCATGTTCAACGCATGTATGATTTATATGTACTCAGTGTGTGTGTGTGTAACACATTGAATTTACACATGTAATATATATGTATGTCTGTGTGTATACATGTGTGTACGTATATATGTGTACTAATATATGCAATGTGTACGATTTTCATTTGTTAACACTCTCTCTTCTCTCATACATACACAATGTCACCATGCATAATCCCTTCTCTCTACATACACACTATGCATGATCATGATCCATAATATGTAGCATGTCTCTTCTCTCATACATACACACCATGCATGATCCATAATATACTGATGTTATAATACTATGTAATATGTATAATGTATATCTGTTATAATATGTGTATGTATATATGTGTACTAATATATACAATGCGTACAAAATTAATTTTTTAACACTCACTCCTTTCATACATACACACCATGCATGATCCATCCTAACCCTAAACCCTAAAACCTAAACCCTATGTAACACATTGAATTTACACATGTAATATGTATGTATGTCTGTGTGTATACACGTGTGTATGTATATGTGTGTACTAATATATGCAATGTGTATGAATTTAATTTGTTAACACTCTTTCTCTTCTCTCATACATACACACCATGCATGATCCATATTAATATGTACTATCTTTCTTCTCTCAAACATACACACCATGCATGATCTATAATATGTATTGTCTCTTCTCTCATACATACACACCATGCATGATCCATAATATGTACTCTGTCTCTTTAATATTAATATGTACTAATATGTATGTATGTCTATGTTATAATACTATGTGTGTATATATGTATCGCTGCATGTGAAACTTTAACACTCTCATGGACACACATGTTAAACCCCTGCATGATTTTTATTCTTGGGGTGTATATGATACACCCACGCACACGCACACGCTGATAATATAATGAAAAAATATTTGTTTAGGGCGAATCTATAGTTTATTCTTTTTAGGGTTTAAGTATATTCTTAGAAGGAATATTCAATTAGGGTTAATATATATTCTATTCCTTTTAGGGTTTAGGTATATTCCTAGTTTCAAGAAGTAAGGCGGCGGAGGCGGCAACTGTGAGATCAAATCTCTCTCACACACAGGTGAGATCTCTCTCTCTCTCTCACACACAGGTGAGATCTCTCTCTCTCTCACACACAGGTGAGATCTCTCTCTCTCTCTCTCTCACACACACACATTCCTGAGTTTATTTATTTATTTTTATTCACTATATATTTATATTTGTGTGTATCTTAATAATATAATTTAGATCTCTATCTCTCGCACACACACGCACACTCGTATACATATACATATATATATATATGTGTGTGTGTGTGTGTGTGTGTGTGGTGTGTGTGTGTGTGTTGTGTTTGTGTATCTAATTTATTAATTTATCTCTTGCACACGCACGCACACTCCTGTTTATCTGTATGATTTTATTTGTTTCGCTCACACACGCATACTCACGATATACATACACACACACACACACACACACATATATACCTATATACATATAAATACATACATATATTATGTATACCAGTATCTGTATAATTCTATTTATTTTATTTATCTCTTGCACACACACGCACACTCCTATACATATATATGTGTGTGTGTGTGTGTGTTTGTTATCTATATGATTTTATTTGTTTCACACACACATACACACAATATACATACACACACACACACACACACACACTCACACATATATACCTATGTACATATATATATACATATATTATGTGTACCAGTATCTGTATAATTTTATTTATTTATTTATCTCTCGCACACACACACACTCTCCTACACACACATATACATATAGATATATATATGTGTGTAGCGGCGGGATTAATCCCGCCGCTATATGGTTAGACCCTCAGCGGTGGATTAATCCCATCGCCCTTCAAGTAGGCTATTCGGTTAGCCTCATGAGCGGTGGGATTAATCCTACCGCCATTTCAAGCAGGTTATTTGGTTAGCCTCATGAGTGGTGGGATTAATCCCACCGCCATGAGGCTAACCGAAGAGCGGCGGGATTAAACCCGCCGGCCATGCCTGCGTGTGGGCCTAGGCGCAAGATTAATCCGCCGCCTACGCATGCCCTGCGCGGAATCGGGCGGGATTTATCCCGCCGCCAATGGCCTGTGAAGGGCCTAGGCGGCGGGATTAATCGCCGGATTTGCGCAGGGCATTGGCGTCCAGGGGATTAATCCCGCCGCCCAGGCGTGTGGGCCTGGGGCGGATTAATCCCGCTGCGTACGCATGCCCTGGCAAATCGGGCGGGATTTATCCCGCCGCCAAAGGCCTGCCTGAAGGGCCTAGGCGGGGGATTAATCCCGCCCGATTCCAAGGGATTGGCGTCCGGCGGGATTAATCCCGCCGCATAGGGACCAGTGAAGGCCTGGCGGCGATTAATCCCGCCGAGCCTTCAATGCCTGTTGGAGGATGAATCCCGCCACCCTTCCTTTTTTCTCCATTGGTGAGTCGGACCAATCCCAAACGTTTCTGTCTGAGACGTAGAAGGTTTACAACATACCAATGGAGGACTGGGAAGGGTGCGAGATTCATTTACCATCCCTTACATGGTGGGCGAGATTAATCCCGCCCCTTTCTGGAGTCACTGAAGGGGTGTGCCAAATAAATCCTGCCAAGTTCTCTCTGAGACCGAGAAGGGTGGCAGATTAATTCCGCACTCCCGTTCAAGGCCTCCAGAAAGGTGGCGAGATTAATCCCGCCCACTCTTTCAGGAGGCATTGAAGGGGTGGCGAGATTAATCCCGCCGCACCTTCCATGTGAATATATATGTGTATTAGTATATATAAGTTGCATATCTCATTTTATTTACTTTTATCATCTTATCATAATATTTCGAGTAAAAGCTAGGAATCTATGTAAAACTGTCCAGAGCTCACATTTGTGGTGGTTCTAAAACGAAATGTTATCTTTCTTTTGCACTAGCACAAATGTGAGCTTTGGACAGTTAATTCCGTCCACTTCTCTCTGTGTATTATTTTTGTATATTCGGGTTTATACAAGTGTGTGTGCGTTTTTATATGATTTGTATTCATAGTGTATTATTTTGCAGAAGGACGATTTAATTAAACAAGGAGATCGAGTCATTAGTATGGAGTCGTCGTCAAATTCTGGGTAAGAATTAAAATAAAATCTGTTATACTCGGATATGTGCTTGAATAATCATTTTTGTATTCAGATGTGGAATTGAGGTGACATTAAAGAGAGCAGGAGAAGAGATGGGCAGGGGGATTCTGGAATCAACTTGGCCATATTTCAAACTAAACGGGAAGCGCATTGGAACAACCATGGTTGCTGTCAAACTAACCTCTGTCACATCGCATGGACAAGCAAAACAATGGAAAGTGGGTGTGCTAGTCAAGCATCCGAAAGCATGCTGTGAACCCAGATTGAACGATGCTCGACACATATGCCTTGTTCCATCCAATGTCACGTTCTCGGATCCAGAGGTCGCCAGTTACAACATTAATTTCGGGTGGTTTTGTCGACTTGTGGATAATGACGTTCACGTGTTCACTAATGATGTTGACCTGGAGTTCTTCTTCAACTCAACGAAAGCCCATCTATGGAGGGGATCCAACTGGATGTCTACTTCGAAGATCTTCAGACTCATCGAGTAGGTGTATTCTCAGCAGAGATTGCTTCACAATACAGAAAATCCACAAGTGGAGCAATCGTCCCTCTTCACATTGAAGAAGAACACAGCGACATCATAAGGAGATTGAGAGGGTGGCTTGGTCTCAGGTTCTTTACAGATCACGTTCAATTTGCTTAGAAATTTCGGGAGCTGGAAGAGTGTGCCGAGAACATTAGAACACATGTCTTTCGGATCGTAAAGAAAATCATTAGTCGTTTTGCAGCTGCACCTGTGGCATCCCATGCTGCAATAAGCCACAAGGAAATGATGTTGGATGATAGGATTTACGAGTGTAGGGTTAAGTATTGCAGCGTCAACCCAAACTTCAATTACAGGCCACTCAATCAGGAACGTGTAGCTGAGCTCATGGAGAAGATGAAGGACGACAATTCTTACACCGTTCCACATAATGCTGTTTTGTGCCATACTACGAGAGAAACAAAGGCGCTGACAAAGTGTGGATCACAACACCGGAACAAATGAGGAAGGTTCAGACGGAGAATAGAAAATCAGTCAAGTACTACATCATTAGTGGCCAGCACACAATAACGGCAGCCCAACGACTTCTCGACGAACACAACAAAGGAACGATGGCAACAAAACTTTCCGAGCATACCCGTGAGAAGCTGACGAAAAGATCGGCGTTTTTAGCGAAGCCGAATCTCACAATCGAGCAGTACCATAAGTTATCGGCGGAATGGGACGCTGCAGACACCAACCACTACAACAGCAAAATATGGGAGAAGTTCAAACACACGCGAGCCGTGTGGGAATCTCTTCAGCGACCACAAAGAGCTACCGCAGGAATACACAATCTGCGGACTACCGGGTAAGCAAATTGTTTGGGCGGGATTTATCTCGCCGGTATATTAATCTGTCTTTTTTTCAGAGAGTTGAAGAAATTGTAGCAGTTGATTTTGCCCAGGTGGGCGGGAAGGAAACATCCTTTTGATGATGTTGATTTCTTGTCCGAGGATAGGATCTTTGCCAAATGGTTGGGGATTATGGAATCCTTTGCAAAAGGAACACTGAAGAAGAAGCAGACAAGTGAAGGGAGCCCTCAGAGAAGTCTGCAAAGAAACCCAGTAAGACGCCGAAGGCTAAGTCTGTTCAATCTTAAAAGGATGTAGACAACGATTTCAAGCTCACATGGTTGAAGCCTTTAAATGGAACAACGATGGAGGAGATGGAAGTCTTGGCTGATTTGGTGATTGATGGCAAATTACAGATTAACAACAGCAGCCCCACCTCTCCTTTTCATCTCAAGGCAATGGAGTTGAAGACGGTCAGGCACTTCAAGGAGTGGTTGGGAATACACTGCCACAAACTGGGTTGGATCGGCTTCAACATACGAAGAGGTCAGCAAATATTTGCATGTGACAAACGATGATATGCTTGTCGAATGGGTGAATCAATCGGAAGATCTGGGCAAGAATCTATTGCACGCCAACGCCAAAAGGAGAACATTGCGGATGACGCCTTCTCTTATGGCAGTCCTTCAGCAGCGGAGAACCGAGTTGAACCTTATAAAGGAGGATGCTACGAATCACGACAAGCCCTACAGATGTTTGTTGTTGGATTCGGAGACTTTATGGGGTACCATCACTGCTTGTAGGAAACCGTTTCAATTGTTCGTGATGGATCGGCGGGTGTCAAAAAATCCTTCGACAGACAGGACACTAGAGGATTTGGTGGAGAAACTTAGCCGTGCAAGCATGTACAAAGAAGGTATTTATTATTGAATTCATACTTGCACTCTTGACTGATATCTACGTTTTCAGGTATTTATTTCTTGATTCTTGCTCATGTCACCGATACCTTTGCCTTCGCCTTTGCCAAGAGGAATAAACATCGTTGGACAGGATTTTATATGAATGATGCTGATCCGAAGTGCATTGATTCGGTTGTTCACTTGGTTGTTAGGAATGCGCCAAACAGTTTCAAACTTCCAAATGACTGGCCAGGCATCTGTTTGCACTCCAACGGCCCTGAACCTCCATCCGATACACCGATAGCTGAGAGTGACGTATTTGGTAATGTACGTGTTAAAGGTAAAATATTAGGAGCATAGGACATCCTACTATAGAGAGAATAAGGGTGTAGTAAGCATGGAAGGAAAGGCTGTGAAGGAGGAAAATCCTTATCGAGAGGAAAGGAAAAGGAAAAGGTGAGTAAGGAAAAGGAAAAGGTAAAGGATGATGTGGCAAGAGGAAGAGTAGTTAAGGGGAGTTAGGGCAACGAAGGAAGGGTCTTCATTTGAAGTTCTAGCAGGAGATAAAGGTTCTCTACACTTTGTCTCTTGTATTCATGTTAGTAATGAAAGGTGCATATTATAAGATCTTGTGTGTATGTATGTGTACTTTCAATGAATGGATCTAACAAGGCAATAGCCAAAATTCGTTCTTGCCCTTGACTTCGGAGACCAGTCATTGTGGCTTTGAGAGAAGAAGTTTTAATATATATAAATGTGGAGAGTTGAAGGAAAGAAAGTGTGTAGCCTTTCCTAAAGGCTAGGAGAAAGGAAACACCGGTTAAACAGGAAAAGGTGGGATTTTCGGTTTTCCTGTTTAACATTTGGCAACCACGGAGGGATTTCGCCATTGCAGTGTTAGCATTCATTGAGAAAAGAGGCTAAAAAGGATAAAATTCTCATTCTGAAAAAGGCTCGAAAGGTGTAGAGCCGGATGTGTAAAGGAAAGGAATGAATGGAACCGTGGAGGAACCATCGTCCTGATTCAGCCTTAGCTGATCAAAGGAATCAAAGGCAGGCCAATAGAGTGGCTGCCCAACAACAACCTGAAACTAATGAAAATAGACGACAAAATATCCTTGGCAAGATAGTAGAGGATATTGCAGAAACAATACAGAAATCTGAGGCTGATCCAGAGAATTGGAGGCCATATCAAACAGCTGGTTTAGAGAGACTGTGAGAGGAACGGAAGGAGTGCCTGTTCATAAACCGAGATTGCAAGAAGAAGGATCTCCTGAGAACTCCCGAAGAGGAAGGGAGGAAGGTGTAAGAGGAAATACACCAGAACAAAGGGTTATTACAAATATGGCACTTTTCCTGGGAATGTTTGGGGGTACGGTGATGTATCCCACATTCTCTGCAGGAAAGAAAGAAAATCCAAAAGGCACTTACAACAGTTTGAAGAGGGTAAAACTGTATAAGGTGATGGATGCAGAAAGGCTGCTTATATTTCCACATACATTGAAAGGAAATGCCTCTAACTGGTATTATGATTTAGAAAAGGAAGTTAGAGAGGATTATCAAAAGGTTACTGATGCATTTAAGGAATATTTCAGAAAGAAGGAATTGCCGGAGGAACATTTAGAGAAGTTAAGGACTATCCTTCAAGGCAAAACAGAAAAGATAGATGAATATACACACCGTTTTAAGAACATAAGAAAAAGTGTAAGGCATATGTAAAGATGGATGCCTTATTGCAATGGTATAAGCAAGGGTTGCTAAAACCATATAGAGATCTAGCACTTACTATCAATGAAAAGGATAAAGAGAATCTCATTGATCAATTAAAAATATATGAGAAGAAAAGGAGGCAAATAGAAAAGATTGCAGAAGGAAAGCTGAAAATATATGAAGAAAGGAAGAATCCTCTGATGAAGAGGAAGAGGAAGCTGATGTAGTAAAGGTTCGTAAATATCCAATAGATGAGAAAGCATCGGCTCAAATGATGAAAACCTTAAAGGAATGACAGTTAAGGAGGATAAAGGCAAAGGTATGGTGCACTAAATGTAACAATCCTGGCCATACGTGGAGGAATGTAGGCTGCAACTGCCTACATGCCAAATCTGCGGAAAGGAAGGACATGTAGCCCGAAACTGCAGACATTTCCTGAACCAGAATGTGGCTGGTATAGAGAGAGAAAGGAGAATGGATGAACGTCCACCTCCTAGAAGGTTCCCACCTAACAGGAATCGTGGGAATGATAGGAATGATAATGCTATTCCTTATGAGAACAGGAATAATATATATGGCAGAAGGAATGAAGTTCCTTATCAGAATAGGAACAGTGGATATTATGAAGAAGGAATGATGTTCCTTACGAAAACAGAGAGGATAGGTATTATGGAGAGAAAAATGGTCCATACAATGGACACAGAAGGATAGATCCTATACAGAAAGAAATGATAAACAATATAGAGGAGAAGCAAGACCTTATCAAGGTCAAAGAGGCAGAAATGAGCAATATAATCAGGTCAATGATAGACAAGGACCACAGGGTAGGAATTTTCCTTCCCAGGTTTGTTATACATGTGGTGAAACAGGACATATCTCTAGGGAATGTCCTAGGCGGAATGTACAACCTCCTACTTCCACCAGAATGACTAATGTACAGCCTACAACACGGCTTATTCAAATAGAGGAGGAAAAGGATGAGTATCCACCCGTTGCAAGGGCAGTTATAGCTCTTCAAGAGAAGAAGAAGGAATCCTCTTGTTATGGAGAAGGGAGGTAGTTACTATTCCTAACAAGAAGGAGAGCTTGTTACAGAAAAGGTAAACGAGCAGGATCCTGACCAGAAAGGTCAGACTGATAACGAATCAGAAGGTATAGACAAAGGTGATATAGATAAAGGTGAACAAAGTTTTTCATTATTACCATTACATGATAAAACAATGGACTCCATGTATCACCAAGCTATAAATCAGGAGATAAAGATTACGCTTGGACAGTTGATAAAGGTAGCTCCTTATATAAGAAACCAAATATTAAATGCAGTGAGCTTAGTTCAGCAAACACCACCTTCGAGTGAAGGATATACAGTTTAAAAAATGGATAAGGAAGTACTGTATGAAGGTGATTATGATGGACAAGTTCCTTGCATCACAGTATATGTGGGAAGAAATAAGTTAAAACGAGTGTTAATAGATGGAGGTTCAGGTGTGAATTTTATTGAAGAAGGTGAATGTAAAAGGATGGGTTTAGGACCAATCCAACCTGCTCCATTTAACCTTAAAATGGCTGATCAACGGAGTGTAAGGCCATTAGGTATAGTAAGAGCGGTTACTATATCTGTTAAAGGACTTAAATTTAAAATATCCTTAATAGTCCTACGAATGGAAGGACAGGATGCAACCTATACTATGTTATTGGGCCGACCGTGGCTTAAATTGCTTGCGTTGTGCAAGATTGGGGCTCAGGAAAAATGACAATAGGACAAGGTGACATGAAGGTGGATATCTATACTCATGCTAAGAGGTATTTAGCAAAAAGGGATAGACCGTTGCATTAGAAGGATATGATTGGATGCAGGGCTTGGATGATCAGGAAGAAGAAGAAATTTTGAAGACATACCCTGATCTAAAAGCCTTGCAGAGATTGATTTATACGCAATCGTGAAAGAGAAGAAGAAAGCCTCTCAAAAGGAACAGGAAGAGGATCAGTTGGGGTTGCAGGAAAAATTTTATAAGTCTGTTTCTTATGAAATAAACTTACAGGAACAACCTGCGGATTACACTTACATATATACTAATGACCCTCTAGAGCAAGTCAACATAGGAACAAGAAGGAACCTAAGATGTTGACTATAGCTCAAGAATTGGATCCTGATTTTAAGGATAAAGGATTGGCATTGTTAGCCAAGTATAAGGATGTATTTGCATGGTCCTATAAGGATCTAAAAGGAATACCCCCAGAACTCTGCATGCACACTATTCAACTTTTGCCGGGATGCCAACCAGCCAAACAAAATGCATATAGGATGAATCCTAATTATGCAAAGTTAGTTAAGGAGGAAATTGATAAGTTGTTACAGGTTGGTTTTATATATCCTATACAAGGAGCACAATGGTTATCACCACTTGTAATTGTTCCTAAGAAAAATGGAAAGTTAAGAGTATGTGTAAACTATAAAAAGTTAAATGACGTTACAGCTAAGGATACCTTTCCGATACCTTTTACAGAGGAAATGCTGGATAATGTTGCTGGACACGAAATGTATTCCTTCATGGATGGCTTTTCGGGGTATAACCAAGTGATGGTAGCTCCTGAAGATCAACATAAAACAGCTTTTATAAGTCCGTGGGGTGCATATGCTTATAGAGTTATGCCTTTTGGCTTATGCAATGCACCCTTTACTTTTCAAAGGATTATAAGATACCTTTCGGGAATACCTTTTAGACTTTATGAAAGTCTTTATGGACGATTTCAGTGTCTATAGTTCAAAGGAAGAACATTTGCATTGTCTGGAAAAGTGTTTCCAGAAATGTAGGCAAAATTTAGTTGCTTTAATCCTGAAAAATGTAACTTCTTTGTTAAATCAGGAGTCCTTTTAGGACATATTGTTTGTAAGGAAGGTATATTGGTGGACCAGGATAAGGTTAAGGTTATCCTTAGTTTACAACCACCAGAAGATATAAAGGAGTTACGAAGGTTTTTAGGAAAAATAGGTTATCATAGGCGTTTATAAAGCATTATGCTGAGATCGCAAAACCTTTAAGATTTTAAAGGCAGATGTACCATATGATTGGACATCACAGTGTCAAGAGGCCTTTGACCAACTTCGGAAGGCTCTTATTAAAGCACCAATATTAGTTAGTCCTAAATGGGATCGAGAATTCCATGTACAAGATGCCTCTGATATGGCAATCGGAGCCATCCTTACACAGATGCAAGAGGATGGAAAGGATCGTCCTATCTATTATGCTAGCCGTAGACTAACACCTGCGAAGTAAATTACACCACTACAGAAAAGGAAGCTTTGGGGATGGTATATGCTATCCATAAATTTAGACACTATCTTTTGGCTAATAAAGTGAAGATTTTTGTCGATCATAAAGCTTTATTATATTTACTTAATAAACCTGTACTTACAGGAAGGTTAGCCAGGTGGTTTTTACTTTTACAGGAATATAATTTTGAAATAATTCATAAACCAGGAAGGCAGCATGAACAGGCTGACCATTTAAGTCGTATTAAAACAGGTGAAGTTCCTATACGTACTATGGATGATTTTCCGACGCGAATTTATTTCGTGTCGACGTTCCATTAAGGTGGTTAGATCATATAAAACAGTATCTAGCCACTGGAATAGTACCATCTATTTATAGGACAGCAGATGAAAGGAAATTGTTTGTCGTGAGGACACGACAATTTTCTCTCGTGGGAGGACAGTTGTATAAATTGGGATCCGATGGGGTGTTACGGAGATGTGTAGACCCTAGAGGTCCCGGAGGTTGTAAAAGAGGCTCATTCAGGCCTTGCAGGAGGCCATTTTGCAGAGGAAATAACAGGAAGGAAAATCCTTCAGGCAGGATTATGGTGGCCTACTTTATGGAGGGAGGTAGGTAGCTATTGTAAGGCATGTGATAAATGCCAACGTGCACAATTACCTCCAAAGAAACAAATACAACCTTATAATCCAGTTCTCCCACTAGAACCTTTCCAGAAATGGGGAATGGATTTTATAGGACCAATTAATCCTATAAGCTCAAAAAGGAATCAATATATATTGGTTTTAACAGATTATATGACGAAATGGGTAGAGGCAGAGCCTATGAGAAGGGCCGACACATAAATACAGCAAAGGTCATATACAATATTATAATAGTACGTTATGGTATTCCGAAGGAAATTGTGAGTGATAGAGGAAAGCATTTCGTGAATGAAACGATAGAAATGCTCATGAAGGAGTTTGTGATAAAACACAGGAAGTCGACACCATATTACCCACAGGGTAATGGGCAGGCTGAGTCGACAAATAAAGTCCTTAAGAACGTGTTAAGGAAGGTAGTTCAGGATAATCGAAAGGATTGGGATGAAAGGTTACCAGAAGTTCTCTGGGCCTATAGGACAGCTTATAAAGTGACTACTGGTATGACACCTTTTAAGCTCGCTTATGGCTTAGAGGCCATAACCCCAATGGAGTTTATTGTGCCATCCTTGCGGATAGCGGTACAATATAATATAGGAGAGAAGGACTCTATGGCAACTCGTTTAATAGAACTGGAGAAGCTGGATGAGTTAAGGAGGTACGCCTTATGGACTATACAGGCTATCCAAAGGAGAAGAAAGGCTTGGCTCGATAGGAAGAGAAGAGGAAAGGAGATAAAGGAAGGGGACTTGGTCCTGTGGTATAGAGGTAAGGTGGGAGAAATGAGTCAAAAGCTTGATTTAAAATGGATAGGCCCTTTTCGGGTTAAGTTTGTAAAGGAAGAAGGAGTGATGCAGTTAGAAACGTTGGAAGGAGAGGAAATCGAGGGAATGGTGAATGCTAATAAGGTAAGGAAGTATATATCGCAGGAGAACGTTGCAGGAAATGTTATTTTTATTGATTTGAGGAGCATATTCCCTGTCTGTCAGTGCACACGAAACGAGGCTGTAGATCTAGGGTTTTACAGAGTGTGCAGCGAGAGAGAGATGTCGGCAAAGAAAGGAGGTGTGTCTATGAGGAATTGTCGTGAGTTGATTAATCCTCCTGATGGAGAGAGATTGGGTCAGGTACAACTGGTACATACAAGGTGGGATTTCTCCTTAGAAATGGAGAAGGTGTTGAGGGAACTTGGATTGTGGGAGTATGCGCAGATCTTGAAGGACAGAGCCGCATGATGAGCAGTGTTTCACACTAGTTATGCTAATGGAAAAGGTGGATAAGCCGGAGATAGGATTTGTAGCGTATTCTGAGGAGAGGAAACTCCTTTTCACAGAAAAGCTTCTTGAAAAGGTTTTCCTGTTGCCGAGATCAGAAGGAGAGTTAAGGCGATAGATCTCACCTTACAGACTTTTGAAAGAGGGAAGCAGTATATAAGTAAGGTAGGTCTAAAGCTTTCCGATCTCGTGGAGGAGACGCAGTTGGCAGTGAACTTCATTGTCAATGCTTTTGAGTTTCGAACATCGCACATCACGGCGTCAAACCCAGTGATGTCCTTGTATGATGGTTGAAGGCAAAAGGCCGGTGGGAGTGGCTCGGTATTTATGAAGAGGTTGAGAGAGCACTTATGCGCCATGCAGGAATTGGAGAAGAAAGGAGAGCCTTCATTAATGATGGCGTTTACGTGGGTACAGGCGATTGCAGATTATGTGCGCCTGCATGGAGAGCCGGCAGGGCCGGAAATTGTGGCTCGGATGAAACAGTTGAGGAAGGAGACAGAGCTGTTTCAGAAGAAGCAGGGGAAGCGGAAGGATCTGAAGCTAAAGGGAAGGAATTAGAAGAGGACCTGCAAGGAGAGGAAGAGAAACAGGGAGAAAAGATGCACAAGGAAGAAGCCGAAGGTGGAGAAGCAGGCAACGGTGAAGAGGAATACAAGGTCGGGAGGCAAGACTGGAAAGCAGAAAGTGAGGGCGCAGGAAGAACCGGAGCAGAGGGTGTAGTAGATTTGGATGATGAAGAGGATGAACAGTCAGGGGGTATGATGCAGGAAGATGAAGAATTATTGGAGCAAGGAGAAAAGGAAGAACCTGAGGATGTGCAGCAGGAAGAGGAGTCGCATGAAGTGGATAAGGAGCGGAGGACGAAAGCGAGGCAGGAGATCAAGTCGAAATCTCAGAAGCAGGAGGAGCCTATGATGATAGTTCCGTTAGAAATGATGGATCCGTTTGAAGCGAAGGTATGTGATAAGGATGAGGCAGTAAATGAACGGACGGATGAGCAAGAAGGGAAACAGAAGGGGTTCGAGTCATATGCGGATACACCAGTTTCGACGGTTACGCCGGCAACGGCGGATGTAACCGATGATGGGGTAGCAGAAATTGCGAAGGAAGTGGAAGAGATGGTGCGGGGATCAAAGTTCCCGAGGCATCAATTCAACCCCGCCATTCCAGTCATCACCAAGATCACACGGAGGTATGTATGGCAGGGGTATGTATCGTGGGGGATCACAGGGCATGGCAGTCCTGATTTGCTTGGATGAGGAGGATATGCGACAGCAGCAGCAGGAGGGTAATGTGCAGGCGGATATCTCCTTCAAGCAGGAAGGCGTTTGCGCGGAAAGAGGTGCAGACTACAGACACGCAGATTCAGTTTGCACAGGTTCTGGCACAGCTTCAGTCTGAGATGGTGGAACAGGTCGTTGGAGGAGGGAATGAGGCTTTGGACGCAACTCAGATGGCGGCAAGTTATTCAATCATTTGGTCAACGCTGGATACACTGTTAAGGATAGGGCAGACATTCAGAGGTTGATTGTGCAGGCCGTGGAGAGCGTCATGGCACCTAAAATGACCGCCATTCAGGGAATGATGAGTAAGGCGTTCAGCGACCGGTTAAGCAGAGGACTCCAAGTCCGGTGGTGGAGCTTAAGCCCACGGTGACGTCACAGGAGCCGATGACATTGTTCCAGAGGTTAGTGCGAGCAAGAGATGAAACCCAGCAGACTGCCACTATATTGTCGGTGGTGGTGGACGAGTTCCAGCGTCTTCAGGAGGAGAACAGCAGCTTAGGAAGGAGACGCAGGCGTTTCGCCTTCAGGTAGCAATGGTGCAGCAGGAGCTCGACAAGGAAAAGGCGGAGTTTCAGAAGTATAAGGATCAGGAGGAGGTGGAGTATCAGGATGATGCAGGATGTGTTGCCGTGAGGACACAGCAACGAATAAGGAGGGGGCAGTGTTAAAGGTAAAATATTAGGAGCATAGGACATCCTACTGTAGAGAGAATAAGGGGTGTAGTAAGCATGGAAGGAAAGGCTGTGAAGGAGGAAAATCCTTACCGAGAGGAAAAGGAAAAGGAAAAGGTGAGTAAGGAAAAGGAAAAGGTAAAGGATGACGTGGCGAGAGGAAGAGTAGTTAAGGGGAGTTAGGGCAACGAAGGAAGGGTCTCATTTGAAGTTCTAGCAGGAGATAAAGGTTCTCTACACTTTGTCTCTTGTATTCATGTTAGTAATGAAAGGTGCATATTATAAGATCTTGTGTGTATGTATGTGTACTTCAATGAATGGATCTAACAAGGCAATAGCCAAAATCCGTTCTTGCCCTTGACTTCGGAGACCAGTCATTGTGGCTTTGAGAGAAGGAGTTTTAATATATGTAAATGTGGAGAGTTGAAGGAAAGAAAGTGTGTAGCCTTTCCTAAAGGCTAGGAGAAAGGAAACACCGGTTAAACAGGAAAAGGTGGGATTTCCGGTTTTCCTGTTTAACAGTACGTTATCCAAACATTACAAGTCAAGTGGCATGGAGCATCGTCAACTTGATTAGGGGTCCTCATAGTGATGCGTGGGTTTTTGACTACTGCATTAGGGGGTCCGTCTTGAAGGAGTGTTACCTTCCGGATACATGTGTGTTTGCCATTGAAAAGGATAAGACCATGGTTGAGGACCTGAACAAGTGAATAGAGAGGTTCTCTACTGACTACCCCAACAAACTCATACAGGAGTATTTGAGAAAGTTCCCTCCCAATAAGTGCAATAGTTCTGAAGACGAATCTGGTTCAATGTCAGAGTCTGAGAACGAACTTCAATTAAATATTAGACCGGAAGTTATCTCGAGGAGTACAAAAATTCACACACTCCATTACCCATGGAAACATCAACAGAAGATACGAAGATCTTGAACCATCTCACAAGCGGCCTAGACCTTCTTCGCCTCACTCAGAAGGTAATAGCAAAGAAGAATTGTTAATAAGTTTTTAGAGTGACGAATAGTTGTAAATGAGTGTAACATAAGGCATTTTTTATATTTCGTTTATATTTTACAGAAAATAAATTCTCAAGGATTAATGAAGCTTTTAGTTCAAACATGGGTCACACATTAACAAGGTAAATAATATACTTTAATAATTTTAAGGTCAGCTAACTATCATTTTGCAGATGTAATGAAACAGTTGAGAACATGAATTTTCAGCATTGCCATGAGGTAAGAGAGGGGTTTGGCGAAAATTTCTTGTGCCACATGTCAGAATGACAGAGTTCATGTAGGAAATGGATAATAATGCAGCTCAAAACATCGTTACCATGGGGACCACTTCAGTTTTTTCATCATCATTTTATTGGCTTAAGTTCCGAAATCAATTTCTTTAGTGCCAGCAATATCTGAATTTTGTAAGAATGATGTACAATTAAATGATAAAGGGATAGGCAACGAGATAGTGTCAACAGATAAATGTGAAAGGGAGCAAACAAGTGATTTGCAAAGTATTCAAGAGGCAACGCTATCCCATGTTACTCATGGCCATATTGTGTTGTTGAATGTCAATGGTGTTCTGCTTCATCGACAAAGGCCCGAGGATAGGAAAAAAGAAATCAAACAAGGAGATTTCATTCCTTGTCATGGTAAATTTCGATATGATATTATTTTTCGTCCAGGGTTGGATCGTCTCTTTCAAAAGCTTAAAGAGATGGGTGCGCTTGTGGGGATTTGGTCATGCATATAGATTCACAACTTAACACCGCTGTTGAATTTGCTTAAGAAACATTGTAGTGTTGCAGAAGAGGTGATTCGTAAAGATTGGGTTTTTGACCAACAAATGTGTTATAAACCTCTCGAATTTTACAATATAAAAAAGAAAGCAAGTCATACTTCTTCAAGAATGAAAGAATAATTGGGACTCATGGGGAGATCAGTCGCTTAAGAATAATGAAGAACGCACAAATGTTAGTGGTAAACGACTCTCCTCAGAAGGCTATGCTCAACCAAAACATTGCTTGTATTCATCCAATCACTTTTGACCCATATTCTGATACCGATATCATGGATGAGCTAGTGAACTACTTGGATACGTGCCTCAGAAAGAAGAATCTCAAAAACTTTTGTGAGCAGTATCCACCGTATCAAACATTTTCTAAAGCTTTTCTTTGTCGTGATTTTGAATTTTATAAAATGAAGGATAGCAACTGGGCGCTTTATAATATTATTCTTAAGGAACGTCAGTTTTTAGATGAGCCTTTATGCAGACCTTCTCTTATTACATCTTATATATTAACAAGGATGGCAACTCCCAATTGCATTCGTGAGAGTGTTAAGTGGTGGCAACAACATCAAGATATTGACCAAAATGATTCGATTAATATGGAGAGTGATGATTTAGACAAAATGAGAAGATTTCTTTGTATGATAGGAAGAAAGGATTTATAAAAAAATTAACTTGTTGATAAGAAAATGATTTCATTTGTAATTATGTTTGATAGTATTTTTTAATTATTGTAAATGTGTTAGAATAATATAAATATTCTAAATATTTTAGGAATGTTCCTTACTAAGTAAGGTTATTGAAGGATTAATTTATTAATTAATTAATATTTAAGGCTTAATTACATATTAATTAAATAATTAATTATTAATTAAAACTTAAGTATTAATTAGTAATTTATTTTATATTCCCATTTTAGTTACAACGTGCATTTATAAATGAAATAATTTCTTATCAACATATCAATCTATTTTTAATTACTTTCTTCTTAACCATACATAAGAATCTTTTTATTTTGTTTTAATCATCACCCTCTAGATTGATAAAATCATTCTAATCAATATCTTTATGTTGTTACCACCACCTAACACTCTTAAGAATGCAGTTAGAAATTGCCATCCTTGTTAATATGTAATTTGTTATAAAACTAGAAGTGCATAAAGGTTTATCTAAAAAATTTAGTTCCTTGATAATAACATTATAGAGCTCCTTTAATTTATAAAACTCAAAATCATGAAAAAGAAAAGTACCAGGATATACTTTATATTGTGGATATTGCTCGCAAAAGTTTTTAAGATTCTTCTTTTTAAGGCATAAGTTTCACTAGCTCATTCATGGTATTAATATCAAAATATGGGTTGAAAGTGATTGGATGGATATAAACAATGTGTTGGTTGAACATAGCCTTTTCAGTAGAGTCATCTACCACTAAGATATGTGTGTTCTTCATTATTCTTAAATGATTAATCTTGCAATAAAGCTCAATTATTCTTTTTTCTTAAAGAAGTATGGCTTGTTTTTCTTTTTCACATCGTAGTATTCGAGAGGATTATAACAAAATCGCTGGTCAAAAATCCAATCTTTACGAATCACCTCTTTTGTAACACTATAGTGCTTGTTGAGCAAATTCAGCAGCAGTGTCAGGTTGTGAAATTGCATGCATGACCAAATCCTCACAAGTGCACCCATTTCCTTGAGCTTTTGCAAGAGATGGTTCAACCATGGACGAAAAATGATATCATGTTAAAATTTACCATGACAATGAATGAAAATTCCCTATTTAATTTCTCTTTCTATATCCTTAGGCCTTTGTTGATGAACTCTTACCTCATGCCACTGTTGAAAATTGTTGTTCTCAACTGTTTTATTATATTTGTAAACTGGTTGTTAGCTGGCCTTATAATTACCAAGGTACATTTTTTACCTTATTGATGTGTGACCCATGTTTGTTACTTGGGATACATGTGTGTTTGCCGTTAAAATGATAAGACCATGGTCGAGGACTTGAACAAGTGGATAAAGAAATTCTCAATTGACTACCTCAACAAACCCATACAAGAGTATTTAGGAAAGTTCCTTCCCGAGAAGTGCGACAGCTTTGAGGAGGAATCTGGTCTTCAAGATGGAACCCTTAGAGAAATAGTCAAAAACCCATGCATCACTGTAAAGACCCCTGATTAATTTGATGATGTTTGTGTTCAGCCTAACTTGTAATGTTTGGATAACGTACATTATTGAATACGTCCCTTTTGGCTATCAGTGTATCAGATAGAGGTTCAGGCCCATTGGAGCAAAGGCAGATGCCTGGCTAATTGCTTGAAAGTTAGAAATTGTTTGATGCATTCTTGACAACCAAGTGAACAATCATATCAATACACCTGGGATCACCATTGTTCATGTAAAATCTAGTCTAGCGATGTTTGTTCATCTTGGCAAAGATGAAGACGAAGGTATCAATGACATGAGCAAAAATTAAGAAATAAATACCTGAAGATGTATGTATCAAGTAAGTGTGCAAAAATTAAATAATAAATACCTTTTTGTACATGCTTGCATGGCTAAGCTTCTTCACCAAATCTTTTAGCGTCCTATATGAAGAAAGATTTTTTGATACCTACCAATCCATCATAAACATTTGAAAAGGTTTTCTACATACAGTGATATTACCCCAAACTCCAAATCTGACAACAAACATCTGTAAGGCTTGTCATGATTCATAGCGTCCTTCTTTATCAGGTTTAACTTGGTTCTCCATTATTAAAGAATTGTCATAAGAGAAGGCATCATCATGATGCCCTCCTTTCTAGCATTGGCATGAAATAGATTCTTGCCCAGATCTTCCGTTTGGCTTACCCATTGGACAAGCATATCATCGTCTGTCACCTGCAAATATTTATTAACCTCATCATATGCTAGAGTTGAGGTATAACATAGTTTATGACAATGTATTCCCAACCACTCTTTAAAGTGTATGATTGTCTTTAGCTCCATTACTTTGAGATGAAAAGAACTGCAGTGGAACTACTATTATTAATATATAGTTTACTAACTAACACATCCATTTCCTCCACTGTTATTCTATTCAAAGGCTTCAACCATGTGTGCTTGAAGTTGTTGTATACATCCTTTGCAGGCTGGATAAAATTAGATGCATGTTGTAATTAAAATGGGCATGTATGCATGTTGTAACTAAAATGGGCAAAGCTATAGTCCCATTTCTTAATAATTAGCAATTTTAGCTATTTAATTAGCATTTTCTAATATTAAAGAATATTCTTTAGAATATATGTTTGAAAACAAAATATTATTTAGAATATTCTATAAATTATAGCATTCATTGAACAAAAATTAATAACATTATAAAAGTAGAAGGTATTAAATTATATAATATATTGCCTAATATAACAATTAAGGAAAAGCATAAGAGGTACATTATATAAATATTGATGTTGTTATTAAAATATAATATTTAAATATAACATTATTAATTAAAATTTATAGTAGTAATATATATATATATAATATACAAAATCCTATAATAATATAGTCAATCTTCAATATCGTTTTTTAAATTTATATAGTTAAGCAAACAATTTGGTACTATTATTAAAGAGTTTATAATAATTATGAATATTAAATATATGATATTTTATAATTTTGTAATTGCTTTAAGCTTCAGAAAACATACATTCCCTTGCAGTTTTATTAATTATGACTTTATCAATGTTTCTTGACATCCACCCATATCGAATGGATTTAACATTTATAAAATGCTAGGTCTTTTGTTTGGGAGACTATGTTTTCTCTAGGCATCCATTATATCTTTCACTTTCCTTCTCGTGTCGCCTTTTTTATGGTTTGAACCATGCAACCTTAACCATACTATTTTTTGTGATTACTTCAGGTGTGTCGATAATTTGACTCATCCAAATAGGCTGATTATATGACACATCTGGAGTAACGAGAACCATCATTAGTTTTTGAAAATCCTTGCAGCAATCAAAGTATGCTTTAGGTTTTGGTTCCTTTGTCCAACAAAGTGTGGGGTTTGCACTTCCACATCACTACTGGCTTCTATGTCGTCTGTGCTCAGTGATGTCATTTCAATCTTTCTCGCCACCTTGTTTTAGGCCAAAAAGGGTGTTGCAATTCTGTACTTGTGACAGTAGGCCCTTCCAACTCTCGAACAACAGTCTCCCAATAGTCACCACATGCTTATATAGTTCTGAGTAACCAGTTGCCTTATCAGAATTCTTTGGCATCGATTTTTGAACCCATGCCACATATTTTTTGATGCCATCAATAATAACCTCTTGTTCCTTGAGCTGGGCACTCAATGGAATAGGGTCTGGTTGTCCTTCTGGGAGAAGTGGCTTTCCATTCTCTCCACTTTTGAAGAGCATTAACCCTCTTTCGGTAACCACTCCTGCTCTGATGGCCGTAACTTGTACTGCATAATAGGTATACCATCTCGTATGGAGAAAAAGAATTGTAGCGGCACAAGGTGACCAACTAAAGAATCACTCCCTCTTTTATATACTCCTTGAGAAATTTTTTGAAGTCTGGCACCTCAGTCACAAGCAAAGCACAACTTTTTTTGGAGATGCAATTTTCAAAAAGATTCATCATATGCGGTAAGGTAAGTGCACTTGTCCTTTTTGTAGAGTTGGAGACCTTGCTGAAGAACGCATCAATATCTTCATGAGTGTGACCAACCATAAGAAACTGAGCGTGATTGTTTCAAACACACCTTTGGCAACAAGCATTGACAAGTATGCTAGCACATATCTAGAAAATAAAAGTAAGTATGAGCTTGAGAAACCCTTAAGTAAAATGATTTACCTATTTTTGTTCTCGCCTGCACAATTATCCATCTGTAAAAGCAAATGACGAGGAAGCTTATTTGATGTTGAGGACACATGTACACTATTTGAGCTAGATCCCTCCACTGAACCTGAACTCTCAACAGGGCCATCTGTTTTTTGCAGGTGCTGACAATGCCTCTCATATTCCCAAGTAGCCTCAAGTGCAGACGTGTTCATGAGAGCATTATGTAAAGGTTGAAGGTGTTGTTTCTTCACTTTGAGATCACTGATAGGACTTGTCTGTGAGTGGGCTTCAAGGTTTCTGAAACACATGGCCAACGACCCAATAGTGAAATTGGAGTCGCTAGACCAATGTGGAAGTGAAAAGTGTCCATATGACTCACAACCGTGTCCATGTGTTAGCACACCTGTCAATGAAATCGGAAGTTTCATGACATTTCCAAGGCACTTTGGTGTTGCAAAAGCTTTGGAATGCTGGTCTTTGAATGATCCATCTTGTCATGGATCAAGCACAGGTACTCTGATGGGCGTGACACAGAAAGCATGCGGTGTGCATAGTACTGAGACAAGTTTGTTGTGCAATCATGTGGGCCTCCATCTTCTTTTGAATGGCAGTGATCTCCACCAAGGTTTTTGCACAAGCCTCTGCAGCCTTCAATGATGTACAAGTGTCACACTTGGAAAAGCTAGAGTGTTTTGCAATCTCCACATCCTTAAAATGAGTATTCCATATGTTGTTGAAGGTACCAGTGCAGATTGCTTGCAGCCCCATCAAACTGAGGCACTTGTTCACATGTTCACACAGCTTCAATTGAGTGTAGATTGAAGGCAAAACCTTGAGATTTTCCCTGACCCCTGCATTTGTGGTTCGGCATTTGTGAGGCATCCTGTCTGCATTTGCTTCCACAAAAGCCTTGAGTATCTCTATGGCTGCCATAATGTGAGAGCGGGTTTTGACCAAGCGAGTGTTCCCATGTACTGAGGTTCGCGCTCCATCTAGCCACTCATCCCTCCGACGGTAGAACGTGGTCTTTGGGATCCCGTATATACTGTACCAAGCTTTGAAGCAGATGGCCACCTTATTAAATACCATGGATGTACTCTGATAACCTGTGTCCGAGGCCATTCCATCAATACACCCAGTTAGTGCAGCATATACAAACTCATGCCTTTGCTTTTGGGTGAGCGTACGAAAGACATGTCTACATTGGGTAATTTCATTCCGGTCTGCCATCTGACAACACTTCTTCTTGCAGCAGTCAATCGTGGAAATGCTCGTAACACTTTCGGAAGATGTAGGATCCATCTTTACCCTCTTGCTGAAACTTGCAGGGGAAGATCTCAACCCATGAATCGCCTTTTTCTTACAATAGGACCAATGCAAGGAACCTCTTCAAATATGAGTTGTTCTTCCGGGTTGTTATTATTGAAATCCAACCCAGAATATGTTGAACCATCTTGCCGTCTTAATTCAGATGTTCGCCACCTCACGAGGGATCAATGTGCCATTAGGTGAAACCTCTGTCACAACTACACCCACGAAGTCGGACCCTAGTTTCTCTTCTGACACTGCTTCCATTGGATTTATAGCTGTGATGATGCCTCTCCCAACCTCAATCTCATGAAGAAAGAGAATCACCTCATTCATCACAGCAGGCAAGCCATCATCTGGAAAACTCGTGCTACTGTTTGTTTGTGACTTGCATGTTCTGTGTCAGCCTTGACTTCATCCAAATTCCACAATACAAGAGAACCCTCCTTAAATTCCATTCCCAGAACCTCAACATGCTTGTAAATGTGTTCACCCATACGTACACACAAAACCATTTATGCAAGTTGTAACTAAAATGGGCATGGCTATAGTCCCATTTCTTAATAATTAGCAATTTTAGCTATTTAATTAGCATTTTCTAATATTAAAGGAATATTCTTTAGAATATATGTTTGAAAAGAGAATATTCTTTAGAAATTCTATTTTGTATTCTACCTTTAATAAATTATAGCATTCATTGAACAAAAATTAATAACATTAAAAAAGTAGAATGTATTAAATTATATAATATTGCCTAATATAAAATTAAGGAAGAGCATAAGAGGTACATTATATAATATTGATGTTGTTATTAAAATATTAATATTTAAATATAACATTATTAATTAAAAATTTGTAGTAGTAATAATATAATAAAAATCCTATAATAATATAGTCAATCTTCCATATCATTTTTTAAATTTATATAGTTAAGTATACAATTTGGTACTATTATTAAAGAGTTTATAATAATTATGAATATTAAATATATGATATTTTATAATTTTGTAATTGCTTTAAGCTTCAGAAAACATACATTCCCTTGCAGTTTTGTTAATCGTGACTTTATCAACGCTTCTTGACATCCACCCATATCGAATGGATTTAACATTTATAAAACATGCTGGGTCTTTTTGATTGGGAGACCATGTTTTCTCTAGGCATCCATTATATCTTTCGCTCTCCTTCTCGTGTCGCCTTTTTTGTGGTTTGAACCATGCAACCTTAACAATACTATTTTTTGTGATTACTTCAGGTGTGTCGATAATTTGACCCATCCAAATAGGCTGATTATATGACGCATCTGGAGTAATGAGAACCATCATTAGTTTTTGAAGATCCTTGCAGCAATCAAAGTATGCTTTAGGTTTTTGGTTCCTTTGTCCAACAAAGTGTGGGGTTTGCACTTCCACATCACTACTGGCTTCTATGTCGTCTGTGCTCAGTGATGTCATTTCAATCTCCTCTCGCCACCTTGTTTTAGGCCAGAAAGGGTGTTGCAATTCTGTACTTGTGACAGTAGGCCCTTCCAACTCTCGAACAACAGTCTCCCAATAGTTGACCACATGCTTATATAGTTCTGAGTAACCAGTTGCCTTATCAGAATTCTTTGGCATCGATTTTTGAACCCATGCCACATATTTTTTGATGCCATCAATAATAACCTCTTGTTCCTTGAGCTGGGCACTCAATGGAATAGGGTCTGGTTGTCCTTCTGGGAGAAGTGGCTTTCCATCCTCTCCACTTTTGAAGAGCATTAAGCCCTCTTTCGGTAACCACTCCTGCTCTGATGGCCGTAACTTGTACTGCATAATAGGTATACCATCTCGTATGGAGAAAAAGAATTGTAGCGGCACAAGGTGACCAACTAAAGAATCACTCCCTTCTTTTATATACTCCTTGAGAAATTTTTTGAAGTCTGGCACCTCAGTCACAAGCAAAGCACAACTTTTTTTGGAGATGCAATTTTCAAAAAGATTCATCATATGCGGTAAGGTAAGTGCACTTGTCCTTTTTGTAGAGTTGGAGACCTTGCTGAAGAACGCATCAATATCTTCATGAGTGTGACCAACCATAAGGAAACTGAGCGTGATTGTTTCAAACACACCTTTGGCAACAAGCATTGACAAGTATGCTAGCACATATCTAGAAAATAAAAGTAAGTATGAGCTTGAGAAACCCTTAAGTAAAATGATTTACCTATTTTTGTTCTCGCCTGCACAATTATCCATCTGTAAAAGCAAATGACGAGGAAGCTTATTTGATGTTGAGGACACATGTACACTATTTGAGCTAGATCCCTCCACTGAACCTGAACTCTCAACAGGGCCATCTGTTTTTTGTGCAGGTTGCTGACAATGCCTCTCATATTCCCAAGTAGCCTCAAGTGCAGACGTGTTCATGAGAGCATTATGTAAAGGTTGAAGGTGTTGTTTCTTCACTTTGAGATCACTGATAGGACTTGTCTGTGAGTGGGCTTCAAGGTTTCTGAAACACATGGCTAACGACCCAATAGTGAAATTGGAGTCGCTAGACCAATGTGGAAGTGAAAAGTGTCCATATGACTCACAACCGTGTCCATGTGTTAGCACACCTGTTAAAGAAATCGGAAGTTTCATGACATTTCCAAGGCACTTTGGTGTTGCAAAGAGCTTTGGAATGCTGGTCTTTGAATGATCCATCTTGTCATGGATCAAGCACAGGTACTCTGATGGGCGTGACACAGAAAGCATGCGGTGTGCATAGTACTGAGACCGACAAGTTTGTTGTGCAATCATGTGGGCCTCCATCTTCCTTTGAATGGTAGTGATCTCCACCAAGGTTTTTGCACAAGCCTCTGCAGCCTTCAATGATGTACAAGTGTCACACTTAGAAAAGCTAGAGTGTTTTGCAATCTCCACATCCTTAAAATGAGTATTCCATATGTTGTTGAAGGTACCAGTGCAGATTGCTTGGAGCCCCATCAAACTGAGGCACTTGTTCACATGTTCACACAGTTTCAATTGAGTGTAGATTGAAGGTAAAACCTTGAGATTTTCCCTGACCCCTGCATTTGTGGTTCGGCATTTGTGAGGCATCCTGTCTGCATTTGCTTCCACAAAAGCCTTGAGTATCTCTATGGCTGCCATGATGTGAGAGCGGGTTTTGACCAAGCGAGTGTTCCCATGAACTGAGGTTCGCGCTCCATCTAGCCACTCATCCCTCCGACGGTAGAACGTGGTCTTTGGGATCCCGTATATACTGTACCAAGCTTTGAAGCAGATGGCCACCTTATTAAATACCATGGATGTACTCTGATAACCTGTGTCCGAGGCCATTCCATCAATACACCCAGTTAGTGCAGCATATACAAACTCATGCCTTTGCTTTTGGGTGAGCATACGAAAGACATGTCTACATTGGGTAATTTCATTCCGGTCTGCCATCTGACAACACTTCTTCTTGCAACAGTCAATCGTGGAAATGCTCGTAACACTTTCGGAAGATGTAGGATCCATCTTTACCCTCTTGCTGAAACTTGCAGGGGAAGATCTACAACCCATGAATCGCCTTTTTCTTACAATAGGACCAATGCAAGGAACCTCTTCAAATATGAGTTGTTCTTCCGGGTTGTTATTATTGAAATCCAACCCAGAATATGTTGAACCATCTTGCCGTCTTAATTCAGATGTTCGCCACCTCACGAGGGATCCAGGATACAATGTGCCATTAGGTGAAACCTCTGTCACAACTACACCCACGAAGTCGGACCCTAGTTTCTCTTCTGACACTGCTTCCATTGGATTTATAGCTGTGATGATGCCTCTTCCGACTTCAATCTCACGAAGAAAGAGAATCACCTCATCCATCACAGCAGGCAAGCCATCATCTGGTAAACTCGTGCTACTATTTGTTTGTGACTCTGCATATTTGTGTCAGCCTTGACTTCATCCAAATTCCACAATACAGGAGAACCCTCCTCAAATTCCATTCCCAGAACCTCAACATGCTTGAAAATGGTGTTCACCCATACGTACACACAAGATCCTTGGGAATATTGTGACATGATGCATTATTATCTCGAACTTCCACAGTTCCAGTGCCAACTATCTCGTTGTTCCGAAGAAGACATACTTTATCTCCAGTATTAAACATATTGTCCTGCACATAAATAATTGTATTATTTATGATATCTGTTTATGCAATATTTTAAGAAATCTGAATTACGGTTACTTAATAATATGCATATGCAATAATACATAATTATGTTTAGAGATAATATCTCATGTTTGATTAATACAACTGATGGGCGGGATTAATCCCGCCACGAATCCCTCCGACGAGGAACGGTCGGCGGGATTAATCCCGCCGCCGACTCAACCCCTTCGGAGAGAGTCGGCGGGATTAATCCCGCCTTGGACTCCCTCCGACAAGGAAGAGCCGGCGGGATTAATCCCGCCGCCTCTTCCTCCTCGGGGGGAGTCCGGCGGGATTAATCCCGCCGACTCTCTCCGACGAGGAAGGGAGTCCGGCGGGATTAATCCCGCCGCCGACTCAACCCCTTCGGAGAGAGTCGGCGGGATTAATCCCGCCTTGGACTCCCTCCGACAAGGAAGAGCCGGCGGGATTAATCCCGCCGCCTCTTTCCTCGGGGGAGTCCGGCGGGATTAATCCCGCCGACTCTCTCCGACGAGGAAGGGAGTCCGGCGGGATTAATCCCGCCGACTCATCCTCGCCGGAGAGAGTCGGCGGGATTAATCCCGCCGGACTCCCTTCCTCGTCGGAGGAAGAGGCGGCGGGATTAATCCCGCCGGCTCTTCCTTGTCGGAGGGAGTCCAAGGCGGGATTAATCCCGCCCACAATTCTTACGACGGGGAATGGGTGGCGGGATTAAACCGCACATAACTCTCTCCAAAACTATGATTTCAAAGAGATCTCGGGATAAATCCTGTCCCCAAATCTTTAAAACAGTGAAGTGGTGGCGAGATTAATCCCGCCACCCCTTCCCTGCCTCCTAAAATGGTTGGCGGGATTAATCCCGCCGACAACTCTTTCTAATAAATTCTGGTAACTCTTCATCAGTTGAGAAGGTTATCGACGGGATTAATCCCGCCACTCTTTTTCAGTGGCGGAGAAGCATTGCCCGGGAGATGGTGGCGGGATTAATCCCGCCACTTCTTCAAAGAGGCGAAAAAGAAATGGCCGGATTAATCCCGCCGCCCCGGTTAACCTAGAATATTAAGTTAAAAGGATATTTAAACGTGATAAATCCCTAACGGAATATATTATAATCCTAATGCATTTCTAAACCCCTAAATTGTAATTTTAAGAGAGAATGTAAGAGAGTGAATCTTAATAAGTATTTTTAAATTTGTTTATAATACTTACTTGTAAACAGCACTGAAGGCGCCGTGCTTTCCTATAAAGAATAGCACCCAATTTAATCTCGCTCCTGAGATGATCACTATGAAGAAAAAAGAAGATCTAAAGAGTGAAAAATACAGAAATGAAGAAACCCTTGCCGGAGAAAGAACCAGATCTGAATTTGA
>PUQB01001253.1:0-30067 GCA_003024785.1 Selaginella tamariscina
CTTATTAGTTTGTCACCACACACTTAAAATTAACTAATGTGAAACTTGGTTTATAAAATAAGTAAAATGTTAAATTAAATATTAAATTATTGTACTGCGCATTGCATGCACAGCCAACACGTCTTAAATAACGTATTTAATTATTTAACTATATATCTTAATGTTAAACTATTATATATTTAATATAGTATATTATCAATATTTATACGTTTTATATACTCGATGTATTAGCATTTACTTACACGCCATTTGCGTGAATGTTAATATATACACTGTAGTTATAAATATATATCATTATTATAATATATATTAATATTTAGTATAAGGTGTGTGAGGGATGACCTGAATATATTAATTGTTTTTGCAGGGTATGTAGTTTATTTTTACCTACAACAAAAAAAGGGCAAAGGGTTTAAAAAGGTCAATGCTGTCGCTGGTCTCTAGTTTAATTTTCTATTAATTTAATTAACTTAAATTAATTAATATTAATAATATTTTAATTAGTTTCACATTTGGTTTCACATGGTCGCTATAGTTTAACACCAGCTATACATATATATCATATATTAATTAGATTCTTTGTCTCTTTAGTTGAATGGAGTCTCTTAACTTGGCTTCTAAACAAGGGTATGTATTAAACTTGTTTAATTAAGATAATAATTATTTTTTAATTTAATTTAATTTAATTTAATTTATTTGACGGTGGTTTGTTTTTTGTGCAGTTTTGTAAACCTTAGTCACATGCATATGTTTAAGTTCAACGCTTTATATGAAAAATGTTAAAGTATTGTGCTTGTTGTTTCACACTTGTCCTCATTTAAGAGTTTTAATATAATGCGCCTTTAATTTTATTAAAGACATTTAACTGGGTTATAACTGGGTTTGACTTTACCTCGTTATTACGTTAACAATTAACCTAATGAATTAATAAAATTCTAATTATAATTAAGTAACTTTAATAAATCTATAATTAGTTT
This sequence comes from Selaginella tamariscina, assembly GCA_003024785.1. Classification (NCBI taxonomy): domain Eukaryota; kingdom Viridiplantae; phylum Streptophyta; class Lycopodiopsida; order Selaginellales; family Selaginellaceae; genus Selaginella; species Selaginella tamariscina. The sequence goes on from PUQB01001253.1 coordinate 978, forward strand.
AAATAAAATTATTAAAATTTTCAATATTTAAACAGCATTATATTATATTATTAAATAATTAAAATTAAAATGCCAGCCAACTCGTGCGTCGTGATTCGCAAACGTCTTCGTGTCATGTATTGGCAACGTGCTGACCATAACGCCGTGACAGAGAATATTCAGAGGGATATTCCGGCTATAAAACAGGTAAGCATATTCTCTGTCGGAAGAAATAAAACCCCATTTAATGACCAGTTGCCAAGCGTTTATTCCCTTAACGTTCCCTTCTTTACACGTAGGTAAAAACGTAATTTTCCGCTCATCCGTACGCGGTAACTCGCCCGCCGTACGCGTCATTGGGCTTTATCCGTGCATGGCAGCTCATCACCGTCCCCGTCACGTTGACGGCCTCCCGTCATCGTCAAGAACAAAGGCCATGGAAGTCCAGTATGCCGTGTATGCTTTTTTCAACACACATTGCCCTAATTCCTTCCCTACTGTTAGGCTCCTTCTTTTCTTAAGAGATTGTGTTTAGTGCATTGTTTGAGCACACAAATCTTCTCTGTTCTTCTTAAATCATCGTTTTCAGCTCGCAAATTCCAGTTTTCAGCACAAAAATCCTTTTTTTTTCAGCACAAATCCCATAAAAATCCTTTTTCAGCATAAAAATCCCATTTATTTAGGTGAAGATCACATTTTTGGAGCTCGCTATGCCCTCAAATCGCAGTTTCTAGCACGAAAATCCCTTTTTCAGCACTCGAATCGCTCAACACCGCGTTTTTTTAGCACAAAAATCACATTCTTGAGCACAAAATCGGATTTTTGATTTTCAGCACGCGTATGTGCTAGAGGGAAGATGCGGGAAACATACAGGATCAGAATGTGGAACAACAACACGAACAGATCCCGACAGCTATCGAAGACATGGAACAATCTGAAGATGACAGTCCTTTGCGGATTCGTGACAATCTTAGTTCTCCTGGGACAATCGGAGCAGGCAGTTTTGGACGCCGGCGCAGGATCTACACGAGATAAGAGACCAGGTACACCGTAGGAAAGACGTAGGACGAGTTTTAGCCGAGGCGAAGACCGAGGAGGAGCCCGAGGTGGAGCCCGAGGTTTCTGACCCGGGGAAGCCGTATAGTCTCGGGCCCAAGATCTCGGACTGGGATGCCCAGAGGGCGGAGTGGCTACGGATGAATCCGGGTATGCCTGCTTATGTGAATGGGAAGCCGAGAATTCTTCTTGTTACTGGATCGCAGCCTAAGCCTTGTGATAATCCTGTGGGAGATCACTATCTTCTCAAAGCCATCAAGAACAAGGTGTGTATCTGTGTAAAATGATGTATACATGAGGTTTTTTTCAGTTGGGTTTTCATTTTGCCTTCTTATGCATATAATCATATGAATATATGATCACTATCTTATTAACAATACCAGATATACTTAAACATTTCCCCTGTATACAGTGTGTCATGAATGATTTTTGTGTTACGTTTGGGATATCTTCGTGTGCATGTAACATGATGATAGTTTACGCTTTGCGTGTGCGTGTATGTGTGTGTCTGTGTCTCTGTGTGTGTGTGTGAGGAGAGAGAGAGAGATTCCGTAGGTACTTTAAAGGCGGTTTTCTTTTGATTCTTTTGTATTAGTATCTATAAAGCAGAATTTTTGCTTAAGGGGCACGCATGTGAATGTGTTTTACGTACAAGGGTAGGTTCATGTTATACGCTATGTTATGTACACAAACATGCAAATCACACTGATTATTGAATATGCTTATCTAGAGTATAACTGCGTGGTTTAAATTTGAGTCACTGTGTATATTACTAAGATGTCTAGAAAGGGAGGAAGCAAGTTGCAAGCTTTGTATGTTATGTCACCGAGAGAGATGAGGAGTCATATAAGGCATACACAAATCAACACAACACAATGAACGTAGAAACAGAGTTACAAGCATGCCTACACTACATCCTCCCTCTCTATAATACCACATTCTGTGTCCGTTTCATGGCACGCTAGTTTCTTATTTTTGATACTTCTACTGTGCATATCAACGTGTACCTACCAACACATGCACATGCATACCTGTGTATGTTGTATGTACATGTTGTTACGTGTTTATGCTTGCGATCTATACATACACATACATGCATAGTTGTTTTAAAACTCTGACTGTAATGGATGTGTAGATTGATTACTGCCTTACATGGAATAGAGATATTTTATAACATGCACACCTGGACCATGAAATGGCTGGCTACTGGGCGAAGCTTCCTCTTATTCGTAAGCTGCTCTTGGCTCATCCCGAGATTGAATGGCTTTGGTGGATGGATCCGACATGTTCACTGATATGCTCTTCGAACTTCCCAGGAAAAATACAAAGGTGTGTGTGTGTGTGTGATATATTGTACATGTAGATATTAATGTGATATAAAAGATCAGATACTCACTTTAGTTTGTTTGTATCCTATATACATTTGTGCATTATATATATGTAGGATATATAAATCGTTTACAACTAATATATCTATTTCCATGATGGAGACACGTAAAAGGTGTTGTCATGTCTGTTATAGAACTTAAACACCTAGACTAACACACACACACACATGTACGGTTCAAGTAGACTAGCTAAGCATAAACTTAATAGATTGTTTCTTTAAATATATTAACTAATACAAGACCTGTTATTAAATGCAGATTATAATTTCATTTTACACGGCTGGGATGAAACTCGTATAAACAAGAAGAACTGGATTGGGTTAAACACAGGCAGTTTCTTACTACGTAATTCCCAGTGGTCCTTGGACATACTTGATGACTGGGCACCAATGGGACCGAAGGGGAAAATTCGGGATGAAGCGGGAAAGCTGCTGACGTCAACATTGGTTGGACGGCCAGAATTCGAGGCTGATGATCAGTCGGCTCTCGTTTATTTGCTTATGAAAGCGGGATAAATGGGGTGATAAGGTTTTCCTGGAGAGCTCGTATTATTTGCATGGTTATTGGGCCATTCTTGTCGACAAGTATGAGGTTAGTTCCCTCTTCTCTCTCTCCCCCTCCCTTCCCCTCTCTCTACCCCCTCTCCCTCTCTCGCTACCCCTCTCTCTCCCTCCCTCCCTCTCTCTCCTCCCTCCCTCTCTCTCCCTCTCCGCTCTCTCTCTCAAACACACATACTTGTGTATAGATGTGCGTTAACTAAGCTGTTTAAACACTAAATAGGATGAGGTTACCCCCTCTCTCCCCCCCCCTCTCAAACTTGTGTATATAGATGTATGTGTGTATATACGTGTGCTATAATGTGTGTTAACTAAGCTGTTTAAACACTAAATAGGAGATGATGGGGAAGAACAAGCCGGGGTTAGGTGATGACAGGTGGCCATTTGTGACACACTTCGTTGGATGCAAGCCATGTGGCAAGTACGGAGATTACCCGGTGGAGAGGTGCCTTAAGCAAATGGAGAGGGCGTTTAACTTTGCGGATAACCAGGTTCTACACATGTACGGATTCCAGCACAGGCGCTTGCGAGCCCTAAAGTCAAACGTTACCAGGAACGAGACTGACCGTCCGCTTCTCCAGCCAATGGGACTCCAGAGTTTGAAAACTTCACCCTTTCTCATTAGCTCCCCCTTTTTCTTTTTTTACCCTTTGCCCTTTTTCTTGTTTTATGTATTTTCCTTGTTTGGATATTTAATGTATATCGTCTTGTTTAAACTTTAATATTCTAGCGGCATATATTTTATACCTTGTTATCAATTTAGTGTTATTAAAATTTATTTTTATAGTTTATTATTAATTGGTTCTAATATTAATACTTATAAATATTCTTACTTATGTTCTTTTTTTTTTAAATCGTTATTTAATTTAATTTTAAATATTTATTAAATATATTACAGTGTATATTTTGTTGATTGTAAAATTAATACTAGAAATTATAAATTTAAGTAAACAGTTGACATTTTCATTTTCAAATTATTTCTCAATAAATAAAAATTATAACATTTATTAAATTTACATTTTTTAAAAATTAACAATTATAAAAAGATTATTCTAAAATAATTCAAACTCAACTTTACGTTTTATCAAAAATAGGTTTAAACATAATAATTAATTGAATATAATTACCATTGATAATCAGGTAATGTTACTTCTACTTCATAATTAATTTATTATTATGTTTTTTAAATTTTATATATTTTACATACACACATGTAAAATTATTTTTGATAATCTTTTGTAAATACTGATGAGTATTACATCTTTATCAAATAAAATGGTATCAATTAATTTTTTAATGATGTTTTTAAACTTATATCGGATGAGTATTAATTTGAATTTATTAAATAAGTTTGAAAGCTTTATGTTTTGAGTTTGGCGACACGCACACGCGCACACACACACACACACACAATATTATATATATACATAAACACGTCCATATACACATGTAAAAATTAGATATAAAAATGAGAGAATCTGATTAACAAAAAAGTGAAGAAATACAAGGAGAGTTTACTCCATCAAGTAAATTACTCTGTTTTGTCTACTGGTGTAAGTAAACATTACGTGGCCTTAACCTTGACTTGTTTCTTCTTAAACTTCTTTGAATGTGCCCTCTTCATTCCCACAAAGAACAACAATGCTCCAAAAAGTGACAAGTTCTGTATACAATCCTTTTACTATATATACTACACAACTCTCCACGCAAATACACACACATACCACAGACACAGACTTGACAGTAACACGTATGGATAGTAGTTATCTTTACCTTCAAGAACTGTAAGAATTCAATGCCATACTCCGGGCTCTTGATATCAAAATTGTAGAAGTTGTTCACAATAGGTGTCTCCACAAGAAGATGGAGGAGCTGCAAACACATAAACACATAAACCAAATAAACGAGAGAGAGAGAAGAGAGAGAGAGACCCACCAAGGTATGCACCCAAGAAGCTACCGAAAGTGAATAGAATACCTCCAAGGCCTTGTAGAACAATAGATACCAAGACCAGATACTTCAACTAAGAGAATAAAACCCATGTTAGTTAACTAACATATATACACACATACGCACTCACGTCAAAATTGAGAAGGTTCCGCCCGAAGAGAGACTCCAAATGCTGACTCAATGTGTAGACTTTGGGTTGTAGTAACCTTGCTGCTGCACCTCCATCAGAACCGAAGTCACTGGCCCTAAAATACTACATACATGAGTATGTAATTCATGATCTCGTGTGTGTGTGTGTGTGTCTCTCTCTCTCTATCTATCTATATCACACATGTATACACACACACACAGATAAATACATGTAACGTCAGATTTATTAATAACAATATAATACAAAAATTTATATTATTCAGAATAATAGAATTATCGACATTTACAGCATATACACTACATATATCCATACAGGTATATCAAAAAGATTAACATAACTTCCACACACACACACACATTGGGGTATCTCAGTTTACGTATATAAAACACATAAAACAAAATCAACCCAAAATGTCCTCTTTATAAGACTACACACACCGGGATATCTTTGTTTATGTATATAGCACAACCCAGTAGTCTGTATATCAAAAATATAATCTTTTTCAGCATAAAAGTACTAAACTCAATCTCGCACGCAGTCTTTCTACAAATTTCTACATACCTTTGCCAAGCGGAGAGGATGAAGATAGCGGAAAAGAGAACACGGCCGGAAAAAGACATAAACCCCATAGTTGTGAAGAAATCCTATTAAGCTCTCGACAAGACCCTCAAATCTCCCGCATTCTGTCTAGCGCCTCACCTACAGCATTGCATCCCCGGAAAGATCCAAGATTTCACGCCCTGTGCTCAGATCGCCGCACCATCCCCTGCTTGAATCTCAAGAACAAGTCAAAATCCCCAGCCGTCGAAGTATATCAAATCAACGGTCAGTATCTTACCACGTGTGAAACATCGACCCGCGGTTATTAACGGTATAGATTTACTAATCAAGGTTTTCCCATCTACGACAACTATCTTACCACGTCCAACACTTCATATCTTGCCACGCGTAAAGATATTTGTTCGTCACGTATGCAATGTCCAGCTTGCCACGTGCAATATCCAACGGCGGAATGTGTGATTGATCGGACGGTGCAGGTTTAACAATCTGGAATCGTTCATTGTTTTGGCATATGAACAGTGAGGGTTAGCCCACGTTGCAGAGCGATGGACGAGTTTGCAACTTGGCGGTGATTAAGTAGGAAAATCATGTACAAATAGATAGATTAGGGCCAAGAATTTGCATAAGAAGCAGCAATTCAGAAGAATTCAGAGCATGGAGATATATAAAATGTGGAGATGTACAAGATAGAAATGCCGAGCAGTGCAGGGAGCTCCCCAAGAAGAGCAAATTCCAAACAGATCACCAATTCTCCCCTGCATTCTTCGTGGATTCAGCGGATCATTCCTCTCTCGCATCAGGCTGCCAAGGATGAACGCAGTGATCAATCAAAGGAGGAGGTTTTCAAATATAATGATCAAAAATGCATATATTTCATCCCATGGACACCGATGATGAAGAAGATGGTGGGTGTGTGCGTGTGTGTTCTTATACCTTTAATACAGAAAATTATATATTATGACTTCTCCAGACTGTTTTTAGTATATATCCGCATCTTACACAGTGTTATATAGAGATTCTAAAAAAATTATATAATATTCTAGTGTATGTCTGCGATATATATACACATAGCGATGTGTGTGTACGTCTATGCATATAAAGATACTAAAAAAATTATATATGTTGACTTCTCCAGACTGTGTTAGTATATGTCTGTGCTTTGTGTGTGTATATATACATATAGTGATCTTACATAATGTATCTATGCATCTAATGTTATATAGAGATACTAAAAAAAACGTGTGTGTGTGTGTGATGTCCATATGTACCCACGCACTGCAAACTTATATATACACGTACATGTATACATAGTATAGATATGTATAAATGTCTGTCTGTCTACATATCCTCTCTCTCTCTACACACACACACACTCCAAATATATATATATGTTTGCAGTTGAGGATCAGGAGGATGACAGTGGAAAGCTCAAACAGAACAATGATGATCGTTCGAGCTGGCTCACTGTACGAAACTCTGTACGTGGTAGAGAGATCCCTTGTAAACAAGGTACGGTTAGGGGACACGCTCGAGAGAATTCATTAGACTTTAGAACAGTTCATGTTAGACATGGAGAAGATCCCAAAGCAGTTCCAGTTAGATATAGCGAAGCTCTAAAAGTAGCCAAAAAGTAGTCCTGTGACGGATGATATGCATATGGAGAGATGCAAAGAAGATGGTTCCTCGGCTTGGTTTACAAGGATAGCTAAGAAAGATGAAGATGGTTTAACTGCTGCTAAACACACCGTTAACCCTCGTTTCCTCCGTTAAAGTCAGGAGAACAGTGGCCAGGCACGCTGAAACCCTCCAATCTACCGCCACTTCGTATTCCTTCCAACAGAAGTCTTGGAGAAGATAAAGAGGTGTGTGTGTGTGTGTGTGTGAGAGAGAGAGAGAGAGAGAGATCCTGAGTATCTTACTAGTGTGAGGTTATGTAATATATATGCACTATGCATATCTTCTATATCTCTCTCTCTCTCTCTCTCTCTCTCTCTCTCTCTCTATATATATATATATATATAGTTTTCTAATCAGAAACCACAGTGCGGACTATCTCATTGTTCGACGAGCAGAAGCAAGCTTCCTGTTCATCTGAAACTTGTAGTTTACCCTCGGCTTTCGTAACTGAGGTCTACCAGAAGGGCTGTCACGTCAGCGACAGTGGTGCCACATCATCAATGAAGTTTATGCCACGTCGGATAGGGAAGCACAATATATACGGTTCATGCTCATCTGAAACCAAGAGCCTTTTCAAGGATCGTCTGTCTACAAATGGTGACGACGAGGCGAGTTCACATGAAATACAGGAAGTCGATTCTTGTTTGAACATGAAAGGTGTATGTGTGCGCGTGCGTGTGTGTGAGCGTGCGTGTTTTGTTTTACTTATATGTTCTGTTGTTACAGGGAAGCGTTTATTGGGGACTACAAACATGATGGTAAGCTATATAATATTGATACATACTATATATATATATATAATATATACATGTATGTATATGATTATAACTTCATTCTTATCAGGAACCAAGTATGTCCAAGTGTAAAAATGACAAGGTTTTGTTGCACAGCAATCTGCTAAACACGATGTTAATAAGAGTTTAGAAGTTAGACTATTTCGTGCAGCAGATGAGGCTAAACAAAATACGTATATGCCAAATACCAGTTTAATAAGAAAAGAGCATATTCTCAATGGAGGAGGCTCTCAGCAGTGGTTACAGAGATGGTGTCCTGCTAATTTAATATTACAAGGCATCAAAAACCATGAATGCCTTGCCTTGTATTATTTAAGAAAATCAATATTTGTAATTAAAAAATTTGTAATTTGATAATATATTTATATTAATTACGTATCTTTTTATATTTACATATTTTTAAAAAATTAAATTATTAAAAATTAAATAAAAATTTACAGTTAATTTGTGTTTATTATATATTTAGCTCCAAATCAAATAAATATAATTTTTTTAATACTTAATTATTTTTAACTTAGTACATTTGCTACTACTACGTTTTTAGCATTTAACACTTAATAAACTTTATTTATTTTAAATTAACTATTATTTATTGAAAATCAAATTTAATGATTTAGGGCACATGTAAATTCATATATATAAATATTAAATTACTACATGATAAATTTAAATTGGCATATTCCAACCTGCATTTAGCACAAATACAATCAATCTTATCATTCACTAATTAAGGTAAACAAAATAGCTAATTCTAAATTATCACCATAAATTTAAACCAGGTATCCAATATAAAAACCCACCATACACCTCCAACATACATCAATCCCATACACATACACATATACACACTCTTACATACGCAATGGCATCTCTTAACACACTCTTCACGCTCTTTCTTGTGTTAGCAATCGTCACAGTCAGCAACGGTCACGCCGTGGATGTCCACGCGGCACACGCTGAGCACCAGTTGCAGCAGCTGGAGCATTACTTACATGGCTACTTAAGCCAGTTCAGCAATTCCAGCTCTGCTTACAGATATCTCCACAAGTGCTTAGTGGCAGCAGTGGACGCTTGCAAAGACACCGAGTCTGGCCAAGCCATGGTGCACACGCCACGTGCACCCGACGTGGACGATGCACAGGTGTGTGATAAAAATAATAATTATCTATTGTGAATAAAGTTGTTCACTAGATTTATTACGTATCCAGGTTTATTTTGCTGCTGCTATGTACTACATGGAGGACTGCTATGCGACGCTTAAGGAGAAGGAAGATACTAACGATTCGGATGAGGTTCAGGCGTTTGAGTATATTGAGGATCATGTGCAAGTGATTCTTTTCAGTCTCCAGTCTGCCCTAAACGCAGTGCCAGATGTGCACAATCACTGTGTTTATGTGTAGAGCAGTTCTTTGTTTACAGCTCAATAAAAACATTTGACATTTGACTCATATGTGTATTTTAGGGTTTACGGTTTAGGGTTAGGGCTCTGTTTAGACTAGGGCTGCTCTGTTTAGGGTTTATTTATTAGGGTTGATAAGTGCTCTGTTTAGGGTTTATTTATTAGGGTTGATTAAGTGCTCTGTTTAGGGTTTTGTCCTCGGCGATGAAGGAGGCGCTCCTGCTGTTCGCATTGTTTGTGGGATGGGTAAGTGCAGATGGAAGAATCAAATTTGTTCACAGGAATTTGTTTCCTGAAAGCATGGATTGGGATAGTAAGAATTCGCGATTCATGCTTGGATCGATGACTACAGGATCGTTGTATACGCTCTATGAGTCTGGAGGCCTTCGAAATTTTGTAACAGATATGGAGTATGCAGGTAAGATCGTAATATATACGTATCTATGTATATGTGTGTGTATTTAAGTATATGTTTAGTTTTCCTTTTCCATAGATCATATATATATGTTTTGTGTGTGTGTGTGTGCCATTTTCTTGCTTTCTTTGGGTGGGTGTATACGTGTGTGTATGGTATATAGATGAACTTATATAGGTTTCTATACGTAAATGCAACAGTATGTTGTAATACTGCATTTACCGAGACAAGACATCTCTAGTAAGTGGAGAATATCACGTCTATGTATGCACACGTGTGTGTTCTTGGACTATAAAATCGGAGCTTTAACACTTAACAAGCCTTTGGATTCAGTGTTTAAGAACGTTTTAGACCACTCTCTTAGATTGAGCTTACGTGTGAGTGTGTATATATGTGTGTGTGTGTGTGTGTTGTAGTAAAAATGATATATAATGATATGTATTTGATAAGGTAAATCTTCAACTCTGGGCGTGAAGGTGGATCACCACAGAAACCGAGTAATTGCAACCGTGCATAGCTTTAACGCGTCAGTATATGATGCGGTAGTTGCATATGATCTGGATACCAAACACAGGAAGATACTTACTCGTCTTGATACCATTCTCAGCGGTCATATCGGACGGCCCATAGCTAATGATGTTGCTATCGACGGTGACGGGAATCTCTATGTCACCAATTCTGCTCACAACTTCATCTGGAAGGTAATATTATAACTGTAATAAACTATGGTTAATCATTATCTCTCTCTCTCTCTCTCACACACACACACACACTAATGAAGGTGAGCTCGGATGGGGAGCAAGTATCTATCTTCTCGGAGGACCCAGTCTTTTCATCTCGGACTGTAGAAACGGAAGACGAGCTTGTTCGGCCATGTGGACTGAATGGGATTACATATCACCGTGATAATTACCTGCTTGTTGGGCAAAGCAATACAGGAGCTTTATACAAGGTACTCTTATATGCCATTTTCAATCATTGTGTGTGTGTGTGAATATAAGACTTGGCTATATTTATGTGCATTGTTTGTACACAAACATCTCTCTCTCTCTATCTACGCACACACACAGACGCACATAATGTAAGTCTTTAGGTGAACCTGGCAACGGGCAAGGCGATTATGGTTCAAACCCGACTCCTTGTAGGGATGGACGGGATAGCTCTCAGGGAGGACGGTGCATTAATTGCAGTGTCAAGCTTGAAAGCGTGGCTTTTAAGGAGCAGCGATTACTGGAGGACAGCAGATGTAACGGACGAGCTGGATCTCGAGCGTATCTCCTTTGCAACTTCGGTAGCTATCCGTGACGGTTTTAAAGCTTATGTTTTGTACAGTAACCTGCTGGATATGAGGCAGGGTGTGCCCAGGTCGGAGTATACAGTGGAGAAGTTGGTATTTGCTAAGGATGCTCACGATGATCCGATGTGGTTAATTGTGTTGCTGGTTGTGGCTGTGGTGCTTTTCTTGGCTGGAGGTTTCAGATGTCTCGGTTTTCTTTAACGATTACGGTAAGAAGAGATTGTGAAATTAATTACTTCTAACTATGTGTGTATGTATATTTATGATTATGAGAAAATGACATATACCTCTGAGATATATCCTTGAATTAAACTTCATTGTTATAGTAATTAATTGTGTATATATGTTTTGTAGTAAAACATTATAAATAAGAAAACGTTACTAAATGCCGTGATTATTTTTTTAAATGGCTATGTATATATATATACCGTAATTATTATTAATGCCTGAAATGTATGGTAGTTTTGTATTGGTATGTATGTAAACTTAAACATATATGTGTGTGTGTGTGTGTGTGTGTGTGTCCATATCAGCACATATATATGGTATAGTTTTTACTATATGCATATACATGTGTTATGCACGTAAACCATTTGCATTCATATATTTAGACTTATATCCTTGAAAGTTTTAAATTTATACCTGAAACTTCCATTTAAAACTTTATTGCATTTTGATTTTCTTATTTTATTATATTATATAGTAATTAATTGTTTATTTATAATTATAGTAAAAAATAAAATGATAAACATTACAAACAAGAAAAAGTTACTCAATGCCGTAATCTTTTTTGGATAGTTACATTATATTGTGATCTATAAATTATAAATTAATTATAAAATCTTTATTAATGTTTTAAAATGTACCGTGGTTTTTAATTAAAGTTTCAGGGATATATACATGGAATTTTAAACATATATGTATAGACACGTTTATGCCACGGATTATATTTGTAAAACCATTTGCATTGTAGGTGTCTTATATTTGTTGTTATTATTAACACATCTAGTTTCTACCTATATCACATCCAATTATATTTTATAAGTATTAAATCGTTAATCCAAACGCAAATTAGTTAATTATTTATAACTTTTACAACTTCACCTAGGTGAATTCCATAGTTATTACGGATAAAGTATACATTATTACTTAGTTATATGTGATACCTTCGTATGTACCTTTGTCACATTAAAATTTTAATATTTTCTTTATTATATAAAGTGGTGATCAGCATTCTTAAAATTCATGCATGAAAAAAATCTCATTTAAATGCAATAATAACACAAAATTCTATTAAGTCATTAATAAACATTGATTATGATAGAATTTAGATATTTATATAAAGTATCATAATTTTACTTGGTGAAAGTTAAATACATTATGCATTACCCAATTAAAGTAATAATATAATTTTTTTAATATTATTTATCATATTAATTTAAAGGAATATGATAGGATATTAAGATTGATGTAAGAGTGCAAATTTAAATATGTTTCAAGAGTTTTTATATATAGTACATAAATAATTTGTGATATTGTGTGAACATTTGGCACTAACTATATCCTCTTAAACTAAGATATTTACTAATGAAAAAATTAGGTTACAATAATTTTGAACATTATACTTTATGATTATAATATTAAAGTTATTTAAAGTTATTCAATTCTTTAATATTATTATATAATCTATTTATGAAGAACTTATTATGAAATATTATATATTTTTTATAAAATCTATTATATAAATAAAAACTTAAATTCATATTTACAATTGTTAAAATACTTTTGTTCATGTCTTACGGTGATTGGTAGGACACAAGCGTACCGCTCTTATGGAGCTCGAGAGCCTCCTTTATGTACTCATTTACATCGCTCTAAAAGGCTAAGTTCATTAAAGAACTACAAGTCTTTTGGTTATATAATTACAAACAAGATTAAATGCTTATTATTGAATGAACGATTCACCAAGTTAGTGTTAAAGAGGTGTAAAAATTATGGTTTCCAGATCATTATTTTGAAGTTATGCTCCATGTTCCGCAACTACAGTAAAACAAAGATGTTACTTACGAAGAATTTATGGATTGCCTTTAACTTGCTCTCCTATTTAAATACGTAAATATTTAAAATATAATAATATTTTACTAGATTTTCTCATGCTAATTTTAAATAAATATTGTTTAATTACTCTATTTTTAGGGCATTTTTCATTTTTATAAATGTACCTCTAGTTAACATAAAAAATAATTATAATCACATTAAACTCTCACTTGAAAAATATACGATTAATGAAACAAGATTTAAACATGCTATGACACATTTTTTATTATATGAAGCATGTACTTTTACTTAATAATTGTCAATTCATAATTTCATATTTTTTATTTTATTTAATTTTATTTATGTTTAAAATTTTTCACAAAAGCTACAACATAATAAAATCATTTCAAAAGATGCTTCATTATTTTGTTTTACAATGTTAAAAAGTTATTTTGTGTTTATATCTTATAAGAAGATGAAAATATTCTTTTGGACTCAGATTATTTTAATTAACACATCTTGAGCAATATTATTATTATTATATAATAAATCACCTTTTATTATAACAATTGAATATTTATTTCTTTATTTTTTGTTAAAATTATGTATTTTAATGTATTCATAATGCGCGAAAGAAAAAAAAAACTTATTAATAAATAAGTTATAATTTTTAAGTATCTTAAAAGAAAGATAAAATAAAAAATAGAATCTAGATTGATATTTAAAAAAATAACATTAATATAATAAAAGTTATAAGCATTATTATATATATAGTTCTACAAACATCCTTACTCATTAAATATATGTTAAATAAGAAGAATATAAATTTGTATTTAAAGAAGTAACACCAATATAATAAAAAAATGAAAACAATATTAATATATATAGTATTGCAAACATCCCTACTCATTAAATATTTGTTATATTATAATTGAAATTTTACTTTACGCTATTTAAAAATTAAAGTGCTTTATAAATTTATTTTATAATAAAAGAGATTCTTAACAATCAATCTTATCATTCTTCTTTAAATATAAAATATTTTAAAGATAATAATAAAAAAAACTACATTAACATTTAATAATTTAGTCAAGATTTTCTATTTTAAATAATGTTTAATTCATAATCATAAATTTTGTACTTGATATTTGCATGGTATTATTAAAAAACATCTTTTTTATTACATGCAAGTGAAAAACAACTTTAAAAAAATTAAATATAAATTAACCTTATTTTAAGACATTGTTTATTTATGGTCTTCATTTTCACCCTATTAAATTAAATTCTTTTATTTAATTATATTTTATTTGATTACAAATGCAATGTAAATCTTGTTGGGAGTCATATAACAAGAGATAATATCTTATGTTTAAAATATAGCTTAATTAGATGGCCTAAATTTTATCTTGATAATTAAACTTTATTATAATATTAAAAACAATTAAATATATCAATAATACTATATGTTTAAGAAATATTACTGAAATAATATATTTTAAGAATGTGTTTTAATAAACTTTATTTAAAAATGATAATAATATAAAAATTAGAATATATTTAATAATTTTTTGTATGATAGATGCCAATAATGCAGCATTTATATTTAAGAAGTACATAACATATCAGTTTTAATACTTCAAAATCTACCTTAACTTGCATTTTTATTTATGTTTATATTTAACATTAACCTTAGCTTGAGTTATGTTATTTAATTATTCGCAAATGAAGTAACTATTTATATTTAACCTTGTGGTAATGCAGTAGTACTTAAATAATAATAATAATATACTAACAACTTTCTTTAATTTAAACATGTTATCCTAAATAAATAAATAATAATAATAAATAATAAATTTTATTTAATTTATTTGAACCATATTTATATAAGTTTGACTTACGTATAAGAATGACGAGTTGAAAATAAAAAAACACGATAGAGAATATATCAAGCCTCACTACTCTGCCTTGCACTGCTTGAGTTGCTCTTTTGCTCTGACCTCAGTTGGCATTGCTGAAAGATATTATCAAAATCAGTATTATATTAACTCAGGACTAATGACAAAACTGTGTGTGTGTGCGACATGCGTGCGCGCGTGCGTGCGTGTGTGTGTGTGTGAGAGAGAGAGAGAGAGACCTCAGAGTGGCCAGGGGTATCCCGCAAACGGTTCATGATTCGTGATTGAAGACGCTGAATCTCTGCATGGAGTCCATTTACGGTCCGAGGATCCTCTTCCACGACCACTCTTGGTTGCCGCGGTTGCTCATCCAAGCTCTCTATATGTCTATCCAAATTAAGCTCTGTTATAAACCTCGGAGACTCCTGTGTAGCTACAGGCCTGTATTTAAGTGTGTGTTTAAACGTGTTGCGCGCACACACACACACACACACACACACAGAGTTTACACATGGGAAATTACACATATAATGATGGTACACAAACCTGGTAGAAACCAACGCAAATGAAGTCTCCCAATCCGCCCTTACTGAGAATGTCCCTGGTCGATCATCATCGCCACTCTATAGACATGCATATCAGTGTGTGTATCAGTACTTGCACACACACACATTATAATCTGTACATATAGTTACATTCTCATGAGAACCAGCATCCTCACTCCGACTGCTTGTAGAAGTTGACCCTTCGTCGGCACCCTTAGAAGACTGGACTCTCTCTGCCTACATTTAAGGTCATTTAATACAATTAAGATATTTATGCTTTTATCTCTGCAAGTATATATATACCTAATGCATGCGTGTATTGTATTTTATGGGTGGTGTGTGTCAGCATGCGTGCGTCCAGGATATATATAGTTATGTAATCTCACATATGACTGTACGCCAGGATATATGTATCTCTCTCTCTCTCTCTCTCTCTCTCTCTCTCTCTCTCTCTCTCTCTCTCTCTCTCTCTCTCTCTCTCTCTCTCTCTATATATATATATATATATATATATATCTATGTGTGTGTGTGTCTGTGTGTATGTGTATGTATATGAGATCTCGTGCACACTATACGTGCATGCATCTCAGTGTTAGTTATATATGGCATGATATACTACCTATGTATGCATGTGTATATGTATACATAAATCTATGGTAGCTAGTACTTGCTTTTGAGCTCCGTGAGCTGTGTGCATCGTCTGGGCTATCGGGCTTTGTTAAGAAAGCAAATGGAGTATTGGTGCTTGTCTGTAAGTTGTTCTCAGGCCTCTGCGTGAACACGGTGTCGGGTTTTGACTGCTTTGTTGATTCATGGTGTTGGTAGTTGTTTCTGGATAGCAGTGCCATCTCTCCATGACCTTTTGGTGAAGAAAGAGAGCTCAGACCCGACATAAATGTCCGAGTAATGTGTGATTCCCTGTCTGTAAACAGAAAACCATGTGAGTGTATTGTATATGAGAGAGAGAGAGAGAGAGAGGGAGGGAGGGAGGGAGAGGGAGAGTTACCGGCTTTAAGTTTGATCTCATATTCCAGCTTTCTCACAAGGCTCTCTCTGTTGGTCAATGCCACTTTCATTTCCTGTAAGTCGGATTGTGCCTCCTGTGCCTGCATGGACGAAACAGGATACACACAGAGCTCTGTGTCATATGTACATGACACTGAAGATGTTACCTCTGCCTGTTTTTGCGCCAGCATATTCTCCAACTCATGCACTCTCGATTCACGAGCTTCAACTGTTTCACAATACTTGGAGTGAACAATGTCAAGCTTCTTCTGAATTTCCCCAAGTTCCAGCTCCTTCCTCTGCACATCGAAAAGCGTAATTAAGTACTTAACATAGGATTGTGGTTGTATTGATTCTTGCAATACTAAGTTAATAAGATTAGTACGTACCCTGCAATTTCCTTCAAGGGTTGCATATTGAGTTTCCCGGTCTTCAAGCAGCTTACGTAGTGAAGCAGCCATCTCAAAAGCACTCGAAAGTTTCTCATGAGATTCATCTGATGCCCCTTCCAGTTTCTCTGCTGTCTCTTTTAAAGCCTATATTAAACCAGTATCAAAAGAAAGCCAGTGTACACGCGCGCGCGCGCGCACACACTCACACATTTCAACAGATAAATAAAGAAGATAATGCGAAAAGAGAAAGAACCTTTTCATATGCATTCAATTGCAAAGACTTGTCCGCTAGCTGCCGTTGAAGATCTTTCAACGATCTTTGGAGCTTCTGAGTTGCCATTGTATGATGAACTTCACCTTCTGTGTCTTCTATATTCTTTTTTGTAACTTCCTCTAAACAAAACATCAGTATCTATATCTCACACACACGTGAACACAGAAACCAACCTGAAGCTTGTATACTTCGTGTTGTAACTCCTGAACATGTGCACGCTGTAGATCAAGTTCTCCTTGCATGGAACTCTCGATCAGAGCACCATCTTCTAAAGCACGGTGTAAATCTTCCTCCTGCTTCTCTTTCTCGGTAATGGCAAGCTTCAACACAGCAATCTCCGAAGACAGTGAGTGTAAACGGTCTATGAGTTGAAGGTTCTCGACATCGATAGCATTGGTTTGCTCCTTCTGATCCTCAAACTGTGCCTACAGACATACAACATGCACACACATGTATATCTTGTGTATACATATAAGATGACAGAATTAATACGATTATATTTCCTTAATATAAAACTTTATATAGTAATATATGTACCTTTGCATCTAGAACATCGTTTTGAAGCTTGACATTTGAAACCAATACACGTCCAAATGCTGTATGCAGCCATATGTTTAAGGCTGAACGAGTTTTAGCATGAATGCGTTGAGTAGCCAGCATATGTGCTAAACGTAGATGGAGTTTCCTTGTCGAGGTTTCCTCAAACCAATACATAAGCAGTGACTTCACCAGCTGTTCAATATCGAGTTAAACACACACACTCGAATACACACAAGTGTTATAATACTGCCTCACCTTCCTTTCTCGCCTTTTGCAATTAATCATGGCTCTCCGTTGCTTTCGCTTCCTGAGAAAGATACACACACACACACACACACACACACACACACACACACACACACACACACACAGATATATATATATATATTATATATATATATATATATGCATACATGTGTGAGAGTGTATGTGTGCATGTAGTTAAAGTTACTTCCTTACTTTATCGCATGTGTGGCATGGAAGTCTTGCCACAAAGATATTGCTGCCCTCATCAATGCATGGTTTACTTGATAAATTGCCTTCTCTTCTGCTTGTTGGTACTTCACATTCTTTTTCCATGTCTGCACACCCTGGATAACAAACATTGTGTGTTCTTATATGCATCTGTACATTGCATCTAAATAAGTAGATATAACTGTTATACGTGTGAATGATATCTATAATAATATCCATACCTTGAGCTTTAAGGCATGGAGATAATGCCTGAAAGCAAGTGTTTTAGAAAGCTTCTCATTCTTCTTTGAGTTTATGAAATCCTTCCATGTCTGGAGAATTGACTGGTATAGATGTAGCCTCCAGAATGCCGAGCCTTTAGAGTTCAAAGTTCTCTCTAGCTTGTTCATGCTAGTCGTACTCTTCCACCTAGCAATAGAGGGTTTCAGCATATACACACTCACGCATCCTAACCACACACATACACAAGAAAAAAGTACTTACCTGTTAAAAGCACGCCTCTGAAGCCATCTTCGACGTTGTGCTTGTGCTTGTCCCAGCTTGAGCCTCTTACATCGCTTTGTCCTAACTAGTGACTGCCATGCACACATAACCTGCTTACGAGTGAGCCTGTCTAAGCGGCCTTGCAAGTTCTTCAGCTTTAAATGTTTCGGACGAGCCCAATACAAAACCCACTGCAACCAATAACTCAATACACGCCTCCGCATGCTGTCTGACCAATGCCTGGATGCCATGTTAGTTAGTGACTTCTCGTCTGCCTGAAGATTGAAAAATGCGTTATAAATCAAGATTCTAAGTATGTGTACATAATACACGTAACATAACTAAACTAAACACATACATATATATACCTCGCTAAGCTTCCCCATCTCCACAGCTTTCTTCCAGTTAAACATCATTCTGCATTTACATGTCCTGTTCTGTGCTCCAAACTTCCAGCATACTTTTGTTTTGCTAGTGTTGACAATCGCCAAGCCCTCCACGAATCTTGCAAGCAGGCCTGCATACATAGATTGAGTGTGTGTGTGTGCGCGCGCGCGCGTGCATGTCCTATGATGGTCCTATGCATTAAATAAGCACGAAGAATCACATACTCATACACTCGTTCAGAATTGCAGATATATCTGGCCATACACGTGTGTATACAGATACCCAAATACATCTGAGCATAATGGACACACACACACATGCTTTACCTGGCTTCTACGCTCATCAGAAGTCCTCATATGAGCTGCTCTCAGGGTTGCAAGCCTAAGAGCACGCAGTCCCTTTCTAGAGCAGTTAATACTCGCAAAAGTTTTAGCAGTCTCTTCATGAGCTATATGAGCAGCTGTCTCCTTCACACTTTCTAGAAACCACTTAAACCATCTCCGCAGTTGTACTCTCTTCACTTTATTTTCTAGCAAACTATTCCTTTGCTCCTGTAAAACACAATGTAACATATTATATCATATACACATATTTCCCTATAATACATGTGCACCCATAAACAGTTAATAGGAATGTTTGTGTAAATACCTAGTGTATGTAGGGACATACCTCTGCAAGGAAGGTCGAAAGTTCACTTTTATATTCATCTGCCTTGCGTTTCAACTCTTCGGCTTCGCTGGAATAATTACGAAGCTGCTCTTCGAGTTTTTCTTTGGCTCCGGAAGCCGCATCAAGCTCTGCCTAAAGCACAAATTAGACTCATGGATTGTGTGTGTGCGCGAGCGCGCGCGCGCTTGCGTGTTGATACTATAATATACAGTATCCAGCTTCCAGTCAATATATATTACATATGCATATATTCATAGTTGTGGACAATATATATTACATATACATATATTCATATTTGTGGACAATATATATTATATATATTCATATTTGTGAAAGCATGTTCAGTGTATAATAAGCATCGTCTAATAACGTGGTCATTGCATATCAACATGTAAATATGCATAAGGGGTGTACACATATCAATTTACACACACACACGCACTATGATGAATAATGAAGAAGAATTAACGTATGGCAACACCCTACAGCGAGAACCTAATTAGATTAGAACACGGACTTGAATGGGAATAATACCTGAAGAGCTTTAATCCGAGCTTGTGCATCTATTTTAGAAGCAGCATCTTCGGCCAGATTTTCAATCCGAGATTGTAATGTGGACCTCTCAGCTTGGAATTCCTGTGACCTTTTTTGCAAAGCTTCCTCTAGCTCCCTTTTCTCCTTCTCTAGTAACGACGCCCTGCATGCGTTTCGTGTGTGCATGTGTGTGTGTGTGTGTGTCTCAACCAACCTTTGTGCTAGCCTTCTCTGAAGCTCCAAAGTCTGCTCCATATCTTCATGCAAAGTGTTCAGCTCATTCTCTGCTCTTTCCACATTCTCGTGGTTTTGCTTCATGTAAAGCTCCAATCTGCCTTTGAATTGTCATAATGTGCAAATCAGCTGGAATACACATTGTCTTAAAAACATTTAACTCCGTAAACACACCGTATGTATACATGTACAGTTTAGACGTGTATATGTGGGTTCTATAGTTCACCTTTGTGTAGTTTACTTTCCACAAAATCTACAAACCTATAAATGTATATAGTTCAACATGTATAAAATCATGCACCTTTCACTTTATTATGTGTATGCATGTATATGTACAATTCTTCTACGTTTGTTTATACTTCACATTTGCACACAGCTACACACTGTATATGTGCATTTACATATGTATATATGTACAATGCACACATGCAAATGTGTGTTTGTGTGCATTAAACGTTTCAAGTATGTATTATGTATGTGTGTATGTGCGTAGTTCACCTCTCACGCAATTGCTGATTGATAGTCTGCAACCGAGCTTCGCCATCAATGTGGGTCTCCAGGTCCATTTGCAAAGCCGCCACTTGGCGACGGAGAGTGGCGGCGTCCGAGGCCGGCGGTGCCATAACTCCCTCGGCTCTCAACCTCGGGCCAACCTTAAAGTGATTCGGTTTGAAGCTCGGTTCCGCACTTGTCTGACTAATGGTAGCAGACTGCGCCATTTCTTCAGAATGATGCTTGCCGAATGCGGATTTCAACACGCCGCCTGCTCCGTTACCCCAGTTTGAAGACCCGAACTGCTCAATCCGCCCACGGCATGCCGCGCTACCGCTGTACTGTCCGGTGACGCCTGCATTTCGGTAGATCACTCCACGAACAGGAACATCTTCATAGAATCGATGGATTTCTATGGAATATCCGTGATTTTTCGAGAATATCTATACAAAACCTGCTTCTTTGAGGATCAATCGAACTACATTGCTGCTGAAATGCAATGCAAACCTGGAGAGATCTGTAGCCACTGTTCTACCAAGCCGCACATGAACCCTAAGCGCCGCCATTGATTCAGGGGAAGACGTAGAATGAAAGCCATGAAGGGCGCGCGCTTTAGAAAAACAGGAATGCATAACCAACGGTACGGCTTTGTTCCGTACCCTATATAATACCGTACTTACATTGAATATATTAATGTTTTATGTATATATACATATATTCTGTTATAAATGCTTTTATACATATTTTATACACGTAAATATTACATATGTATATGATTGTGTTTACTCCTTACCAGTGTGTAATAAAGTATTTTTAGTGTACTGGAAAAAATCCTTGAATACTTAAAATGAATAGGATATATTTTTTTTGTACCGGCATAATCCTTAAAAGAGGAAATCTCATTCGGATAAATTCCTTAATATATGAAAACTATAAGGAAGTTAAACATCTACAAACCGTCACTTTAGCTTGTATAAATATGCCTATAAGCTGCACCTTCCTTCCATGCTTGCACCACTGTTTCGAAATCAAACTCAGCTATTGGCGGACCCTCAATGGAGATCCTCACAAGCTCGTCAACCATCTCCGTCCCCATCTGGTTTCGAAACTTATTCTTCACCAAGTTGATTCTACTAAACCCACGCTCACATGATGCAGTGTTGCAGCATTGAACCATGCCGACCATTGCCAACTTCAGCAAGTTGGGATACTTCTTCGTCCAGATACTGTGAGCATAAATCATTCCCCAAACATCCACGAAAGTTTTCCCCTTCCACTCCTCGGAAGCTATTATCTTCCATAAACTGTACTCTTCAGCCAGCTCTGCTTCATTGATCATCCCTGTGTAGAACTTTCCAAGTTCCTGAACCTCAAACTTACCAAAAGCTTTCAACTCACGCACTGATGAAGGTAAGTTGATAGGAGCTAAAAAGTGGAACTTGGAGAGAATACCAGTCGCCTCAGAGTCCTGTAACCTGGTCCTTATACCCTCCAAAAGACTAGTGCCAAAGTTCTTTTGAAACTCTAGTACCTCCTCCAAATCTTCTCCGTGAATCGACCTGATCATTTCCACGTCTCTGTATTCGTTTCCCTTAACTGATGACCTGAGCTCATCCAAAGGACCATTGCGGCGTCCACCATCTGGGATTATAGGATATCCTCTGCTATCCAACTGAAAACCATTCAAATCCACCTGCTTATCCAAATAGTATACCTGTATCTTGGCCATAGTTGCCTTGCATAAAGGTGCAACACTAGTCACGTCCATAGTCTGTGCTTGAAACTCCAGGTTCAGCTGATTTACCACTGCCAAGATATCTCCTAGAAAGTGGAGTGCATAAAGGAACTTGAAACTCCTGAGACGGTCATACAGCTTCCTTGTTTGAGTTGTTCTCCCGTCCTTAAAAAACTTGAGTAGTGGTTCCAGACACTCACACATCCTGGTAATGGCTCCACCCCTGCTCAACCAACGTGTCTGCTGGATCCGCAACACCTTCAGCACCTTGAAGTCTAGCTCGTCCTGTAGTGCCTGTAGCTGCTGCAACCTGCTAGAACTCCTTGAGAAAAAACTGGCTACCTTGTTCACCACCTGATCCACTTCATCGCAAAGATTATGAACTGCTGGATTCTTGTAGACGTCCTCCACACATAAGTTAGCTCTGTGTGAAAGACAATGTGTGGAGGTCATGAATGGATTGACCTCCTTCAACCTTGCTGCAACCCCTGTCCTGTTTCCTGTCATAACATTGCAGCCGTCTGAACCAAACCCCACGAACCTGCTCATATCCAGCCCCCAATCCTGCAGTGAAGCTATGGTGGTGTTAAAAATCACCTCTGCAGAACTATTGTTCACCATTGACAAGCCTAAATAGCTTGTCAACACCCTTGCGTCGTGGATGTAGGTCACGTAAAAGATGAGGTGTTTACTGGTACTGCATTAACAAATTTAGAACCAAGAATATCACTAATCAGCTTTACCTTATATCCGTGCTCTCATCTAGCATTATTCCAAAGAATGGGCTAGCTTTAACTTTCTCCAAAATTTGATCTAAGAGCACCTACACAACAAAATTCAGTCAAGGTTTATCATCAGACTTTAGCTCACCTTGTTGATGAAAGTGATGAAGCGTGAGCAGGCCATCACGTTCTTGTACATGCTAGGAACATAAACTCCGTTCAACTGTTGTAGCTCCAGAAGCAATGGGTATTTGCGAAGAGGAACAAAACCTTGTGCAATAGCATAAGCAGTCCTAAACAAGCAAATAACTCCCTTCTCTGCTGCCTCTTGTTGCCGATCATTTGCAGCTGCCATGGAGGATTGACCGCCAGCTTTCACCTCAGCTATGTAAATGGAATGCTTGTGATCTTTTGTTTGCCCATGAGCATGGAAACTTGAAGTCTTCATGTTGGTGGAACCTGATGTACCAAATGGATTCTTGCAATTCTTGTTGGCACGGCATATTGAGCAGAAGATCAGTGCTGTAATGCAAGTAGGATTAGATGAAAAATCAAGAAAATTATTACCATTTTTCTGATCAAAATGCAACCACCGCCATTTTATGACCCATGCAGGTTGCCACTTCCCCTACGAATTTTCTTCTCCTTCTCCTCTACTGATGCAGCATCACCTTCTCCCACTTCACATCCCTCCTCAGGCTCAGTCCCCTCCAGGTTGTCCTCATCTACAAAACCTCCTCTCTCCACAATGGGGGCAAAACTTAACAAAGATTGCTTTGATTGAGCAATGGCTTTTGCAGCAGCCTTGCTCCTACCTGCAGGCACCTGTTAGAGGCCAAAAATATAGCATGTAGGAACTGCATACATAGGACTTTCCTAAGGTGGAGGAATAACTTGTAGGAAAGTAGTAGTAGGAAATATCCTGTGTACAGGAAAAATCCTATAGCAGTAGGAAAAATCCTACAGGGTAGGAAGGATCCTACGGTTGTAGGAAGCAGACAGTTATGACGGTTGGAGGAGGACAGGATTCAGTTAGGGCAAGGAAGGGCAAGGAGGGCAAGGAAGGCAAGGAAGAGAGAGAGACTATGAAGGCTATGGAGAGCAATGCATGAGAGAGAGAGTATCTTTGGGAGAGAAGTAAGTCTCCACACTTGCTATCTCTTTGTATTCATATAGTAATGCAAGTGCATGTTTATGGTGTATTGTGAATGCTTATACATGGCAATGGTCAAAGCAAAATCCTATCCTTGACCTTAGAGACGAAATAAGTACATATATAGAGCTCTCTATTGGACGAAATCCCTACACTTTAACGTGCAAAGCTTTTCCTGCGCTGTGAACAGTGTTTTCTGCACACAGGAAAGTTTTCCATGTTAACAGCACCCTCCCCATTTCCCAGATGATCTCCCCACCAAAATCTATGTTCATGCCCACGCCCACGCCCACGTGAACATTGTGAAAGAATATTCTAACCTTAGAGCCCACGTGAACATTGTGAAAGAATATTCTAACCTTAGATTAATGACATGGTTTACTTAGTGTAACTATGTTTAGTTAGTGTTAACTAAGATTGATGATTATTTATTTAATCTTGTTAATTAGAATTAATTAAACATAATTAACCATGAAACCCTAATCCTCAAAAGGTAGGTGAATGTATCGGCAGGATTCCTTATAACATCCAAACGTACCAGATCTAGCCTTATACAAGATTTTTTGCACCGGTCGTATATCCTTGTAACTTTGTTTTGTACCAGCAATTCTGAAATGGTACCGGCGGGGTACAAAGGAGCCTCGGACTTTGTTACACACTGCTCCTTACATATAAAACCTATTTAATAATTAACATATCGAATAATATTATATAAATTAAACAATGTACATATTGTATGTATGTATATGTGTGTTTATAGGCAACACATGCATTAAACGTTTCAATGCAAACGTATATATGTACACACAAATACATGTACAATTACAACTTATCTATTGACAGTCGTAATTTATATTAATTATTAATCTAAATAGGTTTTATATATAAGGACATTGTGAAGTAAACACAACCATATACGTGTATAATAATATGTATAAAAGCATGTATGCCAGAATATATAGGGCCTTCCCACATGACATTAAAACAGTGACATTAACATTAACTTCTCTTCACACCTGAAAACATTAAAATTTGACATTAATATTTTATAGGATTTAAATTAATGTGTTTTCACACTTGCCAACATTAACATTAATGTTAACATTAGCATTAACATTAAAATAAAAAGGAGTTGGTTTTTTTTTTAATGACAAGAATCTACATTATAATATTACATTAACTTATTATTCCACTGAATATTTATTTAGGATTTGAGCTGAGAGCAAATGTATGGCACAGTAAATTTATGGATTGTATTTGGATTTTAACTTTTGTTTTCTATTGAGAGAATGGAAGAGGACTCAGCTGGAGAATGAGAAAAGTAGGGAGAGAATAACTAGGTTGAAGCGGAGGTTAGACGAAAATGATGAAGCTGAGGAAGAAAAATGCACCAAGAGGAGAAGGTGGGATGAAGAAGCTTGAGCAGTTGCGTCTTTGAGAACAAAGCCTGTCGAATGATTGTGGTGGGTTCGGCCTCGCTCATTTCACTAGTTTGATACCTTCGTCTAGAATTTTTACGACGACTCTTGATGAAGCTGGATTTTCGGGATGAAGAGAGCCACTTTCAATGCTCTAGTGGATCAGCTCCAGCCTCTCCTTGAGCGGAAGAACACTCGTTACTGGCTAGCAATACCTGTGCGAGTTCAAGTTGCTTGTACCATCTCCAAGCTAAGGTATGGCATTTCATTTTACTCGGTCTCTAAGAACTTTGGCATCGGTGAGAGTATTGCATGTGAGATCTTCTGGGACATGATCACAAGAATTTGGGTAGCTCTCGGCCACCTGATCAAGTTTCCAGAGACTATTGAGGAGCTTGGTGGAGTCATCACAGGCTTTGTTGAGAAAAGTAAACTCCTCAATGTTGCTGAGGCGGTGGATGAGTCTTAGATACCAATTCAAATTCCAGAGGTGGATCCAGACAGCTACAACAAGCACCATCGATTCTCAATTGTTCTCCAGGCAATGGTGAATAGTAGGAGAAGGTTTTTGGATGTGTATTGTGGTTGGCTAGGGTTTGTTCATGATTTAAGAATTTAGAAGAACTTAGGGTTTTACAAATAGGGACTAGCCAAGGAGGTGCTTCAAGAACTAACATTTCCCCTCAGACGCTTCAACTTGAAGCTTTATCTTGTGGGGGATAAGGCTTACCCATGCTCTGCTCTTGTCATGACCCCATACAAAAAGACCAGAGTTCCATTGTCCAACTTGAAAATGTTTATAACAAAGAGCTTTCTTGAGCTCAAGAAATTATTGAGAGAAGCTTTGGTCTTTTTAAAGGTATTTTTTTTTTTGTTCATTTTTTGTTGTTTTCTAAATTGAGTGTGAAGGGAAGTGGAGAATCCTTCAACATTGTGTTCCAGTATAGCTAAATGTCACTATAGAAGTTGTAGTTGCTTATTGCATTCTCCATAATTTTTTGCTTGATGCTGGAGAGGAGGAAAATGATGAGGAATTTCATAAACAAAATCGAGTGTGCCTACTTGAAGGGAATGATCCCGTAAGTGAGTAAATTTGGAGAAGATTATGGTATTTCTCCAGCCTCTTACTACTTGATCTCAAGTTCAAACTCAAGCTTGAGCTTTCCAACATGAATTTAAATTTTAAAAAATTAAACCTAAAGTTTAAACCTAAAACTTATTAAAATCTGAATAAATTAATGTTAATGTCAAAAAAATAGATGTGAAAATGTTTTGTGTTAATTTTGAATTAAAAAGTTAATATTTTTTAGTCTCAAAAGGTATTTAGTATTAATGTTGACATTAACATTATTTTGAGATAATGTTTCATTATATAAATGCTGATGTGCATATGGTGGCGATAATATTTCAACATTAAATTAATGTCAACATTAATTGGAATTAATGTTAATGTCATGTGTGAAGGCCCTATAGATATATACATCAAACATTAAATGTAAGTATGGTGAATCATTTTATAATGATTTATATTATATAGGGTACGGAATGAAGCGTATTTTATATAGGGTAAATCAAATTCTATACGTTATATATTCGTTTTGCATTGAAACGTTTAATGTATGTGTTGCCTACACACATATTTACATATATACATACATACACACACATATATAGACATACATATATACATATATGCATGTAGTGTAAAGATAATCTTGACCGTTAAATCCTAATATCCACAATGATTTATATCATGAAAAAAGGTGGTACGTGTCAACCGCTTGGAGAAGATCATTTTCATGTCTTTCTGACCGTTGATTTTACAAGGATGATGTTGATGTGCTAGGCGATGGGCTATGTCTCACCACGTATACAGATCTTTCCTATCGACAGACAAACCCTAAAGATAAGTACATATTATATAGATATAAATACATACAAATAATATATATGTATACGTATACAAAGCAATCTTGATTAAGTCAAAAAGCAATCATTCAAATGTTTGTTTCCCGCAGTGAATGTCACGCAGCCACGTAGCCCCAACTGCAGCCCTAAGAAAGTTTAAAAATCTCCCTATTTGGCGGTTATCTCACCTTTTAGAATATTCCACACGGCCGCCAAGGTATATGCTTCGGGCATCAATTCTAGCGAATCTCTGCCATCGGATAGTTTAGTTAGTTACATAAACCACGTACACGTTCCAGATCAATTCCCGTCCGTCCGATCTTTCGCGCCGCAATTTTTAGGGTTTCTCCACGTGTTGTCAATTTAACCCCTTACCGACATAGCCCGTATTGGCCATGACCAGAATTTTCGTGTATTGCCTAGTACGACTAGTGAATATTCTGATTAATAGTATGTAAGGATGTGGGCCATGGCCGAAAATCACGCAATGGCCAAATTTGTAGGAGGGAAAGCTTGAGACTAAAGTAATCTAAAGCATAAATTTGGAAGATATTTCGCGCCGGGAAATAGCCGGCCGGCCGTCAACAGGTCGGGAAGTTGAGTGTCAAAAGATGAGCCGTCGATTTCTTTTCACCGGATGGGGCATCGACGGTCAGGAATCCGAGACCGAATGGACGGCTGACAAAGCTTAGCGCTTCCATCTTGTTGGGATGAAGAACATTCATTTCTATAAGGGCTTCACTCATAGAGCGCCGACTGTCTGTGTTCTCCGATTTCTATACAGAAAGCGTGATCGGACCACGCATTGTGATCCTTGTGAAGAAATCTGTATACAGGGTTGTTTGATCCCTGGAATGAATCTATCTTGTGGCTGATCGTTTCAAGAATACAGTAGCGACTCAGGGAAGCATTAGAATGCTGCAAGTTCCATGTCTGTCTCCACCCATTTACGGGCACAGTCACTATAAG
>PUQB01001254.1:0-29709 GCA_003024785.1 Selaginella tamariscina
CATGCATACAGACTTGCATGTACTATGCCACTATTATTGTGCCTATGTGTACAAGTGCACATGACGCACACATGCACACATGGACATTGCAGTTTAAATAATAAGATAATAGATGTACTTTGTGAGATAAACGATTTAGTGAAAGAGAGTGTGTGTGTATTGTAACATGTATACCTATAAAAGAACTCACAATCATCATTGGAGTAATTCATATTACTTTGAGCATATATATACATGAAGAATACATATTTTATAATTTTCCATTTGTTACATTTTGAAAACGTAAAAAAGTTAAAAAGAAATTCTTTTGAGGAAGACGTTAGATTTTTTTAAAACTCTTCAATGTTTTAAATTATCAAAATATATATAAAAGATTGTTTAAAACACTTTAAAGTTTTTGAAATTGAATGCTTTAAAAACTATTATGAGAAATGAGCATTGTCGCATTTAATTAATTTATTTATTTTAACATGATTTATTTCTTTAGGTAAAATAACTCTCTCCATTGAATTATAGTTATTTTGAATCTCTTTTATATTTTAAATATATAATTGTAATTCAAAAATAATGTTTATATGTTATAGTTATAAACTAGTTGTCTAAATATCTTAATTAGTAATAATTCACAAAGGTTAATAATTTTAACAAACAAATAATAATAATTAATTTATATATATGCTAAGACAAATCATAATAATATAAATCACAACAACACTAACAAGATTTTTAAAATTGAATAATTATAAGAAATACTAAGGAGAAATTATAATGTAAGGAGATAATAAAAGAATCATTCTAATATATCAATTAAGTTTAAATTTCTTTGTGATTTCTTTTCATTTGTAATTAAATTTAAATTTTGTTTTCTTATTGGTATAGTTATTGTACTTATTAAATCTATTTTAATATTAACAATTTTAAAAAAATGTTTCACTTAAGTTAGGTCTTTAAGCTTAAGATTTAACAAATCATTAATGTAAATTTTGTTAGTCTGATTTCAAAAATGAAGTAACTTTTATATACATTATTATTAATGAAAGTACACTTATATATTTGAGTACAGACATAAATATAAATTCTATACACTCTCAAGATTATATTTAATTCTCTGTGTGTATAATAACTTAATTTATCTTTACTTTAGAATTTTGAAAATGAGAATAATAGGATGGTGCTATTGGGTGTAATAAAATTGTAATTGTTTAATAATTCACTATAAAGCATTATAAAATCAATCTAAAATAAAATTAACTATTAAATTGAAAAGAAGCTTTGTTAATTTCGTCATTGTTGTGTTAGAATTAATTAAAAAAATCATAATTAAATAAGAAATTGATGTTAATTTTAATGTTAAGAAAGACTTAAAAGTTATAAAGATACAAGTTGTAATTAAAATGGGCATGGCTATAGTCCCATTTCCTAATAATTAGCAATTTTAGCTATTTAATTAGCATTTTCTAATATTAAAGGAATATTCTTTAGAATATATGTTTGAAAAAGAATATTCTTTAGAATATTCTATTTTGTATTCTACCCTTTAATAAATTATAGCATTCATTGAACAAAAATTAATAACATTATAAAAGTAGAAGGTATTAAATTATATAATATATTGCCTAATATAACAATTAAGGAAGAGCATAAGAGGTACATTATATAAATATTGATGTTGTTATTAAAATATTAATATTTAAATATAACATTATTAATTAAAAATTTGTAGTAGTAATAATATATATATATAAAATCCTATAATAATATAGTCAATCTTCCATATCATTTTTTAAATTTATATAGTTAAGTAAACAATTTGGTACTATTATTAAAGAGTTTATAATAATTATGAATATTAAATATATGATATTTTATAATTTTGTAATTGCTTTAAGCTTCAGAAAACATACATTCCCTTGCAGTTTTGTTAATCGTGACTTTATCAACGCTTCTTGACATCCACCCATATCGAATGGATTTAACATTTATAAAACATGCTGGGTCTTTTTGATTGGGAGACCATGTTTTCTCTAGGCATCCATTATATCTTTCGCTCTCCTTCTCGTGTCGCCTTTTTTGTGGTTTGAACCATGCAACCTTAACAATACTATTTTTTGTGATTACTTCAGGTGTGTCGATAATTTGACCCATCCAAATAGGCTGATTATATGACGCATCTGGAGTAATGAGAACCATCATTAGTTTTTGAAGATCCTGGCAGCAATCAAAGTATGCTTTAGGTTTTTGGTTCCTTTGTCCAACAAAGTGTGGGGTTTGCACTTCCACATCACTACTGGCTTCTATGTCGTCTGTGCTCAGTGATGTCATTTCAATCTCCTCTCGCCACCTTGTTTTAGGCCAAAAAGGGTGTTGCAATTCTGTACTTGTGACAGTAGGCCCTTCCAACTCTCGAACAACAGTCTCCCAATAGTCAACCACATGCTTATATAGTTCTGAGTAACCAGTTGCCTTATCAGAATTCTTTGGCATCGATTTTTGAACCCATGCCACATATTTTTTGATGCCATCAATAATAACCTCTTGTTCCTTGAGCTGGGCACTCAATGGAATAGGGTCTGGTTGTCCTTCTGGGAGAAGTGGCTTTCCATTCTCTCCACTTTTGAAGAGCATTAACCCCTCTTTCGGTAACCACTCCTGCTCTGATGGCCGTAACTTGTACTGCATAATAGGTATACCATCTCGTATGGAGAAAAAGAATTGTAGCGGCACAAGGTGACCAACTAAAGAATCACTCCCCTCTTTTATATACTCCTTGAGAAATTTTTTGAAGTCTGGCACCTCAGTCACAAGCAAAGCACAACTTTTTTTGGAGATGCAATTTTCAAAAAGATTCATCATTGCGGTAAGGTAAGTGCACTTGTCCTTTTTGTAGAGTTGGAGACCTTGCTGAAGAACGCATCAATATCTTCATGAGTGTGACCAACCATAAAAAACTGAGCGTGATTGTTTCAAACACACCTTTGGCAACAAGCATTGACAAGTATGCTAGCACATATCTAGAAAATAAAAGTAAGTATGAGCTTGAGAAACCCTTAAGTAAAATGATTTACCTATTTTTGTTCTCGCCTGCACAATTATCCATCTGTAAAAGCAAATGACGAGGAAGCTTATTTGATGTTGAGGACACATGTACACTATTTGAGCTAGATCCCTCCACTGAACCTGAACTCTCAACAGGGCCATCTGTTTTTTGTGCAGGTTGCTGACAATGCCTCTCATATTCCCAAGTAGCCTCAAGTGCAGACGTGTTCATGAGAGCATTATGTAAAGGTTGAAGGTGTTGTTTCTTCACTTTGAGATCACTGATAGGACTTGTCTGTGAGTGGGCTTCAAGGTTTCTGAAACACATGGCCAACGACCCAATAGTGAAATTGGAGTCGCTAGACCAATGTGGAAGTGAAAAGTGTCCATATGACTCACAACCGTGTCCATGTGTTAGCACACCTGTCAATGAAATCGGAAGTTTCATGACATTTCCAAGGCACTTTGGTGTTGCAAAGAGCTTTGGAATGCTGGTCTTTGAATGATCCATCTTGTCATGGATCAAGCACAGGTACTCTGATGGGCGTGACACAGAAAGCATGCGGTGTGCATAGTACTGAGACCGGCAAGTTTGTTGTGCAATCATGTGGGCCTCCATCTTCTTTTGAATGGCAGTGATCTCCACCAAGGTTTTTGCACAAGCCTCTGCAGCCTTCAATGATGTACAAGTGTCACACTTGGAAAAGCTAGAGTGTTTTGCAATCTCCACATCCTTAAAATGAGTATTCCATATGTTGTTGAAGGTACCAGTGCAGATTGCTTGCAGCCCCATCAAGCTGAGGCACTTGTTCACATGTTCACACAGCTTCAATTGAGTGTAGATCGAAGGCAAAACCTTGAGATTTTCCCTGACCCCTGCATTTGTGGTTCGGCATTTGTGAGGCATCCTGTCTGCATTTGCTTCCACAAAAGCCTTGAGTATCTCTATGGCTGCCATAATGTGAGAGCGGGTTTTGACCAAGCCAGTGTTCCCATGTACTGAGGTTCGCGCTCCATCTAACCACTCATCCCTCCGACGGTAGAACGTGGTCTTTGGGATCCCATATATACTGTACCAAGCTTTGAAGCAGATGGCCACCTTATTAAATACCATGGATGTACTCTGATAACCTGTGTCCGAGCCATTCCATCAATACACCCAGTTAGTGCAGCATATACAAACTCATGCCTTTGCTTTTGGGTGAGCGTACGAAAGACATGTCTACATTGGGTAATTTCATTCCGGTCTGCCATCTGACAACACTTCTTCTTGCAGCAGTCAATCGTGGAAATGCTCGTAACACTTTCGGAAGATGTAGGATCCATCTTCACCCTCTTGCTGAAACATGCAGGGGAAGATCTGCAACCCATGAATCGCCTTTTTCTTATAATAGGACCAATGCAAGGAACCTCTTCAAATATGAGTTGTTCTTCCGGGTTGTTATTATTGAAATCCAACCCAGAATATGTTGAACCATCTTGCCGTCTTAATTCAGATGTTCGCCACCTCACGAGGGATCCAGGATGCAAAGTGCCATTAGGTGAAACCTCTGTCACAACTACACCCACGAAGTCGGACCCTAGTTTCTCTTCTGACACTGCTTCCATTGGATTTATAGCTGTGATGATGCCTCTCCCAACCTCAATCTCATGAAGAAAGAGAATCACCTCATCCATCACAGCAGGCAAGCCATCATCTGGAAAACTCGTGCTACTGTTTGTTTGTGACTCTGTATATTCTGTGTCAGCCTTGACTTCATCCAAATTCCACAATACAGGAGAACCCTCCTCAAATTCCATTCCAGGAACCTCAACATGCTTGAAAATGGTGTTCACCCATACGTACACACAAGATCCTTGGGCAATATTGTGACATGATGCATTATCATCTCGAACTTCCACAGTTCCAGTGCCAACTATCTCGTTGTTCCGAAGAAGACATACTTTATCTCCAGTATTATACATATTGTCCTGCACATAAATAATTGTGTTATTTATGATATCTGTTTATGCAATATTTCTAAGAAATCATAACTGCGGTTGCTTAATAATATGCATGTGCAATAATACATAATTATGTATAAAGATAATATCTCATGCTTTATTAATATAACTGATGGGCGGGATTAATCCCGCCGCAGACTCTACCCCTTCAGAGTGAGTCGGCGGGATTAATCCCGCCGCGACTCTACCCCATCGGAGAGAGTCGGCGGGATTAATCCCGCGCTTACCCTCGTCGGAGAGGGCGGCGGGATTAATCCCGCCGCGCTCCCTCCGACGAGGAAGTAGCGGCGGGATTAATCCCGCGGGCTCCCTCCGACGAGGAAGTACCGGCGGGATTAATCCCGCCGCCGGATCTTCCTCGTCTGTGAGAGTCGGCGGGATTAATCCCGCCGCAAATTCCTCGACGAGGAAGAGGGGCGGGATTAATCCCGCCCACAACACTGACGACGGAGAATAGGCGGCGGGATTAATCCCGCCCACAACTCTGACGACGGGGAATAAGCGGCGGGATTAATCCCGCCCACAACTCTCTCCGAAACTATGATTTCAAAGAGATTCGGGATGAATTCTGCCCAAATATTTAAAACAGGGAAGTAGTGGCGAGATTAATCCCGCCACCCCTTCTCTGCCTCCTAAAATGGTTGGCGAGATTAATCCCGCCGACAACTCTTTCTAATAAATTCAAGTAAATCATTATCAGTTGAGAGAGTTATCGGCGGGATTAATCTCGCGCCTCTTTTTAAGAGGCGGAGAAGCATTGCCCGAACTAATTCTGCCATAGCTATGAAAGAGATGGTGGCGGGATTAATCCCGCCACCTCTTCAAAGAGGCGAAAAAAAATGGCCGGATTAATCCCGCCGCCCCGGCTAACCGAGAATATTAAGTTAAAGTATATTTAAACGGGATAAATCCCTAACAGAATATATTGTAATCCTAATGCATTCCTAAATCCCTAAATTCTAAAATTTAAGAGAGAATGTAAGAGAGTGAATCTTTATAAATATATCTAAATTTGTTTATAATACTTACTTGTAAACAGCACTGAAGGCGCCGTGCTTTCCTATAAACAATAGCGCACCCAATTTAATGTCGCTCCTGTCAGAGTTTTAACCCAAAGGGCCAACACGGCAACACGTGGCTGCCATGTGGCCATTTGGCGTCATCACCCTGTGTGAGCAACACTAAGTTTCCCAGAACAACCCCAACGACCCCTAGGGTTAGACTCTAATGCCCAAGTGGACAGGAGACTTAGGGTTTAGCCTAAGTCTCCCTAGAATGTCTGCCCCAGAACCCTTGAGGGATAACCCTAGTTGACTTAGGTTTAGCCTAAGTCTCCCTAGAGTGTCTACCCCCAAAACCCTTGAGGGATAACCCTAGTTGACTTAGGGTTTAGCCTAAGTCTCCCTAGAGTGTCTGCCCCAAAACCCTTGAGGATAACCCTAGTTGACTTAGGGTCTTGCTCTAGAAGAGACAGGCTCATGCCCTAACCCCCATCAAGGAGACGTGTGTTCCACACATACCCCTGAACAGAGCTAAGGCATCGTCACTTACCCCTTGAGGAATCCCCTCATCCGGGAGTACAACCCCTTTAGGGCGACAAGGGGTACCCTGAACCACGACTAACCCCTAAGGGTTTGAGTAGCCAAGTTATACCCTAGACCTAGGGCTAGTACTTAGTGAGGACACGAGTGTGCACCGTAGGCGGACACAAGTGTTCTGCTAAGCAAACTCCCTAAGGCTAGGTTTGGGATAACCCTAAGCACATGACCTTGCGAGTGCCTCACGAAAGGGGCTCCTTGCTAACATGTTTAGGTTGTTCAACTTCTTGAATTCCAAGGAGAACACTCCCCTAGCCAAGTGTGCCTAAGCACACCTAGTTATGAGACCTAACCTCCCTTGAGCGGATGCCCAAGGCTTAGCACCCATTGCAAGCACAAGCATGTCTATTTGCTAAAGTATCCAACCCCTTGGCGACAAGCCCATACATAACCCCAAAGGGCGTGCCTCAGGCGTTGTACCATGTGACGTTTAGCCAGTGTCACATCTCCATGTGACACTGCCTTCCCCTGTGGGCTATCATGCCATAGCCCTTAGATTCAAGAGTTGCACCAAGTGCCACAAACGTGGCTCCTAAATGCTGACTCTAGAACCCCTCAATGAACCCTCAGGAACCAAGTAACATGAACCTGTCAAACAAGATCCCACGCTCACAGTTGGACAAGGACACGGATGTGCCTTGCTTGGCCGTGAGTGCTACACCTAGCTTGACGTGGAGGAGGCTGGAGACAAGCCTCAACCTCTGCCTCTTGGAACGTGCATTCCGACAAGACCTTCCCAGGCACGGATTCGCCAACGTTAAGGGTAACTACCCCGAAGGTGGGACGTACCCCTAGCATCTGGAGTTAGGGCGGCACAACAGAGGGTTTGCCTTAACGACACAAGCTAGAGCTTGCACCGGGAGAAGAGTAACGAGCTCAGTCATGAACCCAGGAACCCTCACTCCTATATACTACCTTATTTATGTGACAGAGCCCCCCCCCCTGTTTTCCTGTTTACATAAGTGGGCTAGCACTGAAATCTCATTCCCAGAGGAACATACTTGGTGAGTTATCCATCAACCCCTAAACCCTAACCTGCCAAACCTAGGAGTTTTCTAAGCATATTCGACATGCCGAACTCACCAGAACTAGCTATTAATCCAACCGGGACACGGAAAACCAATGTAAGAGTTTTCTAGATGGAAGTGCTAGCTTCGCCCAGAGGTTTCTTGCAATACCTAATGACACCCGGCCGACCATCACTAGATATCCAAGTGCACTAAGCGGGCCTATTTCTTCTACACCTAGGGCTTATCAACATAGTACAGTAGGTAACAACAGTCAACGTCCAAAGTAAAAAGGAGTCATAGTAAAAAACTATGACAGCTCCTGAGCTGATCACTAAAAAGAAAAAAGAAAATCTGAAGAGTGAAAAATAAAGAAATAAAAAAAACCCTTGCCGGAGAAAGACCAGATCTAAATTTGAGTAGGAAATTAAATGTATTTTCAAATTTACATGTCAAACTGATAATACTTATGTCAGAAATTTAAAATTTTTGAAATAACAGAAAAGAAAATTTAAGATGAGTTGAAACAAATAACCGACAGTTTGACATATATACTCTCCAATTCCAATGAGTGTTTTAAAATTGCATTTAATATTATTCAAGTGCTTCAAGTAATATTACGAAATTTTTGTAATTGTTCTACATTCTTAATATTCAAGTATATATTATTGAGTTTATATTATATATATATATACACTAATACAATAAATAAATTGATATATTATTATGTATCATTTAAAATATATTCATAGTCTGTTTATTATTATTATTTTTCTTAATTACTCGAGTAATTAATTTACATTTCCTACTATTAATGGGATATTCTTTATTATTTTCTTAATATTGAAAGAATATTCCAATATTAAACTTGATTATCATAATTAAATTAGTCTTATTCTTAATTATCTCAGTAATTATTCTACATTTTATATATTAATAGGATTTTTCTTAATTAATTTGTTATTATTTCAAGAATATTCCTATGTTAAACCTTATTATCAATATTAATTAATATATATTATTAAAACTATATATGACTATATATTAGATAAAATGATGTATTATTATGTATAATTTAAAATATGTTCATAGTGTGTATATTAATTTCATTTTCTTAATTACTTGAGTAATTAATCTTCTTTATATTAATGTGATATTCTTTATTATTTTCTTATTATTCCAAGAATATTTCAATATTAAACCATGATTATCATAATTAATTTAGTTAATTATTTCAATACTTGATCTACATTTGTATATATTTATGGGATTTTCTCAATTAATTTCTTATTATTTCAAGAATATTCTAATGTTAAACCTTATTATAATATTAAATTAATATATATTATTAAAACTATATATGGCTATATATTAGATAAAATCATATATTATTATGTATAATTTAAAATATGTTCATAGTGTGTATATTAATATTATTTTCTTAATTATTCGATGTTTGTTTTGCACATATTATATATAAACACGATTATAAATTTATATATACACGTGCACACGCATTAGAAGCACTTACAAAGACACATATGCACATACATGCATATTGCCCTAAACCAAACTTGAGAAATTATATGTTGCTTTTTTATTAAAAAAACATCATGTTCAACGCATGTATGATCTATATGTACTCAATCTGTGTGTATGTAACACATTGAATTTACACATGTAATATATATGTATGTCTGTGTGTATACACGTGTGTATGTATATATATGTACTAATATATACAATGTGTACGGTTTTCATTTGTTAACACTCTATCTCTTCTCTCATACATACACAGTGTCACCATGCATAATCCCTTCTCTCATACATACACACCATGCATGATCATGATCCATAATATGTAGCCTGTCTTTTCTCTCATACATACACACCATGCATAATCCATAATATGTACTGATGTTACAATATTATGTAATATGTATAATGTATATCTGGTATAACACTCACTCCTCTCATACATAAACACCATGCATGATCCATCCTAACCCTAAACCTTAAACCTATGTAACACATTGAATTTACACATGTAATATGTATGTATGTCTGTGTGTATACATGTGTGTATGTATATGTGTGTACTAATATATGCAATGACATTGTGTATGAATTTAATTTGTTAACACTCTTTCTCTTCTCTCATACATACACACCATGCATGATCCATGTAAATATGTACTATCTCTCTTCTCTCAAACATACACCCATGCATGATCCATAATATGTATTGTCACTCTTCTCTCATACATACACACCATACATGATCCTGTACTCTGTCTCTTTAATATTAATTGTACCAATATGTATGTATTCTATGTATATAATACTATGTGTGTATATATGTATCGCTGCACGTGAAACTTTAACACTCTCATGGACACACACGTGTTAAATCCTTGCATGATATTTATTCTTGAGGTGTATGTGATACACCCACGCACACGCACACGTTGATAATATAATGAAAGAATATTCGTTTAGGGTGAATCTATAGTTTATTCTTTTTAGGGTTTAAGTATATTCTTAGAAGGAATATTCGATTAGGGTTAATATATATTTTTATTCCTTTTAGGGTTTAAGTATATTCCTAGGGTTGTAAGGCGGCGGCGGGGGTGAAATCTCCTTCTCTCTCTCACACAGGTGAGATCTCTCTCTCTCTCACGCACACTCCTCTAAGTTTATTTATTTATTTTTATTCACATATATATTTATATGTGTGTGTATCTTAATAATATAATTTAAATCTCTATCTCTCGCACACACACGCACACTCGTATACATATACACACACAGATATATATATATATATATATATCTCCTTCTCTCTCTCTCTTCTCTATAGATCTCTATCTCTCGCACACACGCACACTCATATACATATACACACACAGATACACACCACCACACACACACACACACACACACACACATATATATATATATATGTGTGTATATTATATATATATATATTCTATTTATTTATCTATTTCTCGCACACACGCACACTCATATATATACATATATACATACATACATACATATATATATATATATACACACACACACACACACACACACACACATATTATGTGTGTGTGTGTGTATCTGTATAATTTTATTGATTTGTTAATTGTATCTCTCGCACACACACGCACACTCCTGTATTATGTTGTGTGTGTGTGTGTTTGTTTATCTGTATGTTTTATTGTTTCACACGCATACACACGATATACATATACACATATATATATATCCTATGTATACATACATATATTATGTGTACTAGTATTGTATAATTTTATTTATTTATCTATCTCTCGCACACACACGACTCTCTCTTGTATATACATATACATATACATATATGTGTGTGTGTGTGTATCTGTATAATTTTATCTGATTTGTCTATCTCTGGCACACACACGCACTCTCCTACACACATATACATATATATATATCTGTGTGTGTGTGTATGTGTGTGTAGCGGCGGGATTAATCCCGCGCTATATGGTGAGACGTGTGTAGCGGCGGGATTAATCCCGCCATTTCAGGCAGGTTATTCGGTTAGCCAAATGAGCGGCGGGATTAATCCTCGCACAGGGCCCGAGTGAAGGGCCTGGGCGGGATTAATCCCTCTCCTACGCATGCCCTGCGCGGAATCGGGC
Organism: Selaginella tamariscina; assembly: GCA_003024785.1. NCBI lineage: Eukaryota > Viridiplantae > Streptophyta > Lycopodiopsida > Selaginellales > Selaginellaceae > Selaginella > Selaginella tamariscina. Next base: position 11,329 of record PUQB01001254.1, read on the forward strand.
GGGATTTATCCCGCGCCATTGGCCTGCTGAAGGGCCTAGGCGGCGGGATTAATCCCGCCGGATTCCGCACAGGCATTGGCGTCGGCGGGATTAATCCCGCCGCTACGCATGCCCTGCGCGGAATCGGGCGGGATTTATCCCGCCGCCAGGCCTGCCTGAAGGGCCTAGGCGGCGGGATTAATCCCGCGATTCGCACAGGGCATTGGCGTTCGGGATTAATCCCGCCGACTAAGGCCCGAGTGAAGGGCCTGGGCGGGATTAATCGCCGCGTACGCATGCCCTCGCGGAATCGGGCGGGATTTATCCCGCCGCCAAAGGCCTGCCTGAAGGGCCTAGGCGGCGGGATTAATCCGCCCGATTCCGCGCAGGGAATTGGCGTCCGGCGGGATTAATCCCGCCGCATAGGGCCGAGTGCGGGATTAATCCCGCCGAGCCTTCAATGCCTGTTGGAGGAATGAATCCCGCCACCCTTCCTTTTTTCTCCATTGGTGAGTCGGACCAATCCCAAACGTTTCTGTCTGAGACGTAGAAGGTTTACAACATACCAATGGAGGACTGGGAAGGGTGGGAATTCATTTAACCATCCCTTACATGGTGGGCGAGATTAATCCCGCCTCCTTTCTGGAGTCACTGAAGGGGTGTGCAAATAAATCCTGCCAGTTCTCTCTGAGACCGAGAAGGGTGGCAAGATTAATTCCGCACTCCCGTTCAAGGCCTCCAGAAAGGTGGCGAGATTAATCCCGCCCACTCTTTCAGGAGGCATTGAAGGGGTGGCGAGATTAATCCCGCCGCACCTTCCATGTGAATATATATGTGTATTAGTATATATAAGTTGCATATCTCATTTTATTTACTTTTATCATCTTATCATAATATTTCGAGTAAAAGCTAAACTATGTAAAACTGTCCAGAGCTCACATTTGTGGTGGTTCTAAAACGAAATGTTATCTTTCTTTTGCACTAGCACAAATGTGAGCTTTGGACAGTTAATTCCGTCCACTTCTCTCTGTGTATTATTTTTGTATATTCGGGTTTATACAAGTGTGTGTGCTTTTATATGATTTGTATTCATAGTGTATTATTTTGCAGAAGGACGATTTAATTAAACAAGGAGATCGAGTCATTAGTATGGAGTCGTCGTCAAATTCTGGGTAAGAATTAAAATAAAATCTGTTATACTCGGATATGTTGAACTAATCATTTTTGTATTCAGATGTGGAATTGAGGTGACATTAAAGACGAGAGCAGGAGAAGAGATGGGCAGGGGGATTCTGGAATCAACTTGGCCATATTTCAAACTAAACGGGAAGCGCATTGGAACAACCATGGTTGCTGTCAAACTAACCTCTGTCACATCGCATGGACAAGCAAAACAATGGAAAGTGGGTGTGCTAGTCAAGCATCCGAAAGCATGCTGCGAACCCAGATTGACGATGCTCGACACATATGCCTTGTTCCATCCAATGTCACGTTCTCGGATCCAGAGGTCCAGTTACAACATTAATTTCGGGTGGTTTTGTCGACTTGTGGATAATGACGTTCACGTGTTCACTAATGATGTTGACCTGGAGTTCTTCTTCAACTCAACGAAAGCCCATCTATGGAGGGGATCCACTGGATGTCTACTTCGAAGATCTTCAGACTCATCGAGTAGGTGTATTGTCAGAGATATTGCTTCACAATACAAAAATCACAAGTGGAGCAATCTTCCCTCTTCACATTGAAGAAGAACACAGCGACATCATAAGGAGATTGAGAGGGTGGCTTGGTCTCAGGTTCTTACAGATCACGTTCAATTTGCTTAGCAAATTTCGGGAGCTGGAAGAGTGTGCCGAGAACATTAGAACAGCATCAATCGGGGATCACACATGTTGATTCGGATCGTAAAGAAAATCGTCGTTTTGTCAGCTGCACCTGTGGCGTCCCATGCTGCAATAAGCCACAAGGAAATGATGTTGGATGATAGGATTTACGAGTGTAGGGTTAAGTATTGCAGCGTCAACCCAAACTTCAATTACAGGCCACTCAATCAGGAACGTGTAGCTGAGCTCATGGAGAAGATGAAGGACGACAATTCTTACACCGTTCCACATAATGCTGTTTTGTGCGCATACTACGAGAGAAACAAAGGCGCTGACAAAGTGTGGATCACAACACCGGAACAAATGAGGAAGGTTCAGACGGAGAATAGAAAATCATTCAAGTACTACATCATTAGTGGCCAGCACACAATAACGGCAGCCCAACGACTTCTCGACGAACACAACAAAGGAACGATGGCAACAAAACTTTCCGAGCATACCCGTGAGAAGCTGACGAAAAGATCGGCGTTTTTAGCGAAGCCGAATCTCACAATCGAGCAGTACCATAAGTTATCGGCGGAATGGGACGCTGCAGACACCAACCACTACAACAGCAAAATATGGGAGAAGTTCAAACACACGCGAGCCGTGTGGGAATCTCTTCAGCGACCACAAAGAGCTACCGCAGGGAATACACAATCTGCGGACTACCGGGTAAGCAAATTGTTTGGGCGGGATTTATCTCGCCGGTATATTAATCTGTCTTTTTTTCAGAGAGTTGAAGAAATTGTAGCAGTTGATTTTGCCCAGGTGGGCGGGAAGGAAACATCCTTTTTGATGATGTTGATTTCTTGTCCCGAGGATAGGATCTTTGCCAAATGGTTGGGGATTATGGAATCCTTTGCAAAAGGAACACTGAAGAAGAAGCAGACAAGTGAAGTGGAGCCCTCAGAAGTCTGCAAAGAAACCCAGTAAGACGCCGAAGGCTAAGTCTGTTCAATCTATAAAGGATGTAGACAACGATTTCAAGCTCACATGGTTGAAGCCTTTAAATGGAACAACGATGGAGGAGATGGAAGTCTTGGCTGATTTGGTGATTGATGGCAAATTACAGATTAACAAGCAGCTTTTCATCTCAAGGCAATGGAGTTGAAGACGGTCAGGCACTTCAAGGAGTGGTTGGGAATACACTGCCACAAACTGGGTTGGATTTCGGCTTCAACATACGAAGAGGTCAGCAAATATTTGCATGTGACAAATGATGATATGCTTGTCGAATGGGTGAATCAATCGGAAGATCTGGGCAAGAATCTATTGCACGCCAACGCCAAAAAGGAGAACATTGCGATGACGCCTTCTCTTATGGCAGTCCTTCAGCAGCGGAGAACCGAAGTTGAACCTTATAAAGGAGGATGCTACGAATCACGACAAGCCCTACAGATGTTTGTTGTTGGATTCGGAGACTTTAGGGGTACATCACTGCTTGTAGGAAACCGTTTCAATTGTTCGTGATGGATCGGCGGGTGTCAAAAAATCCTTTGACAGACAGGACACTAGAGGATTGGTGGAGAAACTTAGCCGTGCAAGCATATTACAAAGAAGGTATTTATTATTGAATTCATACTTGCACTCTTGACTGATATCTACGTTTTCAGGTATTTATTTCTTGATTCTTGCTCATGTCACCGATACTTTGCCTTCTCCTTTGCCAAGAGGAATAAACATCGTTGGATTTTATATGAATGATGCTGATCCGAAGTGCATTGATTCGGTTGTTCACTTGGTTGTTAGGAATGCGCCAAACAGTTTCAAACTTCCAAATGACTGGCCAGGCATCTGTTTGCACTCCAACGGCCCTGAACCTCCATCCGATACACCGATAGCTGAGTGACGTATTCGGCAATGTACGTTATCCAAACATCACAAGTCAAGCGGCACGGAGCATCGTCAACTTGATCAGGGGTCCTCACAGTGATGCGTGGGTTTTTGACTACTGCACTAGGGGGTCCGTCTTGAAGGAGTGTTACCTTCGGATACATGTGTATTTGCCGTTGAAAAGGATAAGACCATGGTTGAGGACCTGAACAAGTGGATAGATAGGTTCTCAACTGACTACCCCAACGAATCCATAAAGGAGTATTTGAGAAAGTTCCCTCCGATAAGTGCGATAGCTCTGACGAATCTGGTTCAATGTCGGAGTCTGAGACGAACTTCAATCAGATATTAGACCGGAAGTTATCTCGAGGAGTACAGAACATTCGCACACTCCATTACCCATGGAAACATCAATAGAAGATACAGAAGATCTTGAACCATCTCACAAGCGGCTTAGACCTTCTTCGCCTCACTCAGAAGGTAATAGCGAAGAAGAATTGTTAATGAGTTCTTAGAGTGACGAATAGTTGTAAATGAGTGTAACATAAGGCATTTTTGTATATTTCTTTTATTTTACAGAAAATAAATTCTCAAGGATTAATGAAGCTTTTAGTTCAAACATGGGTCACACATTAACAAGGTAAATAATATACCTTGATAATTTTAAGGTCAGCTAATTATCATTTTGCAGATGTAATGAAACAATTGAGAACATGGATTTTCAGCATTGGCATGAGGTAAGAGAGGGGTTTGGCGACAATTTCTTGTGCCACATGTCAGAATGACAGAGTTCATGCAGGAAATGGATAATAATGCAGCTCAAAACATCGTTACCATGGGGGCCACTTCAGTTTTTTCATCATCATTTTTATTGGCTTCAGTTCCGAAATCAATTTCTTCAGCGCATGCAATATCTGAATCTTGTAAGGATGATGTACAATTAAATGATGAAGGGATAGGCAACGAGAACAATAAATGTGAAAGGGAGCAAACAAGTGATTTGCAAAGTATTCAAGAGGCAACGCTATCCATGTTACTCATGGCCATATTGTGTTGTTGGATGTCAATGGTGTTCTGCTTCATCGACAAAGGCCCAGGATAGAAAAAAAAATCAAACAAGGAGATTTCATTCCTTGTCATGGTAAATTTCGATATGATATTATTTTTCGTCCAGGGTTGGATCGTCTCTTTCAAAAGCTTAAGGAGATGGGTGCGCTTGTGGGGATTTGGTCATGCATGCAGATTCATAACTTAACACCGCTGTTGAATTTGCTTAAGAAACATTGTAGTGTTGCAGAAGAGGTGATTCGTAAAGATTGAAGCGAATATGTTATAAACCTCTCGAATTTCACAATATAAGAAAGGAAAGCAAGCCATACTTCTTCAAGAATGAAAGAATAATTGGGACTCATGGGGAGATCAGTCGCTTAAGGATAATGAAGAATGCACATATCTTAGTAGTAGACGACTCTCCTCAGAAGGCTATGCTCAACCAAAACATTGCTTGTATTCATCCAATCACTTTCGATCCATATTCTGATACTGATATTATGGATGAGCTAGTGAATACTTGGATACGTGCCTCAGAAAGAAGAATCTCGAAAATTTTTGTGAGCAGTATCCACCGTATCAACATTTCCTGAAGCTTTTCTTTCTCGTGATTTTGAATTTTATAAAATGAAGGATAGCAACCGGGCTTTATAATATTATTCTTAAGGAACGTCATTTTTAGATGAGCCTTTATGCAGACCTGGTCTTATTACATCTTATGTATTAACAAGGATGGCAACTCCCAATTGCATTCGTGAGAGTGTTAAGTGGTGGCAACAACATCAAGATATTGACCAAAATGATTTGATTAATCCGGAGAGTGATGATTTAGACAAAATGAGGAGATTTCTCTGTATGGTTAGGAAGAAAGTATTTATAAATAAATTAACATGTTGATAAGAAAATGATTTCATTTGTAATTATGTTTGATAGTATTTCTTCATTATTGTAAACTATTTTTAGAATAATATGAATATTCTAAGATATTTAGGAATATTCCTTACTAAGTAAGGTTATTGAAGGATTAATTAATTAATTAATTAATATTTAAGGCTTAATTACATATTAATTAAATGATTAATTAATAATTAAAACTTAAGTATTAATTAGTAATTTATTTTATATTCCCATTTTCACGTATCATGCCCACTTTAGTTACAACGTGCATACTTGCTCATGGCATGCAAGTTGGTACACAAACAACAAATAACACATTATACAAATGCACCTTGAACATCTGCTTCACAAAAAGATTGGTCCTCAATGTGCAATGCCTAGTTCCCATTCAAGTAAAACACTTCTATTGGCTTGCTGTTCATACTATTCCCTCTCTTGAACTTGGCTAAATACGCCCCCCAGCTATTCTACACTCGGTAGATTCCTAAAGCTCCTTGTACTTGGTGAGTATGGAGGCATGTAACTATTGTCGAAATGTCCGGACAACCTGCCCAAATTTGCAGCATCTTTTGATTTTGCTACTTTGCCAAGCTTCCAAATTCTAGGAAGCCATGCTATTGTTGCTGTTGCTGCAAAAGCTCCAAATCAAGAATGCTCTCCAAGTCATTTGGTGTAAAGAAATATACTCAGCCTTTGTGGATGACAAAGCAACAATGCTTTGTCTTCTTGCTACTCCAACTGATCGAGCCTCTATCTAGAAAAAACAAATAACCTGAGGTTGATCATCTCGAGTCTTTATCTCCAGCCCAATCAGAGTTAGTGAATCCAAGCAGCTCATCTCTCGAGTCAAACTCAATTGACCATGGTTGACCCTTCCATACATGAGACTGAAGCCTGTTGTGCCTCACAAGTACCTCATGATCTGCTTCATTGCGGACCAGTGAGCTACTCCTGGATTCTCAAGAAACCTGGAGACTACTCCCACTGCAAATGCCAAGTCTAGCCTCGTGGAAATGGATAGATAAATCAAACACCCAAGTGCCTGTCGATAGGGAACCTGGGCCATCTCCAACCTCTCCTCCTCAGACTACGATTGCTACAGATGACTGAGTTGAACGTTGGTTTCCATGGGAGAATCAACTGGCTTGCAATCATGCATGAAAAACTTGTGAAGAACCTCCTCCACGTAGTGCTCCTGAGAGAGTTGAATAATCCCCGTTGCGCAAGCTTGGATGATTTGAATCCCCAAGCAAAAAGACAGTGCTCCAGCTGTTGAGATTTCAAATTGTGAGTGGAAAGCCTGCTCAATATACTGAACCAAACCAATCTCACTAGCAGCCATTATGTTGTCATCCACGTACAAGGCTAGAAGCACAAACGTTGAGCATTGATGGAAAACATATATGTTCCCATCAGCAGAGGTTTTTCTAAAACCAAGAGAGGTGAGGAAGCGATCCACGTGCTCGTACCATGCTCTTGGGGACTATTTGAGCCCGTACAAGGCTCGCCGAAGACGACAAACTTTGTCCTCCTGTTCTGGTTGAACAAAACCTTCAGGTTGAGAGGTGTACACCTCCTCTCGAAGCTTCTCATATAGGAAAGTAGTCTTCACATCGAGCTAGTGGAGTTCCAAGTCGTGGCTAGCTATAAACTGAAGGAGGAGACGAATTGAAGTCATCTTCACCACTGGTGAAAACGTCTCCGAGAAATCCACACCTACAAGCTAGAAAAATCCTTTAGCCACAAACCTAGCTTTGTACATGAGTGTCAAGCCACGATCTAGGAACCAGGAAGAGAGCAGGATTCCAAGGACTAGGAAGCTTGACTCAGAAGCAGGACGGACAGCACGATAGGAACTTAAGAACTTAGGAGCTAGACCAGGCGCAGGATAGGATCCAGGAGCAAGACAGGAACATGATAGGATCCGAGAGCAAGACAGGAAGGCGCAGGACAGGATCCAGGAACAAGACAGGAACAGGATAGGATCCGGGAACAGGAGCAGGACAGGATCCAGGAACAAGACAAGGAGAGAACAAGAAGCAAGACAAGAATAAGACAAGACAAGATTGATTGTAGTAAGACTGGTGTTGATAGTAACTGATTGTACAACAATTAGGTCGGAGCTTTTATGCTCACAACTCCAAGAGCTAATTTAGGCATGAGTGCTAAAGGTGGTTGCATGCATGTAAAAGTGGCTACATGTATGCAGAGGCTAAGATGAGTCCACATGTCCCTTATCCTTTAGGCATATCCTGCAACCATATCTTGTATCCGGAATCCCTGTAGAAATATCCTGCAACCCGTATCATATATTTGGAATCCTGTATCCTGTATCGGGTCGTGATAGTACCTCCTCCCTAAAGACGAGTTCCACGAGTCTTGGGACCTGGTTTAGCAGGATAATGTCGATGGAAGGCAGCAACTTTGGAAGAAGCATGGAGTAAGTTGGATGCAAGTTCCCAAGTGCGATCAGTAGGCAAATATCCTTTCCAATCCACCAAGTATTGGAGTTGGCGGAGAATCAAAGATGGCTGCAACTTCGTACTCAAGTTCAGTGTCAATGACCACATGAGGGGGAGGAGAAGAAACATGACCGGGAAGAGAAGAAGGATGATACGGCTCCAACAAGGAGGTGTGAAACACAGGATGAAGTTTCACCATAAATGGTAACTCGAGTCGGAAAACTACAGGATTGACCTCCACCACAATCATGTAAGGGCCCAATCGTTGAAAATCCAACTTAGAAGAAGGCCTATCGGTGCGAATATGTCGACGAAGAAGCCACACGAGATCACTAACCTTGTATGCAGGTGCCGACTAACGGTGAGCATCAGCATGATGCTTGTATCGTTCATGTGCCTGTTGAAGATGAACCCGGAAATCATTTTGTACCTGACGAAGATGCTGGAGACGATCCTGTACTGCAGGAGTGGAAGAAGAAGAAGCGGGAGGAGCAAAGTCAAAACGTGGATGGTGGCCTGTAAGAGCAAAGAAAGGTGTCTGTTCTGTAGATGCGTGAATGGAGTTGTTATAGGCAAACTCCGCATTGGAAGAAGGTCCAACCAGTTGTCCTGTTGGTAACTAATGAAGCAACGAAGATACTGTTCCAAGGTCTAAATTGTGCGTTCGGACTGCCCATCAATTTGTGGATGATATTCTGAAGAAAGATCCGCTTTAACCTGTAGACTCCGAAGAAGCTCTCGCCAAAACTTGGACATAAATTGTGGACCTCGATCGGAAACAATACTCTCAGGAAGACCATGATGTCGGAACACTTCACGGATCACCAACTCAGCAGTTGTCTGACCTGTAGCTATCTTGTTGCAAGGTAAAAAATGAGCATGCTTGGTGATCAAGAACTGCATTGAATCCACGAAAAGGAGGAAGATTTGTGAGGAAATCCATAGAAATGGATCTCCATGGAGCAGAAGGAACAGGAAGAGGACGAAGAAGACTAGAGGGTGCATGATGAGGCATCTTCGACCTATTACAAGTGTCACAGTTCCGTACAAACCTTTCCACAAAACCTCGCAACCCAGGCCACCAATAGTTGTGAGTCACCAACTCCACTATTTTGGCCACACCAAAATGTCCTGTAGCCGGGGTATCATGACAATCTTGTACCACACGAGTCCTGAAAATACCAACAGGAACGTACAGGAGACCTTCCCGGTACAGGAGTCCATCCTGTATGGCGAACAACTTGTAGTTTGAACGGGAACTGGAGGTAGAGGAACTTGCAATGTCAGGATGAATATGTGAGCAATTCTTTGCCAAGTCATCTGTAGCCAAGTGCAGGAGTGTTGAATTTGCTGGAGCTATATGAACCTGTAGTGCCACAAGCCGGAATTGATCAGGACCCAACAACACTTGCCTTTGACAATCATATGCAGGATTGCTCGGGGTCGGTGCAAGGTAAGAGCGCCTAGACAATGCGTCTGCCTTGCCATTCCGAAAACCTGGCCTATAGACGATGAGGAAATCAAAACGTGATAGGAATTCCGCCCACCTAGCCTGTTGCCGACTGAGAACTCGAGCCGTTTGAAAATACTCCAGGTTCTTGTGATCCGTAAGAACTTGTACAAGATGCGCAGCACCTTCCAGGAAATGCTGCCACTCCTCAAAAGAATCCACAATGGCTTCGAGTTCCTTGTCATGAATCTCGTAATTGATCTCCGCCGAAGGAACTTACGAGAGTGAAAAGCTACAGAATGAAGCAACTTGTCTTCTCCAACTTGTGATAGGACGGATCCTACTGCAAAATTCGAGGCATCTGCTTCAACGAAGAAAGGACAAGAAGGGTCAAGATATGCTAAAATTGGAGCTATCGTGAAGGCGTCCTTGAGTGTTGTGAATGCATATTCCGCCTTGTCAGACCAAGAGAAAACCCCTGTGCGCTTGGTGAGTTTCGTGAGTGGAAGTACACGCTTGGAGAAGTCTTGTATGAACCGCCTGTAGAAGTTTGCAAAACCAAGGAAACATTGTACATTCGTACAAACTTGGGCCTCTCCCACTTCACGATGGTCTTCACCTTGTGCATGTCCATGGAAACGCCAGCAGGAGAGACAATGTAGCCCAAGAACTCGACAGAATCCCTGTCAAAAAAAACTTCTTCAACTTCGCGTACAAGCCATGCTTGCGAAGTCGCTGTAGAACTAATTGCACGTGCTTGTCATGTGCCGCCTGGTCCTTAGAGAAAATCAAAATGTCGTCGAGGTAGATCACCACAAACTAGTCCAAGAAGTCCCAAAAGATGTCGTGTGTTGGAACACGGCTGGGGCATTGGTAAGGCCGAAAGGCATCACCGTGTACTCAAAGTGTCCATACCTTGTACGAAAGGTGGTCTTCCACTCATCGCCTAGACGAATCCGTACAAGGTTGTAGGCCCCTCCTAAGCCGATCTTCGTGAACACCTTTGCTCCTCGTAGCCGATCGAGAAGTTCCGGGATCAATGGCAATGGGTACCGGTTCCGAATGGTGACTTAATTCAAACCCTTGTAGTCCACAACCAAATGTAAACTTCCATCCTTCTTCTTGACAAGAAGATAGGTGCTCTTGTAGGGGACTTTGAGTGACGAATGAAGCCGGATGCTAAGTTTTCCTCGATGTACTGACGAAGAACCTCCAACTCTGTGGGTGACAGTGCATAAATCGGTCCGAACGGTGGAGTCTTTCCTTCCGCAAGATCAATAGGATAGTCGTAGGACCTATGAACAGGAAGAACTGCAGCCTTGTGCTTGTCAAAAACGTCCTGAAAGGAGTGATACTTGGATGGTAGGGAAGGAGGAGAAGGAGAAGGAGATTGGAAACAGGAGAGATCAGACACATGAAAGGTAGAAGAGGACGTAGGAGTTACTTGAAAGGCAAAAAGGTGGAAAGGAGCAGGATCAATGGCAAGTTCATGCATGGTAATGGTAAGAACTCGAAGAGGAGAAGGAGGGAGCTGTGACTGAAAAGAGGAAGGATCTTGGGGGGTGGAACAGAAGCAGAGTAATAGAAAGAGATAGGATTAGGAAAAACCTATGTGGATGTTGACGAGTGTACAGGATTGGAAGAATCCTGTACAGGAGTCCGTGGTTGCGCAGGAGTGGGGAAATTCTACGAGTGTGCTGACGAACTAATAGGAGGTGGATCCTGTTGAGGAACCTTCGACACTGATACAGGATTGGAAGAACCCTGTATAGGAGACCGCAAACTTACAGGAGTGGAGAGAGCCTGCGGATGTGCTGAGGAATAAACATGAGGTGAATCCTGTCGAGGAGGAGTCTTCAACACTGCTACAGGAACAGGCACGGTTAATCCTGTAGCTTGTACTACCTTAGATACTAAGGATGTATCCTGCACTGGCTGTCGGAGAGGAAAACGTGAGTGTCTTAGACCTCCAATCAATCTGCGGATTTGCATGCCCAAAATGATGGGAGTCGACCGAGTCTTGATCAAGTTGAAGGAAATTGAAAAGTTGAATGTGCCATGACTGCAAGAGAGAGGTTCGGTAGCATGGGTAACAGCGCCAGAAGCAATTAGACGCCCATCGGCCACCTCTACAGGAACTGCACGCTTCAACTTCACCACCGAAATTCCATGTTGAGTTACAAAAGCGTCATCCATGAAGCATGCATTTGCACCAGTGTCTAACAGGGCAAACTCCTTGAGCTCTCGATTATTAAAATGAATGTGTATAAGAAACTTAAGTGATGGAATGGTATGAGCAGCACCAATGGAGCCTGCACCTACGTCCAACTTCGCGGTTCTTAGACGAAGTGGACATTGAAGTTTTCCGACTGAACTTCAGCTTCAACTTCACACGTCTTGAACTTCCTGGCTTTAATAAGACATTCTGCCACCTTGTGTCCTGCTTCACCACAATACAAGCATAGGTTCTCACTGCGGCGACGTTGCTTCTCAGCAGCGGAAAAGAGCCACGTTTGGATTTTTCAACCTCCATAGGAACTACTCCAGAAGGTGGTGCAAGAACATGTACCACAGTTGCATGATTGGTTTGCAGGAACTGCTGACGAGATCTTTCTTGACGACGCTCGAACAAACGATTGTCGCAACGAACAGCTTGTTGCATGATCTCTGCTAATGTTTGGGCATTCGGTAACGTAAGGAGAAGGTCCTTCACGTCATCCCTCAACCCAAAACAGAAGTGTTTGATCAATGCAGTCTCGTCCCATGGAATGTTCGTGCAAAGTTGTTGAAATTCGAATGCATAAATGGAAACTGGTCGGGATCCTTGAGTGAGCTTTCGTAACTTCGTGCATGCGGAACGGTACTTATCAGAATCTCCAAAGCAGGCTTCAAAGGCAGCCACAAAATCTTTAAAGTCTTCCATCAATGGGTCGTCACGCTCCAGCAAGGAGGCAATCCAAGCCCGTGGAGATTCACTTAGTAAGGATGCCAAAAGACCCAACTTTTGTGCATCAGTCGAGTAGTGGCGTGATTGTATACGGATCAAGAGCCGGATTTGATTCAAGAAACCTTGGAAATCGGCACGATTGCCACTGAATTTTTCTGGCATGTTGATCTTTGGCTCCGAATAAAAGTTCGATGAAGAGGGAACCACCGATGCTTGAGAAAGAGCCTGTGCAACAACCTTGGAGGATGCATCAACAGCTGCATGCGCCACATTGGTGGAACCTTGCAGATTGGTGACCACTTGGTGCAAAGTGGCCAGCTCATGAAGCAACATTTGGTGCTCGCGTTGAAAATGCTCAAACTCAGTCATGATCTATGAAAGAAAAAAGGAGGAAAACGAAGGAAAGAATCAAGGAAAAAAAAAAAATAGCTGGAAAACGGAGAGCTATGAAGGTAGATACTATCAAACTGTCAAGCTACAATTTAGGAACCAGGAAGAGAGCAGGATTCCAATGACTAAGAAGCTTGACTCAGAAGCAGGACGGAGAGCAAAACAGGAACTTAGAAACTTAGGAGCGAGACTAGGCGCAGGACAGGATTAGAGGAACCCTCCTCACTTAATGCTCACTTAATTAAATTAGATATTAAACTATTATAATTTTAAAAGTTGAAATAAAACGTTTCAGGGGTATATATATGTATGTGTGTGCCTATATATATAATTAAAACAAAGTGTGTACGTATTTAAATTATATGTAAAAAAATCTACAAGTATGCAGAACTATTGAATAGTTCTGAAAGAATAAATTTATCTAACTAAGATTTAAACTTACACATGCATTCAGAGACGGGATAACCAAGAACATCCCGCCCTTTCTTCTCCGTCCACGTGGCTGGCTGTCCGATTGACTCCTTATGTAAATCCTTAATTGCCTCGTTAAACTCTCCCTCGCTAATGGTCGTGTTTAGGAAATAAGGTAGCATCTCCCTCTTGTTTGGTGTTATATGTTTTCTGTGTCCTGTGTAGGCTCTATGTCCCTGTTAAACAAATTTTAAACTATTAAATTTAATTTAATAAAAAATAAAGTATATCTTATAAATACATTTAAAAAACAAAAACATTAACAAAAAAATGAGTTTAAAAAACATTAACTATATATATATATATATATATATATATATATATATATATATATATATAATTATAATTATACTTATACTAGACCATTTAGTGAAGAATATATAACCGATATGTTATTTAATATATGCATAAATAGTGACTTGCTAAGTGTGGCTAGTATATATATTAAATTGCTATTTACAATATACATACTATAGATAGAATTATCTTTTATTTACTAATTATACAGAACTATTTATATATATATATAATATAATGCAGGTATAAACATAATATTAGAAGTGTTAAATCTAAATAAAATAATTTAACAAATTAAATATGTTGAAATAGTAAATGCATTAAAGTTTATTCACAATTTATATACGTACAAGTGAACTACACACACACACATATGCTCACACAGTTTTTTTTATCTAGTATCTAAAATTATTTACTTTGTGTATCAGACTAAGTAATTATGCATTATATGATGATGATTATAATTGCATAAATAGGCTAGTATTATATATATATATATATATATATATATATATTCTTTAATAAATGTTCTAATATACTATCAGTATAATTATATTATACTTATATTCATATTATACCTACAACTAACACATCAGAACTAGTTAATAATTCACTAACTATATAATGTGTAATTAATTATATTTAAGTAATATAAACACCGGTAGAAACATAATATTAGATACGTACATGTAGCTAGTCTGTACACCATTAAGTGAACTAAAACACACACACACACATATCTATTATCTAAGATTAGTATTAATTACGCATTATATAATTATGATTATAATTAATTAATTAATTAATTACCTTAAGAGAATGTCCCATGTTTCCACCATGAGAGGGCATGAAAACATCGCTATTAAGGGAACAAGGTAATCAATCCCAGCAAGCCTGGAAGCCTTGTTTAAGAGGGGACGAAGTTCTTCCTGTGTTGCCACGTCATGCTTGTTGTATAAATGGGGGAACTCTTTCTTAAGTGGCTCTAAAGCTTTTGATCCTCCGTACGGCTCCCCACCGGCCCAGTATATTCTTGTCCGAGGTGTTGCTCCAAGTCCTTTAAGTAATCTATTTAAAAAAAACATTATGTTTATTATATAAATATAGTTTTAAACCCTTAAATTACATATTATATTAAATTACATATATATATATATATATATATATACATGTATATCATATTTTAGGTTTTAGTTTTTAATAGGTAACTTAAGTTTATTATTAAAATATAAAAAATATTAACATTATTTAAATGTAAATATTATTTTTTAAATTTTTTTAAAAAAAATGTTTAAAAATAGGTTTTTAAAAGTTGAGTTTAAATGAATATGCATATTTACACAGCCTGTGTTATCTTAACTTCCTAGTCAAATGATTTTAATTAATGATAACCACTTGTTATCTTAACTTCCTAAGTAATGCGGAAATTAATTTTAATTAATCCCAATTAACTGCTTAATTAATGATTGACATCCATATTATCTTAACTTCCTAAATTAATCGTAATTAACTGTAATGAGGTAATTAATTTTAATTAATCATACTTAACGGATCAATTAATGATAACCAGCTAGTCTTCAGAACCACATCTTAGGAATCTCTATGCAATAATTTGAATGCATTTAGTAGTGTGTAGTGGAAAGAGCAGTACAGAGACTAATAAGTATATAGTCAGTCAATATATATATAAAAATGAGCTGGAAAAACAGGTGACAGCAAATATCATGCTCCTACACTCGATTACGACATCATATTATATTTATTATATGTATTACATGTGTGTATGTGTATGTCCGCGTGCGTTTGTACATATCATACAAATCATTTGCAAGCAAGTTTTAGAAAGCTTACTATATATATGTTTCATATAATATAAACCAATAGTAGCTTCTAATATTGTCTTACTTCAACCATGTCCTTATCGAATCTTCATAGTGATTATTATTATTGAGTACTTAATGGGATAACGACGTGCTAATCACACTAACACGTGAAGAAAACATATATAAAACTAGTACAACATGCGTCCTTACAATAAGTTATACATGAACACACACACACGCACACGCACGCACGCACACACACGTACCTGACGACTTCTTTGGCAGTCAAGGGACAGAGTCCAGCAAGTTGGCGTTCCTGTTGGGTCATATTAGAGCGGCCTGTGAGCAACTTTGGATTAACTTGACGCTCGATTCTTATCCGTTGATCATATTCGGATCCTAGGCTTGGAACACAGCCTGTTCTCACCCATACGTCCTTTTCCAGTCTCAAATGTAGTGCTACATACGGCCCTGCAATATACACATATGTGTGTGTGTGTGTGTGTG
Organism: Selaginella tamariscina; assembly: GCA_003024785.1. NCBI lineage: Eukaryota > Viridiplantae > Streptophyta > Lycopodiopsida > Selaginellales > Selaginellaceae > Selaginella > Selaginella tamariscina. The sequence goes on from PUQB01001254.1 coordinate 27,300, forward strand.
TGTGAGAGAGAGAGAGAGAGAGAGGTACCTTGTTTCCACATTCTTTCGGAGAGTTTATCTCCAAGTTGTTGGATTGGAAGTGAGAATCTCAGGGCATGAAAAGCCACCTGAATAAATATGATCTTATCCACACATATCACACACACACGTGTGTGTGCGTGCGCGTGTGTGTCAAACAAAAACTAATTAATATTTGTTAATTATCCACTAACCTTGCACCGGAGCTTCTGTAAGTCTGATGGAAGGTCCTTGGACAGGCGTGAATCGAGGCCACGTAACAACAAGACACCTTCCTTTCTGAGCTGTAGACAAAAACTTAGATTCACACGTACATACAAACACGCACGCACGTGTGTATAGTATGTGTATGTGTGTGGGTATGTGTGTATATATATATACTCACTCGTTTTGAGTAATGACTCTTGAACCACTGAGGACTTGCATTCAATGGAGTCCTCTTTTCCTCAACCGGCCGTGTCATAATGTGCGTAGATGGCAAGGAACTCACAATCCTCACATCGTCTTTTAAGCTCCTCTTGAAGTGTTCCACATCAAATATATCGGAGAATTCACTGAAAACACACACACACATATGTATATACATATGTATGTATGTGTATACACATACCTATCATCGCCCCAAATGACATTGACTTGCATTATCGGAACAACAAGAGCTGCTCCAAGGATTCTAGCAATGACAACCGCATCAATGATCTGATTTCTTTGTTGGTTCAGTCCACCAGAGACAACAACAACGAGATAATTCCTTCTGTCGGCTAGAATCCGGGAAGAATCCTCTCTATACTTGCCGGTGAATTCCAAGCAAGGCTTGTATCCTTGATCATCCGGTTGCATCCAAAACTCCCTCTCATTCTCTGTGAGATTCTCTGGCAGATTTGGTGTCTCCGGAACACTCGAAGAAGAAGAATACGCAAACAAGTGGCAATTCTCATCTAAAGCTGGATGAAATGTACTGAGAATACACAGCATGATGAACATGATGAGCCCGAAAGCGGAAACTAATACTGCCCAGAGCTTCCAGAGCGAGAATTTCCTGTTGGGTGTCTTCTTCTTCGGCGACTGCAGTAGGGCAGTGATCGCTGTGCTGGGTACCAAAGCTGGGATTGTAATCAGACTTGCCATCTGGGATACTGGGCAGAGATGAAACGCGCTGTACAATCGAGAATGTATTCACTTGTGGAGATCCAAATGATTACCCATGCTCTTTGATTCTCCAGCTGCGATCTCGATGGCTGCATTCGTAAGAGAACTGAGCTGCATATTCAGAAACCAGTTCCTGACCATGAAATGAATCGTGAGAGAGATTTTCTTATTACAAAAGATTGAATAAATTGAAGAAATCTTGTTTTTTCAGCATTGCAGTGGATTACGATTTGAATCGCTCCCACGATCGCGCACGACAGAGAGAAATCTTTCTCGCGAAGATTAGGGCATGTGGAAATCCCAGGGAGGAAGAAACGTATTAGCGCTGATAATGCTGTACACGTCAGCTTTTGACACCTCGGCATCGGTATCGACGGCCAAGATTGGGCCAAAATGCGCGGGAATCAGAAAGCCCCTGCCACGTGTCAGTGGAGACTGACGGGATATTCCCTCGACGGAAGATATCCCGTGGGGAGAAATTACATAGGGTACTGGTAAAGTTTCTAGTACAGGATAAGCCTCACTCGTGCTGACGGCGAGAGTTGACGTCGGTGAGCTCATTGCCAGCCGGGTTGCCAGGCTGGCCCTAGTTAGGTCTTTTCTTTTATAAATAAATGTACATGGGATCCAATATATTTGAAAGGTGCTTTCTAGAAGAACATAAACTAGGTGGAGTTAAATATATATTAATGCATGTTGAGAAATTAATTAAAATAAGATAATATATTAATTTAGGTCATAGCTTGTGGATTACACCATTTAAATTCTTTTCCAAAAAAAGTCAAGAAGAGACCACCAAACCCTGAACAGATCTTTTGCATTGCAGCTGTAGCCCAATTGTTGCTGCCACCAGACTATGTTTATATATATATATATATATAGCAGGCAATATACTAAAGAAAAGGGTGAAAGGGTAAAGGAAAAGGTAAAAAATATATAGGGTTGGTGAAGTCAGGTATATGGTTTATTAGTTAGGTTAACTCTTCCAAAGTTGATGCAGCTTTTGCTCTTTAAACAGCTTTACCTAGTACCCATATTCTAGATGTCAAATCTTAAAAGTTTAAAAGGTGCATTATTTAAAACTAATCATATAGAATCTAATGTAAAATAATTTAATTATAATATTATTAAATCATATAGTATATATGACACTGTCTTTAGTTTGACTATTGTATGCCTGCAAAAGAGTAGCCCAGTTTTTTAACAGCATGTGACAAAAAATACAAGAATCCAGTGAACTGAA
>PUQB01001255.1:0-29623 GCA_003024785.1 Selaginella tamariscina
TTTGTAAGTGGGATTGTAAAAGACAACCAAAGTATTGCACCATTGAAATGCAACATTCAAAAAACATGCAAAGTTCAATCATAAGGATGAGAAAATATGCTAGTCAGCATTGAACATTTGAGTGTGAAGCATCTTAAAAAGGTTGTGACTACAATTGTGAGTTTGATTGAAGAGGAGGAAGAGGAATTAAAGTTTGAGATTATAATCATTAAATCAACTAATTGGTCTGGTGTTTTTACTATACAAAACTGCTCCAAAATAACCAGATGGAAAGAAACAAGCCAAAGAAAATAATTTAAAAAAAAAGAAAGAAACTTGTATACTTGACTGGTGTGAAAACACTACACCATAAATACACTGCACATCATATATACAAAAGAAAAGTATATTTCATATCATATTTATATTGTTTATAAACCTTGGTTACACTGGTTAACCCCGCTATAAATCATTGTAAAATCTTATACCATAATTAACCTACCTATGTATTTACCATAATTATCTTACGAATTCAGTTTATGCTTACATATAATTAATAACCTTTATTAATTAACATAAAATACTGAATGTCAAATATATAAAATTACTAATCTAGCTAGTAAAGTTGATCTGTAGGTATATAGAACTGTTGTTTTAAATAGATTATAATTGTTTACGTTTTAAACCTTCTCATTAATGCAACCATTTACGCAAAGAATCAAAAAGCTTGTTATTTAGAATATACGTAGATATTCTTATTATCAACTTTTTAATATTTTATTTATAGAATATTTTTGTCATTAATCTAACCTTAGCTATTCAGCATATAGTATGTATGTTAGTATATGAATGATAATATCAAAATATATTAATTTAACCATATTAACTAACAAGAAATACGAACTCTGCTGATGTATATTTAGTTTTCTATATAATATTATTGTATGAAACTCTCTCTCTCTCTATCTATCTATATATTATAAATGTAAACATTCTCCATAAGTTATATAGAGTATACATAAAACACATGTAAATCTAAATCTAAATATAAGCTTAAAACACATATATATTTAGAATACATTTTTATAGTGAAAACACACACACACATCTATGTGTGTATGTGCACAAATATACATTTTTTGAGCTTTCAATATAAAACCTACTTTAATATTTTTAAATTGTAAATTTTGAGATTTTAAGATTTAAATATAATTTTTTAAGTCAAACTAATTCAATTGTGTTTAATTAATTACCAACAAAAGTGTGAAACAATTATACAGATATGATAAACTTAAGAAGGTCAGGTTTGAACATTGAGTGGTTAGTATTTTAATGCAAACTATTTACATGATAGACCGCTAGTCTGCGTTATAATCGAGATTTATATACTAAAATCTATATCAATATGTAAATATAATGCATTAATAATAAAACTAAAATCAATAGCATCCTCAGAATTTGATTAATTAGTATTAATAAATCAACAAACTTACATTTATGTCATTATGGTCATCGTTTAAAAAGTTCAAATTCTAAAGTTTATATAAATATGCAAAAGCTATATATTTGATAATAAAAAACTAGAATGTGCCTTTATAAATAATCAGATATTACTTAATAAGAATTATGTATTGAAGCCATTATGTAATATTCTGTACATGTTCCTTTAAGTGCTACGTTGCCCACGCGCGCGCATGTGTGTGTGTGAGAGAGAGAGTGGTGCTCATTTGTCACACTCATTTGTCTCATTTGACCAATACTCCAATACTGATATAAAATATACAATGATAAGCAGTACATAAGTACTATGTACGTATAATATGGTTTGTGGAAGATGCAGCAGGAACGCTTTCACAATCCAGTTCCCCCTTTGACCATTGGCTAAGCGGCTCTATTAAATATAATTAATGATTCAAATTAAAAATAAATTTATAAGCTACATCAATTAATAACTAATTAGGTTGAATTACAACTTAACTGTTAATAAATACTTATAAAATGGCTTATATCTTCATTTATTTATTTTTCTTTTTCTTTTATTATTATTATATTTTTACTTTTTATTTGATCGTCTTATTTTATTTCATTCTTATTCTCAATGCCTTTCGATAATGTTAACGTTTTGAGTGTGTTTAACACAATGAAATTAACTGTAATATTGAAATAAAGTTAATTTAAGAGGTTTAACTTTGTAATATGTGTAAATATTTAATGAAGTTGCACATTGATAATCATGGTTGTAAAAATGATCTTAAATAAAAATAGAAATATTATAACATTACGCAGTCGATTTGTTTTGGTATGTGGTTTTTAAATAATAACCTTGCTTTTCCATAAATGTTGAGAGTAATATTACTAGTGTATTAATATGCCACAAGAAAGAATTAAAATAAACATAGTATAAATGTTCGAAGGGTAATGAAAAAATATATGGGCCAAGTTTAATACTAAAAATCAATGAAGCTAAATTTAATAAATGTAAATAATTATAAGGAACATAAAGTTAAATCAAGGTTTTTTGGTTGGGATAGAAAGAGGTATAAACAATATGTTTTTAGTTTCAATATCAAATAGAAACAAAGATATACTCGATAATATTATATATTAATATATTGCTTTAGATAAAACTAATTTTTCAAATGAGTGTAATTATGGTATTGAATGGTTTATACAACTTGGTTACGAACATTACATAATAAATCATTTTATTCATTTTAAAGATTTAAAAATGAAAGTTCATATCAATTGTATAAAATTAACACAACAATAATAAGAAATTTTTTCTGTACCAAAGTAGTGTACCAATTGTATTTTGAAGAATACATATGGTGGAACAAGTCTATTTAAAATAAGCATAACATATTTAATATTTTCTTTTAACATGTAAAACTTTACAATAATAAAATTGTTTTTATGTAGTAAAATAGATATTATATTAGTTTTTAATTTAAAATAAAGATTTATTAACTTAAAGTGTATAATAAATATATTATAATCATATTTTATACCATGATACTTTATATATGAGATTAATATTTAATTATTTATTAAATAGTATTAATTTTTTTAAGTAATAAATTATTATTCAATTGATTTTTAGACCTCACAATTTAACCATCCCAACAGTTCAATTTTGAAAAAAGAGGCTAAATTATGAAAACTAGCCGATGCAATATATGTATGTACATGTGTGAGTGTGTGGTGTATGTGATCAATGTTTTATAAGCTCATATAGTATGTCTATTAATGTTATTATTAATATTTATTAACTAATATAAATTAGACGCTTAGGAATCGTGTTGTTATTAATATGAAAATGTGAATATATTTATAATGGGTTTAATATTATTATTAATAATATATATGAACGGGGGCCATTCTGCACCAACTCTTATCTTAACTTAATTAAGTTAGGGACCCTTAGTAAGAGGGTTACTTTTTTATCCACACCAATACTCCCTAAAAGCTTTATGTAAAGGGTAAGAGGCAATTCATATGTGCCTTCACCCTCACGTGAGGGTGAAGGTGAGGGTGAGGGTCACACGTGACCTATTTACCCTCATGTTATTAATTTAAATTTAATAAATTTTATTTTTTAAAATAAAATAAATATAAATTAAAAATCTTTATTATTTATATTAATATATTTTAAAAATCTTTATTTAAACCTATCATAATGAGACACATGACAAAAAAAAACATATTCTTACCCTCACGAGGATGAGAGAATTTAATTAAATCTAGGCTTATTTAGAATCTTGCCCTTGAGATTTCACGAGGGTGAGGGTAAAATATCACATATAACCTCGTGAAAGTAAAAAGATTCTTGAGGGTGAGGGCACATGTGAATTGTCTCTAATGCTTCTGCACCACCCTTAACTTTCACATTTATGGGTTATGCTAAGGGCAAGTATTCCGCACCAGCATTTTACTCCTTAAAATTAGAGTAAAGTATCCACACAAAAACCACTTAAATATTTCAAATATTTGAATTTCACACGTGTACCAAATACAACATGAGCTACTAACGCATCGTGAATCGTATAAGCATCCAATGTAACCACTCCAATTTCTCTTGGATCTATAGGAGGATCATCATATTCACGAGCGAAGATGTCACTTCAACCTTCTTTGTCTTGCTGTTAAAGTTGCCTCATAATTCGCCTCACCCACATCGATCAAGATGTTATGAAGAATGATGCAAGCATTGACGGTGTTCGGGATTTGTGGCAACTTTACCTTCAGTTTACCATCAAGACAAGCAAATTTTTGCTTGAGTAAACCAAATGCTACTCCACAACGATGCGCGCATAATCAAGCTCTTTATTGAAGGCCTCTTGAGCATGTGAAAGATGTGTCCCTGCCAATTAAAATATTTTTTAGTTAAATATAATAATAATTAATATATATAAAATAAAAAACATACCTATAAAAGGAATCATACATGTGTTTGTAATTGATAACCTTTGTCACCCACCAAGTATGATCTCACATGGTCCGTTTGTACGACACGAATAGGAGCTTGGAGATAAACTCCATCTTCAATCTTTTGTCGAATTGAATTATTTTTCCAAACTTGCATATCATGTACGCTTCCTACAAAAACAAAATTAATAATTAATAATTAAAATATTGAATAAAGTTCATGGCCAGTCAACATTAGCATTAAAGAACCTCTTCTACACATCCACGATTGCCTAAATAATTATGCTATATCGTTATTTCATATCGATGTAATCGTCACAATCTTATGGTGAAGGTGCCAAATCTCCACATGAGTACAATCAATAGCTCCAGCAATGTTGGGAAGTTGTATATGTGTAACCACCTCAAATTCCTTAGATACCACCCATAACTTATGGAAATCAAATTCGATCCCAAAACTTCTTAATAAATTGCTGCTGTCATCTCTTGGAACACTTCACCAACATGGAAACCCCTATTGCAAACTTCTCACTCACATCATCATACCCGCAGTTCCTCACGAGCTTCATAAGCATCACACCAACTCTCACATCCACACAACTACCATTCTATAGTTGGTATCTTGCCTCGCAATCTCCTCATGTAAAGTGTCACAAATCATTGTAAAAGTTTACCGTGTTATCCGAAGAATCTTTATTCACCAAAAGTCGTCATAATACGCCATCATGAATGTGTCCCACCACGCTACACTTCGTGACATTACCCACCATGCTCGTTCTTCTTGGAAAGTGACATCTCCTAACATTTCAATATGTTGGCTAAATCCATTATTATCATTGTCTTCATTTTCTTTATTTTCTTCATCTTCATCCTTATCTTCCATTTCACATATACTATCATCAAAGATGGAAGAAGACTCGTCCGAATCTGAATCCATATCCACAAGTATGAACCGAATGAAGAAATCGAACGCGAACATTAAAAACTAGCAAAGTAGTAGAACTTTTTGTCAATTAAGAGCAGCCTGCACATTCATATCATAAATGATAAATCATTCTACAAGGATTCAAAATAAGTTCATGCAATATAAATGCTGAATGAAAATGCAAATCTACTCTAACTTCATGATTTGCTGTGCAATTTGACCCATCATAGCCATGAACCGGTCAATCGCATTTATTTGTCCCTGCTTTAGCTCACAACAATGCTCAAACTCCTGTCTCTTGCGCTACTACGTTTGCTCGTTGTCATCCTTCTTCATTTGCAACTCCTCTTTCATGGTTAGCCACACATCACGTCTCACATCCAACATCTCATTGAACTACCTTTCCTTCATGTCAATTTGCTTGTGATGCAACTTCAAATTCTTTGTCATTGTCTACACTACCGAAGTTGCTTCACTCTTCTTCTTCTTGCCCGTGCTACTTGGACCTCTATGCCCATCTACATTTGAATTTGAATCTACCTCCATACCCATGCCAATTGTTGTTGAATTAGGAGCCGGAGGTGCTGAAGTGTCAAAATCAGAGATAAACTCTGGCATAATGTTTTGCCTCTACTATTAAAAAGTATTCACAAGCTTGTATAAATCCAAATCTATGTTCGGAAGGTTAAACTCCCGCACTTCAGCTCAAGACAAAGACGCGTAAGGAGCTGCTCCAATCTTGCGTTCATAGTCAAAGATGGCTTTGTAATCACCAAGAATATTTTCCCATTTCTTCTTGCATTGTTCCTAATCATGGTAATATCTTTGAGCCTGCATTTGTGTGTGATGAAATGCCAGTGCTGGTTCGCATTTGTTGCCGTTTGCTACCTACTTGTCATCTCACATTGAGCCAGATATTCTTATCACTTGATTTCCACCAATATGCAAATCTGCTCCTTTGTGCAGTTCTTAGAACGTTGCCTTTTTGTTCCTGGTTAAGCTACCACATCGTCATCATCCTCCTCAACACCTTTAACATCTAAAACTTGCTCAAAAGCTAAAGAACTTCTCAATCCTTGACCCGCTCCATACCTGCCACTTGCACGTCCACCTCCACGACCTCCTCCTCTACTAGCAGCTTGTTCCCCACGTTGTGAGCTCAAGCCGGCCTAGTTTGTCACCTGGCTCCAATAAACACCGTGTTGGCCGGGTTGAAAGCCACGGCCAGACTCAAGATTTTGGCCAGGCTAAGCAGCCCAACAGCTAGGCTCAAGATTCTGACCGTGGCTTCTAGCCCGACTAGAAAACTCTTGAGTTTGGTTGGGCTGAGCAGCCCAACGGCCATGCTCAAGATTTGGCTGTGGCTTTTAGCCTGGTCAAAAAACTCTTGAGCATGGCCGGGCCGAGCAACCCAATGGCCAAGCTCAAGATTCTGACCATGGCTTCCAGCCCGGCAGAAAACTCTTGAGCTTGGCTAGGCTGAGCAGCCCGGCGGCCAAGCTCAAGATTCTGGCCGTGGCTTCTAGCCCGGCTAGACTCAAGATTTTGGCTGGGCTGGAAGCCATGGCCAAAAAGTTCTTGGCCAGCAAGCTAAACTTCCATGCTTAGCCAATAAGAGGAGTTGAAGCTCCTTCCACTTCATCCACCTAAATGAACGCATTTGAAGAATGAATGCAAAGGAGAATAAAGGAGTTGATTGGTAGAGCTTATTGATGTGTGTGGGCTTCCTCCCATAAAGAGCTGCCCAAAATGCCTTGATGCTCCTCCATTGTTGTTAATTGCTGCTCCTCCATTACCTCTTCCACTTCCACGTGCCATGGAACCTCAATTGCGTGTAGTTCCAGTTCTGCACATAAGATGAAGAGTGCAACAAATTAGGGTGAGATGAGAATAGGGGCACGGCAAAAAGCTGATGTGGAGGCTGGCCAGTAAAAAAATAGGGAAAAGAAAATTTAAGGCTCCTCAAGGACCTTAAAATTTAAAAAAAAAAAAAGAGCACTCCTTTTTAAGTATAAGAAATGTTAAGAGTTTTAATGTGGATTGGTTACACTTCAAAAAACTCTTAATTATGTGTGAAATTTAGGGACCACTTTGTTAAAGGCTCGATGTAGATTACTAGAACCCATAAATTTTATGGGTTAGGGGTCAGTGCAGAAAGGTCCTGAGAACACTTCGAAGCACTTTCTTCTCTGTGTTTAAATACAAATATTAATATTTTATAATTTATTTGCTACAATTAATATATAATACAGGAGCAAATTCTTTAATTTATGTTTACATACACGTACAAATACTCTGATTCATCATTAAAATACATTTGATTGTGTAGTTATTAATAAAATATACAGACAAATATTTAGCTATGTTACAAAAAGAATCAAATAAACTTCTTTTATGGAAAACACTTTTTACATTGTTTAGGTAAACTTATTTTACGGAGAGTAAATAAACTTACGTGTATAATTAATACTTACTTAAACTTAATATCGTAAATTTATTTAGCACTAAGTTTGATATTGTATACATGTCTCTCTAATTCATAATTTAGCATTAACATAGAACTATATATCAATATATACATTGACAAAGTATAAGGCTTAAGCTTTTTATTAAATAAAATGGTAAACTTATTGTATGGAAAACACTTTTTATAATTTTATGCGGATACACATACACAGAAGCATGCTATGTATGTAGTTATAGACGAACATTCTGAGGTGTGTGTGTATGAGAGAGATACACAGAAGCATGCTATATGTAGTTATAGACGAACATTCTGAGTGTGTGTGTATGAGAGAGAGAGAGAGGAGATGTGTAAGTTTTTCTATTGCTTTGCGACGTTTACGTATAAAGATAATATGTTTTTAGTAATAAAAAGCTAGTTTACTTTTAGATTTTATTTTAATATTTAAATAAAATAATATTCAAATATTTATAACATTATTTAATTAAAAGTTTCTATACACTTGGGCATATAGCTCTTGCTTGCCTTGAAGATTTCTCTCCACTATACACACGTCGATAACATACCTTATTTGGTCTTTTCAATAATTGAAATCCTATATAATAAATAATATAATATAATATTATAAGAATTTAGACAAACAAATTTGCAACATTTCTCCTTGACCGAATCGTTATGTTATTATACTTTAACACAATATAATAATTAGAAACGAAGAACAAGATTGTGTTTGTCCGAGATCATTGGATGGGTGGATAGATACATACAAGAGTCGCTTTTCTTACACGTTTATACAATAAATCATATACACATATACATGAGCATAATTATACAATACTATGCATGTGGTGTACATATTATTATTTGATAATACTATTTAATTTTGATAAACTATCAAGTATTTAACATTTTTGGAAATATAAATATAAATATCAGACATATAAATGCACATGAAGTAAGAAGTTAAGGTGGTTGAGCTGGCAGTCTGTAAGTGGGTCGCTATACAAATGGCAGGCCAACGGGGACCTGCCATCTGTCAAATCCTTGTGAATGCATTCATTGGGCTGACTTCCGAAACCCCTTACCATTTTTATATATTATTCTGTATATTATACAGTACAAACAATTAATTATCATTCTTATATTGTTAGCGAGAGGTCATATATACATATTATATATTATATATATGTTTTTCATCTCTTTCTATATCTTAGCAGCATTGCCGGATTGTACATGCCACTGCTTGTGCCCAGTGCTTGAGCCGCATTTTCACTTGTTGTGGATGATCTCCTGCAAAAAAAAAATCAATAATTAAATTAATATTCTTATTGATTAAGTGTTCACAAAATTGTTCATACCTGGGCTAGAAATTCTCCATGAACCAAGGGGTGAAGAAGGTGAAGAAGTAGCATTGTTATTAACTTCCTCGTACTGTCGAGCAATTGCATAACACAACTCGAGTGCAGGAACAGTTGTACACAGCCTCTCGTCCTCCTCCTTACCGAACCCGAACCCAAGATCGATACAGCCTCTAAGTTCCTCTAGATCGTCGTCTGTGAGACTCCTGGTCCGAATCCTGACGGAATTTGACGTTTCTCGAAAACCCCTTCCACAATCCGAGGAGGACCTCCCCACAGCCCGTGTTCCAGGACCTTCCTGCATATATGTGTGTGTGAAATGCAGCACATATTACACCAGATGCGTATGTGTGTATGTGTATACCTCCATGTTTTTCAGTTCTTCCCTCAGAAACTGTTCTCGCTTCCTCTCCCACGCTTCCTCCAGTGATTTGTGCCTGAGAAGCTTGCGATTCCGTCTAGAATTCGCATTTGGGATCTCTATTGGCTTGGTGGGATCGCATTTGCTTACAATGTACTCTTCTTGTTTGTCACCCATGTTTCGGAATGTAGAAAGTTGTTGATAGAATTGTACAGAACTCTCTATGTATAAAGTCTTTCAATATATATATACAGCAGAGAAAAGAACAGGCCTGTTCGTACACACGAATGCGCGTTGTACGGATACCTTATAAAGAAGTGTATGCTTTTGCTGCACTAAGGGATTGAGAAAGCGGGCCCTAGGTTTTAGTTTCCACTGGGTGTGTGTTTCTCGTGGTCCTGGCTATGGCGGCTATTATATAATTCGGACGATCCTGTCCGTCGATCTCGCGCGAGATTTGAAATTTGACCAGGGAAACCGGATTCGACCACGTGGACCTTACGCGGCAACTAATTCAATCTGTATTAAAATATAATGAACTGATTAGAGTACATTACTGACTTTAATTTTATTAATTAACTATGGTCAACAAATCAATTTTAATGTACGAATATATTGGTACATTATGATTCATTGCTAACAATAATAATAAGAGTTTTATATTTTTTATTAAAATTAAAAACTATGTCCACCGTATAAACAATTACATGAAATTAATTTTTAAAAGCTTAATAACCACAGAATTTTCAAAAAAATACGTTATTATAATTTTTACAAACATCAAGAATCAAAAATTTCTATCAAGAAACACAAAAAAAAGAAAAGAAAAATAACCAATCAAAGAATCTTCTCGTCTTCTGTTTCATCACTATCCCGACCGTCCATCTCCTCACCTTTCCACTTCTCAACATCTTGTACGTCCATCTTCTCACCTTTCTGACTCTCGTCCTGACCGTCAGATCCCTCAGGCTGTAAAGCCCGTATATTAATGCAGAACCTCTTTCCGGCATCCTCACCGTCAACAGCCATGCAGTTCAACGATCTGGACGGCCCAGATTGGAGATGTCCGATCAACGATCCACAATTTCTACAGAGAAGATTCGTCCGCACCCTGTTGATACCCCACTTCCCAGGAGATTCGTAGTACGGACCACACTTGACCTCATCGTACATACGGAACCTGCTCTCGTCTATTGTGAGGAAGTATAGTATACCCTTTCTGCTTGACTTTGAGTACCTAGGCCCTATGCTCGATATTAATCTGTCTGATGAGCTTAGATTAAGCTTAAACGCGCACCTCCCACAACTGCAAAACCAATGTTAAATACACAATAAGAGAGAGAGAGAGAGAGAGAGAGAGAGAGAGAGGGAGAGAGAACAAAGAGAGCATAAAGACTTACAGACTAAGTTAATTCCGGCATATACCTAGCATAAACCAAGACTATGTATAATGCGAATATGCTTAAACATGTAAACCAGTTACACTCTCTCTGTGAGTGCGCTTTTTGAACGCACACACACACACATAGAGTACATACGTACATAGAATTACAATTGTACACATTATGTACATAGAATATAGAAAAAACAGAACGTACTACTGGAATAAGATTAATATACCACGATATACTTTGTTTCTTCAGAAACTAAGATTGTGTGTGTGGTCTGTGTATATCATGTTGTACATAGAATACATCGTATGTACAGTGTGTTTGTGTGCACTGTGTACGTTTTATAAAATCGTACATACACACATACTGCATCATGTGTACTAATAGACAATATGAATGCATGTGAGTTATGCACGAGTTATACTCATTCATATAATAATTGAACTATTTAGATTAGTAATTATATAGCAAAACCATATGCCGTATGATTGCTTATGAACACGGTAGGGTCACTATACTATTGACATACAGATAATAACATTAGATTATTCTAATAATAATAAGAAGAAAAACCACAACAAGATATGATTTAATAATGAAATCATTTGATTTGTCATCAGAACATGAGAACTCAAACACAAGCTTGTTAAACATACAATACTATTTGCATTATAGTGTGCTATGCTGATATGAATATATTTACAGATACACACACGCGTCTATAATGTGTAATATATATGAATGTACAATAATACGAACATTGGAAAACACGGGTATATTGCTAGTTTTCAAGCATATCTAGACAAACTAGGCTAGTTTTCACAATCCAGCCCCCCTTCCTTAATTATAAGTAATTATCTTAAATATTTTAATGATTTTATATGCATTTAGAGGATATATATTAAAAAGACCATCAAAGTTATTGCATTTCATCTATATATATATAATGTAGTATATATAAGTTTTTTTAAATACACTGTTTTTAATATTTGTTACTTAATTAAGTTTTATTTAATTATCACTAATACGGATTGTGAAAGCGTTCCGACAAACTATATATTAAAAAAAAATATTCTTATATGTATGTATGTTATAGATAAAGCTACACTATTTCTTTGATTAACTTCTTATCTTTTTGGTACTGTACGTATGTATATATTGTATATAAACATCGTATGTACATTATATTGCATGCAATATTGAATCTGGGTACATTTAAGCAAGAAAAACCTCGTATACACTATATATTTAAGTATATAGTTAAGATATTGATATATTTAAATATATATTAGCCACTATATATACATATTCATAGTGTATGTGTACATCAGATGTACAGTATATGTTAAATTTATCTGCAAAGCACGAAGAAGCCTATATACATACACAGAATATATATGTTGTATACACAGCGTTTATATATCTAAGAAAATGAGAGAGATCTTTATGGAAATTGGAGATGACTGGGATGAAATCGGGATATATGGGTAAATCGGGATTGGCGTACCTGTATGAGACGTCTCTCGTCGATCCCGCCGCCGTGATTGCCATAGCTGAAACATGGAACCCTAGACACGGCTACTCTGTTCCGCCTGTGCCGGAATATCACTTTTTTCTTTAACGGAAAATTGATCCGATAACAGAATATTCTAGTAATAAAGTTAAATTTCTAACGTATTTGAAATGTTAACTTCTTAAGATTAGAAGTAAAAGAGTATATAAAACTTTCACTGTCATCCATTGGTGCAAATGCATAGACAGCGATACTTACAATCATCACTCTTTTAATTAAATTGTAATTAACTTAAATTATGCGTAATGCTTTGGTGTATTCATCAACGGTTTATACTGACAAATTCCTACCCACAATTCTGCATCGTCAGCATGACATGAATCCAGCGGTAGCTGTCGCACCACGTCATATAACACATTAACCTTCTCTAGCTAACACGTTAAACTTTATCATCATTAAATCAAATCTTATATAATATATATTATTTACTTTATGTATTTCTAGCTAGCAAAACCTTACTAATCATTAAACAGCTAATATATATTATTTAAATATTTGACTATATACATAACACGCTACGACAAAGCATAGGTTTTGTTGTAGTAGTTTCACGACGCTGCTAGGAATATTCGATGAGGTCTCTGGGAATATGCGACGGAATCCACGTGAACGAATGTGATCGTTACGCAATCAGTCGCCGGCCGGTAACCTGGGCCACATGGATGTATCTCAACTGTTGAAATATACAAATATGACTAATATCGACGGTGGAGGTTTATCACTTAAACCAGTGAAGACGGACTTGGGTCCACACGCAGCAGCTGCTGCTCGTTGAACTATAGGTTATATATGAATCTCTAGGGATTTTGTCGTGGATCGGAGCGGCGCTTTGTTGAATCCGCCCCGTGTTGTGTAAGACGGCAGACTGCTTGTGTATTTTTCGAGGAGTCTCTATTTTCAAGTGCAGCATTGCATCGAAGCGCCGTGTCATTGAATCCGTCGGTGTTATGCAGATTGCTGCTTGAATCTGCTGGTTTTCTGTGGATTTGGTCAAGAATCCTCCATTTTTCAAGCATAGCATTGTTAGGATTCATCGGGATTCTGAAGTATTGCTGATTTTTCCTTATTATCAGTCGCCATAGCCCAGCGCCTTCGAAAAGTGGGATTTTTCAATTGCAGCATCCTTGGATCGAACTAAAATCCGCATTTTAGCGGTTTCCAGATGCGCTACATCAACCGCCATAGCTAGCGCCTCTAGATTTCGGGCTCAAAAGTGCGAAATCAAGTTCAACATTCACAGGCTGCATACGGGTCTTGCGGATTATTCAGCCGCTCTCTGCGCAAAAGTAGTGGCGCTAGGCGGAGATATTGCGGATTAGCAGATCTGCATAGGTATCGATTTCCGGAGCATGAGGAGTAGAGCAGCTGCTTCTTTCAGCATCTCAGCGAAATGGATGGTACTCTTATGCATCGGCAGCTTCTGTGTTGGGATGCTCTTCACAAACAGGAATAATATAAATACACGATATATAGCCATATATTGATGTAAAAATACCATGTTTTAGAATGTGGAGTGCTCCCGAGGGTATAGATGTGATCAGACCACGAGCTACAGATCACCTCCAGATTGTGTCTGAAGTGAACTGTGATCCAAAGCCGGTTAGTTTGCAATGTGAAATGTTTATCTTCTGTAGATTTTTTAACGGTAAATTTTCAGAAACCCGTGAATCCTGAAAAGGAGATACTGGATCAAGTTTCTAAGACCCACAACGCTGTATGGTAAGCTATTATGATATATATATATATATATATATAATACTTAAAAGTTCGTTTAACATGCATTCAATATGTATGTGTGTACATTCTATATACGCATATACAAGATGGAATATGAATGCATATGTTCTCATACACATAAATGAATGTGCGCGTGTTTTAATTCTATCTTCGTCTTATCTGTTAAATGAACACTTAAATGAAATTCCATGCCATCGAGCTTGTCTTCAACCTAATTATTCACCAGTCTAATGGTCTGAAGGGACCGCTACTAACTGTAAACATACACGTATAACTGCTTACATATGTATGAACAAAGTTCGTGTGGTTATTATGATAAGCTGGTTTACATTTATAATAGGAACTTGGATAAAACGATATCAGCGTTGGAGATGGAAGCGCGTGCAATTGCTCAGCAGTCCACTGGATCTCCTGGACCGAATGATTCGGTTGCGGAACATCGTCAGAAAGCTTTCGTGGTTATTGGGATTAACACGGCTTTTAGCAGTCGAGCACGTCGTGATTCTGTTCGTGAAACTTGGATGCCTCAAGGTAAACTTTTAACTTCATATGAATATTTAGCTTCATACTACAGTTACATAGCTTCATGCAATATGAATGTTTGTTACTTATATCGTATGTATGTGCGCAGGAGAGAGTTGAAGCAGCTAGGAAAGAAGGGCATTATCGTGAGATTGTTATTGGACACAGGTAAATTGAACCGTCGGTGAGCGCGCGCGCACATGCTTATATATGATTATATGTACAGTGCTACGCCTGTGGCATTTTAGATCGAGCCATTGATTCAGAAGAAGCGCAACATGGCGATTTTCTAAGACTGGTAAATTATTTACCGTAAATATTTATGGCATATACACCTAACTAGATATGACTGTCAGGTTTTACACTCACTTATCTGTATTTTTTTATCTTCTCAAGGATCATACTGAAGGCTACCTGGAGCTTTCTGCGAAGACGAAGATATATTTTCTACTGCAGTTGCTAAGTGGATGCAGACTATTACGTGAAAGTCGACGATGATGTGCATTTAAACATAGGTCATTCCTTCTGTCAAACTTGAAAGTTACAGCTTGTGCGTGTGCGTGTGTGTCTGTAGTATTACTAGTATTACTAAACAAATATTGTTATAGGCACACTGGTCTCTACTTTGGCACGATTAAAATCAAAACCTCGAGTATACATTGGTTGCATGAAATCAGGACCCGTCTTAGCAAAAAAGTAAGTGTATATATTGTACACCTCCATAATTATATTAAAGATTCAGAAGGATTATTGTACACGTATATTAAGTTACCATAATCTTTTTAAATTTTTGTAATATATCACTTCTTATTATAATTAGATTGGGGACTATTGTATTTTGTAAGCATGCTAAAATAGCTAACTGAAGTGTTGTGATGGCAGAGGCGTTAAATACCACGAGCCTGAATATTGGAAGTTCGGCGAAGATGGCAACAGATACTTCCGCATGCAACAGGCCAGTTGTATGCTATCTCCAAGGATTTGGCGACATATATTTCTATTAATCAGTAAGTAACTTCATTTTCATCAAGTTGGATGAACAAAAAAACATATATATAAATGTTAATGGGATGACTACCTCTTGCAGGCCAATATTGCATCAGTATGCAAATGAAGATGTCTCGTTGGGATCCTGGTTTATTGGCCTAGATGTAAACCACATTGATGAGCGCAGTTTCTGTTGTGGAACACCACCAGGTTCGCATTTTTTTTGTTCTTTTCTATATACTCACCACTATATATTTCATATTGTGTGTGTGAGAAAGATTTACATATCATATTGGACACGTAAGCGCAGATTCGAAATCTAAATATATTTAGATCCGTGTAGACACATACCCACGTGCATGTCTGTCAATAAAAAATAACCATATCTATGCATATGTACACATACATACATGTAGAAGAATAAGACTTGCATATCTATAGTGTATGTATATGCAGAAGATAGACTTACGCATTTGATTACGAAATGGCTAACGCTAGAGTACTATTGCATCCATAGCTATGAACAGCTAATACTTATTGTTAACCTCTCTCTCTCGTGCCCGTCTGTCTGTGGACGTCTTCTGAAATCTTACACACACATTACTGTATATGTAAACTACTAGTTATGTACGTAGAATATAGCAAGACTTCTCTCTCCCTCGCTCTCTCCGTCTCCCTCTCCCTCTCCCCGCGCTCTCTCTATCAATGTGTATATAATGTCCAATCTATAAGATATATGTTTTATATGTATATATGTGAGTGTGATAGATGTGTGTGTGTGCGTGTGCAGATTGTGAGTGGCAGGCACAGGCAGGCAACGTGTGTGTGCTCGTTCGATTGGCCATGCAGCGGTATCTGTAAATCAGTGGAGAGGATGAAAGATGTTCATCAACGGTGTGGAGAGGGCGATGATGCCGTGTGGAATGCTGTGTACTGAACGGCTGCGATCTTCTTCTAACTCTTTGTTTATGTTCTAACCCTCGCGATTCTTTCAGCTACTAACTTTTTTGTACGGCGTATATTTATATCTATTACACATAAATGAGATTTTTTTTTGTGAAAATATACTTATTTTTTTCGATTTTCTAGACTAATTTAAAATTTATATCTAAAGAAAATTAAACTATTTGAAAACTTCTATATAATAAATTAACTTATAGTTTAATAATTTCCTTGTAGATATTATATATAAATGTATACAATTTATTTGTGTGATTCTCAAACAAACATAGTGTGTTATATAAACATCCAACATTGTTCTTGTTTAGTACACAAACTACATACCCATACAAATTATACACCATGACGCAAGTTTATTTATGTATTTATTTATTCCTCATTCATATGAAATATATGTGATGTAGTGTGACCTGTGTACAGAATGTAGTTTCTTCTGTTTTAATTAACTCTAATTTTCATTATATATTGATAATGTATATATATATATAACTTGCAACTAATTATTGGTAACTAGTAAATTTGAGTAACCATATTTGACATTTTATTAGTAACTCCTCACTGCGCTTCCAAATCAACTGTTTAACATGTATTTCTTTATATATAAATTTTGAAAATAGTTTTAAGATTTATGAAGATTTATCTATATAAGCGTTTTAAATTATGTAATTCAATATGTTTATCTAATATATACAATGTTAAGCTTGCTTATATTTCCATAAAGATTATATTCTATATATACACAGACAACAATATGAGTTGAATATATAATTAATTATCTAGTTTTATCGATCACAACACAGTAAGACTAATTATTTATTTATACCATTTTAAAATTATATTGTTTGAAAAAAATATATTTGAGTCGACTTAAAATGTGGTATGGTGAATCTTAATATTCATTAATTAGATATAAAGTATTATCTAAAATTACAAAAATTTAATTAAAGATCTTTCGGTACTTATTTATTAACCTAAAATTTTAATTTAAAACTTCATAAATTTCAAAATTAAAAATTAAAAAATATTTTTAAAAATCAATAAAAATTTATAATTAATTTGCATTTTATTATATTTAGGTCCAAAATACAACCTATTAAACATATATCACAGTATATTATAATTATTTTAAAAAATATTCCAGCATTTATTATAACAATTTTTTGACATTTAACACTTAATAAACTTTAATTATTTCATTTGTAATATATTATGAATTGAAAATATATTTTTAATTAATGTTGTTATTTTAAAAATCAAAATATTACAATTGAAGTTTTTATGTAAATTTAGATTCAATATAACCAGATTTACACTAACAACACAAACTACACACACATACACAAACAATGTAAACATTTTATTTATTTATTCCTCAGAACTGCATTGATATATATGTGTGTGTGTGTGTGTGTGTGTGTACAATATGTATGTACGTATATCCGACATCCATTCTCATTGAAGAAGACATTTTATACACGAGTAAAATATGTGCCATATACTGTGTGTGTGTGAGAGAGAAGGATAACTAAAAGAGTTTTTATAATATACATTTTATATATATTTTACATTACATATATATTTCATTTAAAACTTATTCTAAGTTTATGCTCTAGCCAATTGAGGTACAATATTTATTGATTCAAATATATAAAAATAAATACGTGTGTGTGTGTGTACATATTTGAAGAATATTTTACGAATATTTTATGAATATTGAGTAATATATAAACAAGTGTTTATATATACATAATAAATGTGTGTGTGTTTGTTTACTATACTTGTATATATACACATATAAACAAGTTTGTACACTGATGAGAGAACAAAATAATAATAAAATTATTTCATTATTTAAACAATTTAAAAAATAAGTTTAACAATTTGTTTATGATAAACCTTATATCATAACACGTACACGCACGCACACACTTATATATGTATAGATGTATGCACTCATACAAATGCTTCTGGCCATAAAAGATATAACCGCGTTCATTTCAGGTGCACGGTCCTGGTGCGGATATAGATACGTTGTGTGTTGGACCCAGGCATGCCACACGTGAGGTACTCTCTCCTATGCATATAGCTACATACGTACACACACACACACGTGTGTGTGTTGCTGTCCCGGAAGATGTATATTACCGGTCCGTTTTGCAGGAGGTTTTCTTCATTGAGCTTCATAACATACTATCGGAAACGGAGGGTGCCACTGAACTGAATCCAGTACCGGATGCTCACGTACCTGTTATGAAGTTCAAATTCAATGGCATTTCTATTGATTTACTGTATGACAATACAATATCTGAGTTCACACGTATGTATATTAATTTACCTACATATGGCAAAAAACATCACAAATCTATATTAATTTCTTTATAGGATTGCAAAACAATCTAGTTTGCGAGGTATGCACATTTCATACACGCCACATGTGTATATGTGATGTATAGTTTATATATGTATATATTGGAGTGTATACTGTCATGTGTATAATGCAGGAAATAGAGAGAGGGAAGTCGAAATGGGATTCACTATTTGAGAAATTTTCATTCTTTGAGGCTTATAACAATTACTTACAAATAGACGTGACAGCCAACGATGATTATGATCATCTGAGCTGAAAAGGATGGGTGGAATCCAGATTAAGGCAGCTAATTCACAAGGTATATATAAGAAAACATATGTATAAGCATACATGTATATATCTGCATGTGGTATAGCATAACTACATAAAACATACTATATTAAATGCCCTCTATATACAAGTTTTAGAGCGAGAGAGAGAGATGTAATGCATGTATATATGTAGATTGAGAGGGATACATGTGGGATGTTACAATGTCACCCACATCCGTTTGACTTTATCGACTTAAGGAAGATGAACAGTTGTGCATTCTTTATGGGACTCCAGATGGGAGAGGGCACCCGTTTACAGAAGGTCAACAGTTTGACATACGAGGTACTTACAAACACACACACACACACGACATAGTCTTTTGTATATACATATAGACATCTTTACAAAATATCTAAATGTTGGTCTGACTTTAAATGTAATCATGTAGTGGATTCAACACAATAAATGGCAACATGAAAGATATGCACTCTACAACGGTAGACAAAACAAAGTATGGACATTAGCATATGAATACCCTCAATGCTGCAACTTAAAGATGGAAGGGCAGGCTCGTCACAATATTAATATTCTTAGAGCGAGAGACCTCCTTGAAACATATCTAAGTCATCACATTGAATAAAGATTGGTAAGAAATCTCCAAGAAGAGCGTAGTGACCGTGCTCAAGCTTTAGAGAAACCCGACAATGAGGTACATATGTAACTTCACTTGTCATAATTAGTTATAAAAAGTTCAATTAAGTTCTTAAGTCTTATAACTAAATTAAATTGTTATAAAATCTAAGATAATTAAAATCTATTTAATTATAAACTATTTTGCTAAGCTAGGTAACTTATTATAATTAAATTATAGCCAGTTTTTCTTTTTAGTTTATTTTCAAAATGTTTTAATATTACTTAAAGAGATTTAACTATTTAATAGGTAGAGCATGTAGTTAATTAACTAGTATGCATGTAATATATCTACTTGTAACTTCGTATAGCTAACTCTTCTCTCTGAATTTCAATCAAGGTTCCTGGTTTTTGAAGACTATGCCATCAGAGTTTTTCGATGGAGAAGAATTTTTCCAGTGGAGCCTCTCTTTGGGACATAGTTAAGGATCAACATTATCCTTTGAGTTCTCTTACATATCAAGGTAATGAAATGCTCTATACCATGTATACACACATGCACACATGAGCAAATTCACACACATGCAGATGTGCACACCTACATGACTTTATAGGTTGCAAACATCTAACAATGATAATTTCATGTAGGAGTGCTCTTATTCCAGGAACAAGAGGGTTCAGATGTGTGTATATTTGCAATGTACGCACAAGAGTACGGTGAGGATTGCCCTGAACCAATCAACGCCGTTTATACCTCTCTTTTATGGATTCTATCAACTACCTCCAACCACATGATGTGAGGACATGCAAGGGAGATGCATTGAGAACTTTTTGTACCACAACATCCTCATAGGGTACTTGGATTATTGCAAACAACGTGGGTTCGAGAATCTTCATATATGGGTTGCTCCACCTGGAAGTGGCACCGAGTACATCTTTAATTGCCATCCAAACTGCCAAAGGACTCCTCTCTTCTCAAGCTCAAGAAGTGGTACCAGAAAGCTTTAGAAGAAGCAATGGAGGAGAACATTGTGGTGCAAATTGAGGAGTCCACCTCTTTTGTTCCGAGTGGGTGCACATCAGTTACACATATTCCATATTTTGATGGCGATAGTTGGCCTACTAGACCGAGAAACTTATAGAGGTCTTAAAAGGAAACACAAAGGCAAAGAATGGGATTGCATGGGTTCATTGCTGGAGAAGTTCAAGGAAGAAAACTTACGCTTGGGTAAAGATAAGCCGTTCCTCACCGTACAACTTCAACACAAGGGTGCACGTGTTGCGTACTATGCAGATGTTTGCATGTTCAGTCGCTTCTTGGTATACCTTACAACTTTCTTTGGTATTGCCCAAGGGAATCGGTACCAGTTGATACATTGGCGTAGGGCTAAACACTCGACATGATGCTCTTGCATTATTTGCTCCATCCCACAGGTAGCTACCTGCTCTCATGCAGATCTGAAATGGAGACAACATGGGACTTCAGTGTGAGAGTTGCAAGCACTATATGGTTGCCAGGTTTGTTATGCAAATGGAAAGGGTATAACAAACACTCCACAACCTGAGACCTTTGCATGCTTTATTGAAGAGTGGTTCAACTATTGTTGAGTAAGGATTGCAATGGTACAAAAATATATTGATGGAGCATTTCCAGGATGGCCCCCAATCAACTGCACGTGCAGTGGATTTCTTACCAACTAAAAATCAAAGTTGATAATTGTTGCTCATGCGTACGTTCTACATCTGGTCTTAATGCTCATAATAACAGTCCCACATGGGAAGATTTCTCACTCCATGTTATTTCTTAGTGAAAATTGTAAAAGTTCATGGTTGGTCGTTCTTAAACACTTTTAATATTGAACTTGGCAATTAAATCAATTTTAATATTGAACCCCGTGATTAAAAATCTATAAGGTTTTTAAATACTTTAAAGGAAATTTCTTAACTTAACTTCTTTTTTTTTTCTAGAGAACCATGCTTTCATGCCTAATAATCTAATAATGTGCATTTTTACAACCATAATTGACCCTAACTAATGCATTCTAATGTATTAAAAGTTCTTAAATGCTATATTTTAAATCAATTTGAGTTTTGATTTGTAGTATATTTTTAACACATGAGTATATTCACATTTTTCATATTGCATCTGCTTTTCTCCCACTATCCATATATGCATTGTTAGGTCTATAATGGGTGGATGTGCCATGTGAACGATCATATATGATGGTAAGAAAATAATATGTGATCCTACATGCTGATTTTACATATGCAATAGCGTACTTTCTTATTTTACTATATGTTACATAATTAAGTATATCTAAATACATTAGATTATATATACTACTACATTTTATATTTAAATCACAGTGGAATTTGGAAATTAAATTTGTAAATTATAAATTTAAAGATTTAATTTTAATTTCAAGAAATAAATGGTGGGATTCATGTTAAAATATAAATGCCACTGCCGATTTAAACATTAATATATATTAAATTATTACTAGATCTTAAACATAGAATTAACATCTACAATGAATTCCGTCACAGTCTCATTTCTAACTTCATTGCTTTTTTCCCTTAATCTCTCGTTAATGCAAGTTGTAACTAAAATGGGCATGGCTATAGTCCCATTTCCTAATAATTAGCAATTTTAGCTATTTAATTAGCATTTTCTAATATTAAAGGAATATTCTTTAGAATATATGTTTGAAAAGAGAATATTCTTTAGAATATTCTATTTTGTATTCTACCCTTTAATAAATTATAGCATTCATTGAACAAAAATTAATAACATTAAAAAGTAGAATGTATTAAATTATATAATATATTGCCTAATATAACAATTAAGGAAGAGCATAAGAGGTACATTATATAAATATTGATGTTGTTATTAAAATATTAATATTTAAATATAACATTATTAATTAAAAATTTGTAGTAGTAATAATATATATATAAAATCCTATAATAATATAGTCAATCTTCCATATCATTTTTTAAATTTATATAGTTAAGTATACAATTTGGTACTATTATTAAAGAGTTTATAATAATTATGAATATTAAATATATGATATTTTATAATTTTGTAATTGCTTTAAGCTTCAGAAAACATACATTCCCTTGCAGTTTTGTTAATCGTGACTTTATCAACGCTTCTTGACATCCACCCATATCGAATGGATTTAACATTTATAAAACATGCTGGGTCTTTTTGATTGGGAGACCATGTTTTCTCTAGGCATCCATTATATCTTTCGCTCTCCTTCTCGTGTCGCCTTTTTTGTGGTTTGAACCATGCAACCTTAACAATACTATTTTTTGTGATTACTTCAGGTGTGTCGATAATTTGACCCATCCAAATAGGCTGATTATATGACGCATCTGGAGTAATGAGAACCATCATTAGTTTTTGAAGATCCTTGCAGCAATCAAAGTATGCTTTAGGTTTTTGGTTCCTTTGTCCAACAAAGTGTGGGGTTTGCACTTCCACATCACTACTGGCTTCTATGTCGTCTGTGCTCAGTGATGTCATTTCAATCTCCTCTCGCCACCTTGTTTTAGGCCAGAAAGGGTGTTGCAATTCTGTACTTGTGACAGTAGGCCCTTCCAACTCTCGAACAACAGTCTCCCAATAGTTGACCACATGCTTATATAGTTCTGAGTAACCAGTTGCCTTATCAGAATTCTTTGGCATCGATTTTTGAACCCATGCCACATATTTTTTGATGCCATCAATAATAACCTCTTGTTCCTTGAGCTGGGCACTCAATGGAATAGGGTCTGGTTGTCCTTCTGGGAGAAGTGGCTTTCCATCCTCTCCACTTTTGAAGAGCATTAAGCCCTCTTTCGGTAACCACTCCTGCTCTGATGGCCGTAACTTGTACTGCATAATAGGTATACCATCTCGTATGGAGAAAAAGAATTGTAGCGGCACAAGGTGACCAACTAAAGAATCACTCCCTTCTTTTATATACTCCTTGAGAAATTTTTTGAAGTCTGGCACCTCAGTCACAAGCAAAGCACAACTTTTTTTGGAGATGCAATTTTCAAAAAGATTCATCATATGCGGTAAGGTAAGTGCACTTGTCCTTTTTGTAGAGTTGGAGACCTTGCTGAAGAACGCATCAATATCTTCATGAGTGTGACCAACCATAAGGAAACTGAGCGTGATTGTTTCAAACACACCTTTGGCAACAAGCATTGACAAGTATGCTAGCACATATCTAGAAAATAAAAGTAAGTATGAGCTTGAGAAACCCTTAAGTAAAATGATTTACCTATTTTTGTTCTCGCCTGCACAATTATCCATCTGTAAAAGCAAATGACGAGGAAGCTTATTTGATGTTGAGGACACATGTACACTATTTGAGCTAGATCCCTCCACTGAACCTGAACTCTCAACAGGGCCATCTGTTTTTTGTGCAGGTTGCTGACAATGCCTCTCATATTCCCAAGTAGCCTCAAGTGCAGACGTGTTCATGAGAGCATTATGTAAAGGTTGAAGGTGTTGTTTCTTCACTTTGAGATCACTGATAGGACTTGTCTGTGAGTGGGCTTCAAGGTTTCTGAAACACATGGCTAACGACCCAATAGTGAAATTGGAGTCGCTAGACCAATGTGGAAGTGAAAAGTGTCCATATGACTCACAACCGTGTCCATGTGTTAGCACACCTGTTAAAGAAATCGGAAGTTTCATGACATTTCCAAGGCACTTTGGTGTTGCAAAGAGCTTTGGAATGCTGGTCTTTGAATGATCCATCTTGTCATGGATCAAGCACAGGTACTCTGATGGGCGTGACACAGAAAGCATGCGGTGTGCATAGTACTGAGACCGACAAGTTTGTTGTGCAATCATGTGGGCCTCCATCTTCCTTTGAATGGTAGTGATCTCCACCAAGGTTTTTGCACAAGCCTCTGCAGCCTTCAATGATGTACAAGTGTCACACTTAGAAAAGCTAGAGTGTTTTGCAATCTCCACATCCTTAAAATGAGTATTCCATATGTTGTTGAAGGTACCAGTGCAGATTGCTTGGAGCCCCATCAAACTGAGGCACTTGTTCACATGTTCACACAGTTTCAATTGAGTGTAGATTGAAGGTAAAACCTTGAGATTTTCCCTGACCCCTGCATTTGTGGTTCGGCATTTGTGAGGCATCCTGTCTGCATTTGCTTCCACAAAAGCCTTGAGTATCTCTATGGCTGCCATGATGTGAGAGCGGGTTTTGACCAAGAGTGTTCCCATGAACTGAGGTTCGCGCTCCATCTAGCCACTCATCCCTCCGACGGTAGAACGTGGTCTTTGGGATCCCGTATATACTGTACCAAGCTTTGAAGCAGATGGCCACCTTATTAAATACCATGGATGTACTCTGATAACCTGTGTCCGAGGCCATTCCATCAATACACCCAGTTAGTGCAGCATATACAAACTCATGCCTTTGCTTTTGGGTGAGCATACGAAAGACATGTCTACATTGGGTAATTTCATTCCGGTCTGCCATCTGACAACACTTCTTCTTGCAACAGTCAATCGTGGAAATGCTCGTAACACTTTCGGAAGATGTAGGATCCATCTTTACCCTCTTGCTGAAACTTGCAGGGGAAGATCTACAACCCATGAATCGCCTTTTTCTTACAATAGGACCAATGCAAGGAACCTCTTCAAATATGAGTTGTTCTTCCGGGTTGTTATTATTGAAATCCAACCCAGAATATGTTGAACCATCTTGCCGTCTTAATTCAGATGTTCGCCACCTCACGAGGGATCCAGGATACAATGTGCCATTAGGTGAAACCTCTGTCACAACTACACCCACGAAGTCGGACCCTAGTTTCTCTTCTGACACTGCTTCCATTGGATTTATAGCTGTGATGATGCCTCTTCCGACTTCAATCTCACGAAGAAAGAGAATCACCTCATCCATCACAGCAGGCAAGCCATCATCTGGTAAACTCGTGCTACTATTTGTTTGTGACTCTGCATATTTTGTGTCAGCCTTGACTTCATCCAAATTCCACAATACAGGAGAACCCTCCTCAAATTCCATTCCCAGAACCTCAACATGCTTGAAAATGGTGTTCACCCATACGTACACACAAGATCCTTGGGAAATATTGTGACATGATGCATTATTATCTCGAACTTCCACAGTTCCATGCCAACTATCTCGTTGTTCCGAAGAAGACATACTTTATCTCCAGTATTAAACATATTGTCCTGCACATAAATAATTGTATTATTTATGATATCTGTTTATGCAATATTTTTAAGAAATCTGAATTACGGTTACTTAATAATATGCATATGCAATAATACATAATTATGTTTAGAGATAATATCTCATGTTTGATTAATACAACTGATGGGCGGGATTAATCCCGCCACGAATCCCTCCGACGAGGAACGGTCGGCGGGATTAATCCCGCCGCCGACTCAACCCCTTCGGAGAGAGTCGGCGGGATTAATCCCGCCGACTCAACCCCTTCGGAAGAGTCGGCGGGATTAATCCCGCCTTGGACTCCCTCCGACAAGGAAGAGCGGGATTAATCCCGCCGCCTCTTCCTCCTCGGGGGAGTCCGGCGGGATTAATCCCGCCGACTCTCTCCGACGAGGAAGGGAGTCCGGCGGGATTAATCCCGCCGACTCATCCTCGCCGGAGAGAGTCGGCGGGATTAATCCCGCCGACTCCCTTCCTCGTCGGAGGAAGAGGCGGCGGGATTAATCCCGCCGGCTCTTCCTTGTCGGAGGGAGTCCAAGGCGGGATTAATCCCGCCCACAATTCTTACGACGGGGAATGGGTGGCGGGATTAAATCCGCACATAACTCTCTCCAAAACTATGATTTCAAAGAGATCTCGGGATAAATCCTGTCCCCAAATCTTTAAAACAGGAAGTGGTGGCGAGATTAATCCCGCCACCCCTTCCCTGCCTCCTAAAATGGTTGGCGGGATTAATCCCGCCGACAACTCTTTCTAATAAATTCTGGTAACTCTTCATCAGTTGAGAAGGTTATCGACGGGATTAATCCCGCCACTCTTTTTCAGTGGCGGAGAAGCATTGCCCGGGAGATGGTGGCGGGATTAATCCCGCCACTTCTTCAAAGAGGCGAAAAAGAAATGGCCGGATTAATCCCGCCGCCCCGGTTAACCTAGAATATTAAGTTAAAAGGATATTTAAACGTGATAAATCCCTAACGGAATATTATAATCCTAATGCATTTCTAAACCCCTAAATTGTAATTTTAAGAGAGAATGTAAGAGAGTGAATCTTAATAAGTATTTTTAAATTTGTTTATAATACTTACTTGTAAACAGCACTGAAGGCGCCGTGCTTTCCTATAAAGAATAGCACCCAATTTAATCTCGCTCCTGAGATGATCACTATGAAGAAAAAAGAAGATCTAAAGAGTGAAAAATACAGAAATGAAAAACCCTTGCCGGAGAAAGAACCAGATCTGAATTTGAGTGGGAAATTAAATGCATTTTCAAATTTATATGTCAGACCGACAATACATATGTCAGAAATTCAAATTTTTTAAAAAGAACAGAAAATAAAATTTAAGATGAGTTGACACAAATATCCGACACTCTGACATATATACTCTCCAGTTCCAATGAGTATTTTAAAATTGCATTTAATGTTATTCAAGTGATTCAAGCTGTTTAATATTACGAAATTTTAGACTATATTCTACATTCTTAGTATTCAAGTATATTTATATTATATATATATATATAAATATATACTTATACAATAAATAAATTGATATATTATTATGTATCATTTAAAATATATTCATAGTCTGTTTATTATTATTATTTTCTTAATTACTCGAGTATTTAGTTTTCATTTCCTAGTATCAATGGGATATTCTTTAATATTTTATTAATATTTGAAGAATATTCTAATATTAAACCTGATTATCATAATTAAATTAGTCTTGTTCTTAATTATTGCAGTAATTATTCTACATTTGTATATATTAATGGGATTTTCTCAATTAATTTGTTATTATTTCAAGAATATTCATGTGTTAAACCTTATTATCAATATTAAATTAATACACACTATGAACATATTTTAAATTATACATAATAATACATCATTTTATCTAATATATAGTCATATATAGTTTTAATAATATATATATTAATATCATTTCCTTAATTACTTGAGTAATTAATCTTCTTTATATTAATGGGATATTCTTTATTATTTTCTTATTATTCCAAGAATATTCCAATATTAAACATGATTATGATAATTAATTTAGTTAATTATTTGAGTACTTAATTTACATTTGTATATATTAATGGGATTTTCTCAATTAATTTCTTATTATTTCAAGAATATTTCAATGTTAAACCTTTTTATCAATATTAAATTAATATATATTATTAAAACTATATATGGCTATATATTAGATAAAATCATATATTATTATGTATAATTTAAAATATGTTCCTAGTGTGTTTATTAATTTTATTTTCTTAATTATTCGATGTTTGTTTTGCACACATATATAAACACAATCATAAATTTACACACGCATTACAAGAACTTACAAAAACACATATGCACACACATGCACAACCCTAAACCAAACTGAAGAAATATGTTGCTTCTTTATTGAAAACATCATGTTCAACGCATGTATGATATATGTACTCAATCTGTGTATATGTAACACATTGAATTTACATGTGTAATATTTATATTAAGCTTGTTGGGAGCAAACCCTAAACCCTAAACCCTAATATGTAACACAATGAATTTACTCATGTAATATGTATGTATGTCTGTGTGTATACACGTGTGCATGTATATATGTGTACTCTGTATGTATATATGTGTACTTTCTGTCTTCTCTCATACATACACACCATGCATGATCCATGTTAATATGTACTGTCTCTCTTCTCTCAAACATACACACCATGCATGATCTATAATATGTACTCGGTCTCTCTAATATTATGTACTAATATTGTATGTATGTCTGTGTGTATAATACACACCATGCATGATCCATATTAATATGTACTGTCTCTCTTCTTCATATACTATGTATGTATATCTGTGTATAATATGTGTAAGTATATATGTGTACTAATATATGCAATGTGTACAAAAATAATTTTTCAACACTCTCTTCTCTCATACATACACACCATGCATGATCCATCCTAAATCCAAAACCCTAAACCCTAAACCCTAAACCCATGTAATATGTGTGTATGTCTGTGTGTATACACGTGTGTATGTATATATTATGTGTATTAATATATGCAATGTGTACACATGAAACTTTAACACTCTCATGGACACACACATGTTAAATCCCTGCATGATTTATATTTTTGAGGTGTATGTGATACACCCACACACCGCACGCGCTAATAATATAATGAAAGAATATTCGTTTAGGGCGAATCTATATTTTATTCTTTTTAGGGTTTAAGTATATTCTCAGAAGGAATATTCTATTAGGGTTGATATATATATTTAATTCCTTTAGGGTTTAGGTATATTCTTAGGGTTTCAGAGGCGGCGGCTGTGAAATCGGCGGCGGCGGCTGTGCACACAGGTGAGATCTGTGTGTGTGTGTGTGTGTGTATGTATATGTATATATGTATAGGAGTGGTGCGTATAATTTTTTTTTTCTTAGTTTTATCTCTCGCACACACAC
>PUQB01001256.1:0-29577 GCA_003024785.1 Selaginella tamariscina
GTCTTATTACATCTTATGTATTAACAAGGATGGCAACTCCCAATTGCATTCGTGAGAGTGTTAAGTGGTGGCAACAACATCAAGATATTGACCAAAATGATTTGATTAATCCGGAGAGTGATGATTTAGACAAAATGAAAGATTTCTCTGTATGTTAGGAAGAAAGTATTTATAAAAATTAACATGTTGATAAGAAAATGATTTCATTTGTAATTATGTTTGATAGTATTTCTTCATTATTGTAAACTATTTTTAGAATAATATGAATATTCTAAGATATTTTAGGAATATTCCTTACTAAGTAAGGTTATTGAAGGATTAATTAATTAATTAATTAATATTTAAGGCTTAATTACATATTAATTAAATGATTAATTAATAATTAAAACTTAAGTATTAATTAGTAATTTATTTTATATTCCCATTTTCACGTATCATGCCCACTTTAGTTACAACGTGGCATTAGTGCTTAAGGATTATATTTGTAATGTACCCTCGCCTTTTAAAACGTGCAGAGAAAACTTAAAGTGCGACCTTTAGAATGCAAGGCAAAAATAATATTAGCCATTCATTATGTACAATTCAACAAAAATTACATTTCAATTTTTCATTGCACGTTATTTATTATAATCAACTTCTCAACCAATAAACATATGCATATTTAAAGTGAAACCTTCGTAGAACTTTTAAGTTGACTAGAGCCTTCTCAAAACATAATAATTTTATATATTCCTTTCATATAATAAAACATAACTTATAAAAAATGATTATTAGTTTTGAAATAGTGATACACATACAAACTTAAAATACATCCAAATAGTGAGATACAACCCTATTAAATTATTATTTTTAAACAAATGATATTACACACAGTCTTGAGATACAACTATGTTAAATTATTAATTTTTAAATAGTATAACACACACACACACACATATATATCTCGAAAACATGTGCTTTTATACATAGAGACATAACACACACACACAATGTACCTATTATAATTGGGGCTTGCATTTTAACCATGACAACATCAGTAGGGTTTGCAACTGCACTTCCAATCACCTGTAATCTTATGATTTTCAACTCAAAATATCAGCATTTTAAATTTAAAACTATCTAAAATAATAATAAATTAAATTTGGTAATTAGAAATATATACACACCCAGTATAACTTATTAACTTAGAATGTCTCTCTCCCACAGACACGCACACCTTGAGGGAAGATTTGGCTTACGAGAGTTTACTAATAAAATTAATTACATTTATTAATTCATTATTCACATAAATCATAACGAGTCAATCCTATGTCAGCTAGTTCAATTATGCATAATATACATAATCTTTATCTAAATAAATTAAATGTATAAATTAACTAGTTCTTAACTAATGATTATTTATTTTATTAATTAATGGATTTTTACAAGTGGTAATTCCAATCGAACAGTGAATCGTGTTCCTAATTTTCTAAGCTGCTCACGCTTTGTGGCTACATGGATTTTCCAACGATATTTTTGCTTATCTAAGGCAAAAGAACCAAGAATATAATAAATTATCACATCTTTATAAATAATGTTTAATCTATCTTATATAATTATTATGTGTAGATTTCTAATTAAATAAAATATAAGATATTCCTGGTGATAACTATAATATATACTGAGTATATTTTAAAGGTGGCATGGTCTTATTAAGCTATGTAAGATGGGTTTTTTTTCAAACAAGAAAAGTTTTTATAAACTTGAAAAGCTAGCACATTTTCTATTGAATTACTGCATTGCTTATCCCAAATTATTCTTCCAAGTGCTATTACCTCTTCCTTTGTTACCTTAACTATCTGCTTAAGTTCGTAGCGATGTCACCAAGGACTACCATTTTTAAATCAAAATCAATTTGATTAGTTCGAATGACTTATTTGAAAGTTCAACTGCTTTCTTAAAAATTATATAGGCCGGTTATCAGTGCGATAAGAACTAAATAGGGTTTCTTCCGCACCACTGCCCTTTTAATATCAACATATTTATGGCTTGTCAGCTTTTTTTTAAGCGGTTCATGTATCATCTTTCACTTTGCCCACTGTAACAACATCTCGGTTTTCGGTAAATTTTGTGAACCTTTGTTTCATTAGTTCATTGGAAATAGTGTCACACCCGTGTGAAATGTCTTATTTATATCTTAAAAAGATTTTGCTTACTTGTATCTTCTATACATGAATTTTCTTTTCTTCTTTCACGTTATGAACGTGTCCTTCCCATGTTATGGTCCCATTTTAATTAATTTCTTGCCAATTCTCCCATACGACCTTTTTTTATGTAATTCTCTTACTTCAGTAACTTCTTCAAAGTCCATGGCTTCATTGTTTATATCATTCTCCAATTTTTTTGTTGTGTATTTTCATATTTGGTTAGCATTTGTTATAACTAGGACCCGGGTAGTGTCGTCCATAAGTATCATGATGTTGTTGGATTGGATTTTTATAATAATATATGGTCTATATCATTTGGACTTGAACTTATGCCTAATGAAACATAGATTTCCTGGGTAATGCCATACCATTTTGCTTACTCAAAAAATAGGTTATTATTGTACTCTTCTAAGATGATCATGTCATGCCTTAATTCATGCTTGAATAGCTTACATCCAGTTGTAATAGTCTTTGTCTCACTTATTTCGTTTTCTCAAAATTATATTCTAATGACATGCGTGATGATGGTATGATAAATTTGATGGGTGTAATTGCATCCAACTCGTATGCTATTGAAAATGAGTAAAATTGTGGCAACCTTATAAGTAGTACAATATGTCCACAATGCTGAAACTAGCTTCTCGTCCCAATTCTTTCAATTCATATTAATTATCTTACTTAATACGGTCTTTAATATCTAGTTAGTAAATTCTACTAATTGTAGTAGTACCAAAAAAAAATTAGAAAATTCTACATCTACATCAATTACAAGAAACTAAATGATGTAATAAAGCGGGATACATATCCAATACCCTTTATCAAGGAATTATTGGATATGGTAGTAGGACACGAAATGTACTCATTTTTAAACGGATTCTTGGATATAACCAAATACATGTAGAGGAAGCGGATCAACTAAAAACATCCTTCATTAGTGTCAGAGTTTTTACCCAGTGCCACAAAGGCGGCTTGCCAAGTGCCAACTCTAAAATCCCCTCTTAGAAACCCTACGGAATCTGGTAAAGTAACCTGTATTAGGAACCCAACCTTTAAAAACTCAAGCCCTTAGCTAACTAAGTCCACGAATGAGACTCACCTTGTGAATCAGGATACGCGGACCAGCCGAGCTATAGGTATCGTTCCTAGCTTGGCATGGTTGAGGCAACCGGAGCAAGGCCTCAACCATTAGTTTTGCAGAACGTAAACTCGGGCAATGCCCTTGAGCTTGCGAACAAGTTTTCGAACCAAGAAATTTGACTAACTCCTTAGAAGTGACGTATCCTTGTCCCAAAGGCAAGATCTTGCCTACGATAAGGATAGTTTAACCCAAAGGTGGGACGTACCCCTGTCGTGTGAAAGTTTGGGTGGCACAACAGAGGGTTGCGCCTTGACGACACAAACTTAGCTTGCACCGGTAGGAGGTTAACAAGCTCTCTTTTAAACATATGAAGCCTCACTATATATACTCTACCTTAATTATGGGACGAAGAGCCCCTCGTTTTCCTAAATGAGCAAGTGGGCTAGCACGGAAATGCAGTCCTTAATGAAAATGAGTTGTCCTAACCTAACCCCTAGGGTGGGTTTAACGTGTGGGGTTAGGTCAACCCTAGGGGTGTCCCTAACCTTTTTTTTACAAGCTATATCTTGCCATGGTAGACCATGTTGTGATGGTTATAGTTCAATTGGAGCCAACATATGTGGACATCTTCTTTAAGTGTAACATTTCATATGAAGCCACAACATGGATATATCCTTTGAACTTAATGATTGATTACTTCGCGATAGAGCCACAAAAGTGAGCATCTCCATTAGACTTAAACGGCTTTCGTAAGAAATAAACATCTCCCTTAGACTTGACAATTAATTTTCTTATCTTGACTTAAAATGAAGCCATGATAATGAACATCTCCTTAGACTTGCTGGTTGGTTACCCTTATACAAAATGGAGCCACAATAGTGAACATGTATCTTCCTTAGACTTAACATAATTCCTCTTACCTAAAATGGAGTTACAAAAGTGGATATTTTCTTTAAACTTAACAATTGATTCTTCTTACTTGAAATGGAATCACAACAATGCACAACTCTCTTGAACTTAATGATTAATTATTCTTACCTAATATGGAATTATAAAAACGAATATCTTTCTTAGACTTGATAGGAAGCCACAATAATAGACAATGTCCTTAAACTTGATACCTGAGATGAAGTTACAATAGTGGACTCTCTTAGACTTGACAATCGATTATTCTTACCTAAAAATGGAATTATAAAAGTAGGCATCTCCTTGTGTTGAACTTAAAGTACAACCAAAGGTTAGATATTAACATATAAAGTCATATTTTTAATAAACTTGCATAAAAAGTTTTGCCATTTATTTATTGTTGTAACATTTCATGGCTATGTTATAATTAATTTATTTAAATTTATTTAATTTAAATAGATTAAAAGTTAACTAATAAAGCATAAAATGTTTATGCATATTTTCTTAATTTTTAATTTTTAATTCATTTATAAACCATCTCATTTGTGCCATTTTTTTTTAAAATTTCTTTTTACTATGAGTCCATTGAGTACAGAGTAATTTCCTTGACTAGTTATTAGTCATGCCCCGACTCATGCGATAAGTTTATTATCAAAATAACAACATTTCAATAATTAAATTCTAACATAGAATTTTATGCATTACTTTTATTTCATGTTTACATATAATTTTTAACTATGTTTCTTACCTCGTGTTATACAGCAATTAGTTTAATATGGTAAAAGTTTAACAATAACCTGGAATTAGAATTCACAATTAAATACTGATTATCATTTGCATAAAGATACATACAAATCATCATTAAAATTGTGAAGTTTGAGTGTAATTAGTTTGAATCTAAATTGTTGTGAAACTATTTCCTAAACAATTTTTAAATTCTTTCATAAATGAAAATTTATAATTATGAATAAACACGATCAACATCTGTTGAACTAAAAATTTTATGCACTCTCTAGTCGCTTTTATACACTCATGCATATTTATCATTTGGAACGATTTGAATTTAGAGAATTTAATTTTTTCCCCTTATGTATAACTCATCATTCACATGTAGAGTTTATATTTTTACTCAATTATTTATGTTTTAACTTTAAATTTAATATAAATATTAGTCAACTATAAATATAAACTATAATATTTTATTTGAATTTATTAAGACGTACAAAAATAATATAAGAGTAATACATTTATTTATTAATAGATTTCTAAAATATAAAGTTTTTAAATGCATATGTATATTAAAATTAAATAAACATTTAAACTCTGTACTGTTGAGGAAATTGTGGGTTTTACCAAATTAAAAAGTCAAATGCTTATTAAAGCCTATTTACTAAATCTATTACCCTTGAAATTTGCTAATTAAAACAGAGTCTAGACTTTGCTATCTTTTATATACATATGTATTCTAAATTTTATAAATTAGTTAATAAATATATTTATTTCTTCTATATTCATATTCATAATTAATGATCAATTATACTTCCTTGTTTAAAATATAAGTTAGAAAATAAAGTTACAAAAAGATTACATGTACAGTTTAATAATTTAAAAAAATATTTTCTTATAACTTTGTAATGTTAATATATTATGTATGCAGAACCTTTGCAGGATGTTTAATATATCAATCCAATGACAGATACCACTTCTCCTCTATACTCTATACATATATACATGTCTTGGTGAAAACGAAATTCCTATGAGATGCTGAGCCTACTCCACGTGGGGTGGGTGGGGGCCCAAATCGAGCCACTTGCACTCTGACAGACAAGCAATCTAAAATCCCTTAAACACCACACACATAGTATGTATAGCATAGCACATGTGAAAGAAATGATGATTATTGATTTGGAATTGCACTAATTTAACCTCTTCATTAGTCACGGCCTTCGTGTGATCTTTAATATATCGATCCAACGGTGGGATACCAATTACCTCTCATACTGAATCTGAAATACGAGGAAACCTTGTTTTTATATTTGACAGAACAAACATATCCTAATACATTTTTTTTTCCTCGTTGACGTTTATCACGTGGAACGCGAGGACGCATGGTAAACGAGGGGTATCCATCCCACGCGTAAGTATGCTTATGTCAATACCCTTGCTTCCTTGGGCCCAAAACCTACTTTTTCTGTCTCATATCCATCTAGGGATACATCCTAAGAGCTGGTCAAAATGTGTCTAATTAAGTCAAGAATCAGCTATAGCATGTCTAGTGCTTCTTAGAATCTATATCTCCTAAATCTGTTCATGACCCTAAAGAATAACTTGGAATGAATGAATCCTGTAAGAATTGCTTGTATGGGTTGCTATAAGAATCTTTACAACTCCTCAGAATCGGAGTGCCTCACGGAATCCTTTTGAAATCACAAGAAAATCAATTGCAACAAATTTACCTTTATACGAATTCCCTAGCTGTGGCACACATAAAAAGAAAGAGCGATCCATCTCAAACAATGAATGAATGAATGAATGAGAACGAGTGAAGGTTGGTGAATCGCTCAGCCAGCGTTTTACTGTACATACACGTCAAATGAAAACGCTCTATTGTAGGTTAGTTTACCGGAGCTGATTCGGCTCCATGTGCCGTATTCATATGTTGATTCAATCAATATGTTTATATTCATATTAATAGATCTGTCAGGAAGCATTATAATCTCCATTTAATTAATTACCCTTTAAATGTGTACGTAAAAGAGATACTATTAGATTAATTAATTCCAGGTACAATTTCAAACTGTAGCAGCGGAGTTGACAAAGTTGGCGGAGAGATGGGGGATGGAACTAAAGATGGAGGCAAGCTCAATATTGGGGGTTGAACCATAACTTGGGATTTAGGAGCAGAACTAGGAATACCTAGTGGTGGCGTCTGTGTTTTCACGAGAATTCCACATGGCACATGCACTTCAATATCATCCTTTTTTCCCCTTTTGCTCGACCCATTGTCTTCCACGGTAGATGTCCTCTTAGAGCCTGAGATACTTCAAGAACAGGACGATTAGTAATCTGGAAATGCACCAATTTACCCTCTTCATTACACGCCGCATTTGCATGATCTGAAATATATCATCCAACAACTTCTTCTAATACATATGCACCTGTCATGATGTGAATATGAAATGTAAGCAACCCTAGGAATGTGTCTTGCTTTTATACTCCGCAAAAAGTTATCCTAACAGTAGGATAACCTTTTTCTTGCGTGAGAACACGTGGTCAATGGAATATTCTTTTTCTCCATGGTCAACATAGTATTCTTAGAATATTCCTTTTAAAAAGGTTTTAATATTTTAATACATCAGTGTGACGACCGACATCAGGAATTGTCTATTACTATTAGATTTTTTATGCACATGTACGTTTTACTATATATATATATATATATATATATATATATATATATATATATATATTGAGCTCAATACTTTCATATATTGTATATATAAAGCATACATGAATAGTGCTCAAGGATTATATTTGTAATGTACCCTCGCCTTTTAAACGTGCAGAGAAAACTTGAAGTGCGACCTTTAGAATGCAATGCAAAAATAATATTAGATTCATTATGTACAATTCAACAAAAATTACATTTCAATTTTTCATTGCACGTTAATCAACTTCTCAACCAATGAACATATGCATATTTAAAGTGAAACCTTCGTAGAACTTTTAAGTTGACTAGAGCCTTCTCAAAACATAATAATTTTATATATTCCTTTCATATAATAAAACATAACTTATAAAAAATGATTATTAGTTTTGAAATAGTGATACACATACAAACTTAAAATACATCCAAATAGTAGATACAACCCTATTAAATTATTATTTTTAAACAAATGATATTACACACAGTCTTGAGATACAACCATGTTAAATTATTAATTTTTAAAGTATAACACACACACACATATATATATCTCGAAAACATGTGCTTTTATACATAGAGACATAACACACACACACAATGTACCTATTATAATTGGGGCTTGCATTTTAACCATGAGAACATCAGTAGGGTTTGCAACTGCACTTCCAATCACCTGTAATCTTATGATTTTCAACTCAAAATATCAGCATTTTAAATTTAAAACTATCTAAAATAATAATAAATTAAATTTGGTAATTAGAAATATTACACACCCAGTATAACTTATTAACTTAGAATGTCTCTCTCCCACAGACACGCACACCTTGAGGGAAGACTTGGCTTACGAGAGTTTACTAATAAAATTAATTACATTTATTAATTCATTATTCACTAAATCATAACGAGTCAATCCTATGTCAGCTAGTTCAATTATGCATAATATACATAATCTTTATCTAAATAAATTAAATGTATAAATTAACTAGTTCTTAACTAATGATTATTTATTTTATTAATTAATGGATTTTTACAAGTGGTAATTCCAATCGAACAGTGAATCGTGTTCCTAATTTTCTAAGCTGTTCACGCTTTGTGGCTACATGGATTTTCCAACGATATTTTTGCTTATCTAAGGCAAAAGGACCAAGAATATAATACGAATCCAAATTATCACATCTTTATAAATAATGTTTAATATATCTTATATAATTATTATGTGTAGATTTCTAATTAAATAAAATATAAGATATTCCTAGTGATAACTATAATATATACTGAGTATATTTTAAAGGTGGCATGGTCTTATTAAGCTAGTTATAAAGTATGTAAGATGGGTTTTTTTCAACAAGAAAAGTTTTTATAAACTTGAAAAACTAGCACATTTTCTATTGAATTACTGCATTGCTTATCCCAAATTATTCTTCCAAGTGCTATTGTCGTCCTTTGTTACCTCAACGATCTGCTTAAGTTCGTAGCGATGTCACCAAGGACTACCATTTTTAAATCAAAATCAATTTGATTTAGTTGAATGACTTATTTGAAAGTTCAACTGCTTTCTTAAAATTATATAGGTCGGTTGTTAGTGTGATAAGAACTAAATAGGGTTTCTTCCGCACCACTGCCCTTTTAATATCAACATATTTATGGCTTGTCAGATTTTTTTTAAGCGGTTCATGTATCATCTTTCACTTTGCCCACTGTAACAACATCTCGTTTTCAGTAAATTTTGTGAACCTTTGTTTCATTAGTTCGTTGGAAATAGTGTCACCTGTGTGAAATGTCTTATCTATATCTTAAAAAGATTTTGCTTACTTGTATCTTCTAAACATGAATTTTCTTTTCTTCTTTTACGTTATGAATGTGTCCTTCCCATGTTATGGTCCCATTTTAATTAATTTCTTGCCCTTCTTCCAATTCTCCCATAGGACCTTCCTTTTTGTGTAATTCTCTTACTTCAGTGACTTCTTCAAAGTCCATGGCTTCATCGTTTATATCATTCTCCAGTTTGTTTGTTGTGTATTTTCATATTTGGTTAGCATTTGTTGTAACTAGGACCCGGGTAGTGTCGTCCATAAGTATCATGATGTTGTTGGATTGGATTTTTATAATAATATATGGTCTATATCATTTGAACTTGAACTTATGCCTATGTTTCCTAATGAAACATAGATTTCCTGTAATGCCATACCATTTTGCTTACTCAAAAAATAGGTCATTATTGTACTCTTTTAAATGATCATGTCATGCCTTAATTCATGCTTGAATAGCTTCCATCCAGTTGTAATAATCTTTGTCTCACTTTTTTCGTTTTCTCAATATTATATTCCAGTGACATGCGTGATGATTGTATGATAAATTTGATGGGTGTAATTGCATCCAACTCGTATGCTATTGAAAATGAGTAAAATTTGTGGCAACATTATAAGTAGTACAATATGTCCACGATGCTGAAACTAACTTCTTGTCCCAATTCTTTCAATTCATATTGATTATCTTAGTTAATACGGTCTTTAATATCTAGTTAGTAAATTCTACTAATAGTAGTACAAAAAAATTAGAAAATTCTACATCTACATCAATTACAAGAAACTAAATGATGTAATAAAGCGGGATACATATCCAATACCCTTTATTAAGGAATTATTGAATATGGTAGTAGGACACGACATGTACTCATTTTTAAACGGATTCTTGGGATATAACCAAATACAAGTAGAGGAAGCGGATCAACTAAAGACATCCTTCATTAGTGTCAGAGTTTTTACTTGGTGCCACAAAGGCGCTTGCCAAGTGCCAATTCTAGAATCCCCTCTTAGAAACCACACGGAATCTGGTAAAGTAACCCGTATTAGGAATCCAACCTTTAGGAACTCAATCCCCTAGCTAACTAAGTCCAACGAGGCTCACCTTGTGAATTAGGATACGCGGACCAGTCGAGCTATAGGTATCGTTCCTAGCTTGGCATGGTTGAGGCAGCCGGAGCAAGGCCTCAACAATTAGTTTTACAGAACGTAAACTCAAGTAATGCCTTTGAGCTTGCGAGCAAGTTTTTAACCAAGAAATTTAATTAACTCCTTAAAGTGACGTATCCCTGTCCGAAAGGCAAGATCCTGCCTACGATAAGGATAGTTTAACCCAAAGGTGAGACGTACCCCTGCCGTGTGGAAGTCCGGCGGCACAACAGAGGGTTGCGCCTTGACGACACAAGCTTAGCTTGCACCGGTAGGAGGTTAACGAGCTCTCTTTTGAACACAGGAAGCCTCACTACATATACTCTATCTTAATTATGGGACGGAGAACCCCCGTTTTCCTAAATGAGTAAGTGGGCTAGCACAGAAATGCCAGCCCTTAGTGAAAATGAATTGTCCTAACCTAACCCCTAGGGTGGGTTTAGCGATTGGGGTTAGGTCAACCCTAGGGGTGTCCCTAACCCTTTTTTTTACAAGCTATATGCCATGGTAGACCATGTTGTGATGGTTATAGTTCAATTGGAGCCAACATATGTGGACATCTTCTTTAAACATTTCATATGAAGCCACAACATGGATATATCCTTTGAACTTAATGATTGATTACTTCACGATAGAGCCACAAAAGTGAGCATCTCAAAGTGAGCATCTCCATTAGACTTAAACGCTTTCCTAAGAAATAAACATTTCCCTTAGACTTGATAATAGGTTACTTAATATATGCATGTGCAATAATACATAATTATGTATAAAGATAATATTTCATGCTTTATTAATAGAACTGATGGGCGGGATTAATCCCGTCGCACTCTACCCCTTCGGAGTGAGTCGGCGGGATTAATCCCGCTGTCGACTCTACCCCATCGAGAGTGTCGGCGGATTAATCCCGCCGTCGACTCTACCCCATCGAAAGAGAGTTGACAGGATTAATCCCCGCCGCCGATTCCCTCATGCAAGGAAGAATCGGCGGGATTAATCCCATCGCCGGTACTTCCTCGTCAGAGAGAGGCGGGGATTAATCGCACCGTGGACTCCCTCCGATGAGGAAGTACCGGCGGATTAATCCCGCCGCGGATCTTCCTCGTCGGTGAGAGTTGCGGGATTAATCCCGCTGTAAATCCCTCCGATGAGGAAGAGGGGCGGGATTAATCCCGTCCACAACACTGACGAGAATAGGTAGCGGGATTAATTCTGCCCACAACTCTGACGACGGGGAATAAGCGGCAGGATTAATCCCGCCTACAACTCTCTTTATGAAACTATAATTCCAAAGAGATTCAGGATGAATCCTGCCACAAATATTTAAAACAAGAAAGTGGTGGCGAGATTAATCCCGCCACCCCTTCTCTGCCTCATAAAATGGTTGGCGAGATTAATCCCGTAAATAACTTTTTCTAATAAATTTAAGTAACTCTTTATCAGTTGAGAGAGTTATCGGCGGATTAATCCCGCCGCTCTTTTTAAGAGGCAGAGAAGCATTGTCCGGATAATTCTGCCATAGTTATTAAAGAGATGGTGGCGGGATTAATCT
This sequence comes from Selaginella tamariscina, assembly GCA_003024785.1. Lineage (NCBI taxonomy): Eukaryota > Viridiplantae > Streptophyta > Lycopodiopsida > Selaginellales > Selaginellaceae > Selaginella > Selaginella tamariscina. The sequence continues at coordinate 12,098 of PUQB01001256.1, forward strand.
CGCCACCTCTTCAAAGAGACGAAAAAAATGACCGGATTAATCCCGCCGCCCCGGCTAACCGAGAATATTAAGTTAGAAGTATATTAAATGGGATAAATCCTAACAGCATATATTGTAATCCTATTGCATTATTAAATCCCTAAATTTAAAATTTAAGAGAGAATGTAAAAGAGTGAATCTTTATAAATATATTAAAATTGTTTATAATACTTACTTGTAAACAGCACTGAAGGCGCCGTGCTTTCCTATAAATAATAGCGCATCCAATTTAATGTCGCTCTTGAGCTGATTACTAAGAAGAAAAAAAAAATCTGAAGAGTGAAAAATAAGAAATGAAGAAATCCTTGCCGAAGAAGAACCAGATTTAATTTGAGTAAGAAATTAAATGCATTTTCAAATTTACATGTCAGACCGACAATACTTATGTCAGAAATTCGAAACGTTTGAAATAACAGAAAAGAAAATTTAAGATGAGTTAAACAAATAACCGACAGTCTGACATATATACTCTCTAATTCCAATGAGTGTTTTAAAATTGCATTTAATCTCATTCAAGTGCTTCAAGCTGTTTAATATTACGAAATTTTTTAATTATTTTACATTCTTAATATTCAAGTATATATTATTAAGTTTATATTATATATATATACACTAATATAATAAATAAATTGATATTATTATGTATCATTTAAAATATATTCATAGTCTGTTTATTATTATTATTTTCTTAATTACTCGAGTAATTAATTTACATTTTCTACTATTAATGGATATTCTTTATTTATTTTTTTAATATTCAAGAATATTCCAATATTAAACCTGATTATCATAATTAAATTAATCTTATTCTTAATTATTTAGTAATTATTCTACATTTATATATATAATGGGATTTTCTCAATTAATTTATTATTATTTCAAGAATATTCCTATGTTAAACCTTATTATCAATATTAAATTAATATATATTATTAAAACTATATATGACTATATATTAGATAAAATGATGTATTATTATGTATAATTTAAAATATGTTCATAGTGTGTATATTAATATCATTTTCTTAATTACTTGAGTAATTAATCTTCTTTATATTAATGCGATATTCTTTATTATTTTCTTATTATTCCAAGAATATTTCAATATTAAACATGATTATCATAATTAATTTAGTTAATTATTTCAATACTTGATCTACATTTATATATATTAATGGATTTTCTTAATTAATTTCTTATTATTTCAAGAATATTTTAATGTTAAACCTTATTATCAATATTAAATTAATATATATTTTAAAACTATATATGGCTATATATTAGATAAATCATATATTATTATGTATAATTTAAAATATGTTCATAGTGTGTATATTAATATTATTTTCTTAATTATTTGATTTTTGTTTTGCACAGATTATAAACACAATCATAAATTTATATATACACGTGCACACGCATTAAAAGCACTTATAGAGACACATATGCACACACATGCACATTGCCCTAAACCAAACTTGAGAAATTATATGTTGCTTCTTTATTGAAAAAACATCATTTCAACGCATATATGATTTATATGTACTTAGTTTGTGTATGTAACACATTGAATTTACACATGTAATATATATATGTATGTCTGTGTGTATACATGTGTGTATGTATATATGTGTACTAATATATGCAATGTGTACAATTTTCATTTGTTAACACTGTATCTCTTCTCATACATACACAATGTCACCATGCATAATCCCTTCTCTCATACATACACACCATTCATGATCATGATCCATAATATGTAGCATGTCTCTTCTCTCATACATACACACCATGCATGATCCATAATATGTACTGATGTTTACACGTGTGTATGTATATGTGTGTAAATGTGTATAAATTTAATTTGTTAACACTCTCTCTTCTCTCATACATACACACCATGCATGATCCATATTAATGTACTGTCTCTTTCTCTCAAACATACACACCATGCATGATACATAATATATTTGTCACTCTTCTCTCATACATATACACCATGCATGATCCTGTACTCTGTCTCTCTAATATTAATATGTACTAATATATAATGTATGTTATGTGTATAATATTATGTGTGTTATATATATCGCTGCACGTGAAACTTTAACACTCTCATGAACACACACATGTTAAACCCCTGCATGATTTTTATTCTTGGGGCGTATGTGATACACCCACGCACATGCACACGCTGATAATATAATGAAAGAATATTCATTAGGGCGAATCTATAGTTTATCATTTTAGGGTTTAAGTATATTCTTTAAAGGAATATTCAATTAGGGTTAATATATATTCTATTCCTTTTAGGTTTTAGGTATATTCTTAGGGTTTTAAGAAGTAAGGCGGCGGAGGCAGTGGCTATGAAATCTCCCTCTTCTCACATAGGTGAGATCTCTCTCTCTCACACGCACACTCCTGAGTTTATTTATTTATTTTTATTCACATATATATTTATATGTGTGTGTATCTTAATATATAATTTAGATCTCTATCTCTCGCACACACACGCACACTCGTATACATACACACAAAATAATATATATAAATATTGTGTGTTTGTGTTTGTGTATCTGTATAATTTTATTAATTTATTAATTTTATCTCTTGCACACGCACACACATTCTTGTTTATCTGTATGATTTTATTTGTTTCGCTCACACACGCATACTCATGATATACATACACACACACACACACACACCACACACACATATATATATACCTATTACATATAATATACATACATATATTATGTGTACCAGTATCTGTATAATTCTATTTATTTATCTATTTCTCGCACACACAAGCACACTCCTATACATACATACATATATATATATATACATATACACACACACACACATATATATGTGTGTGTGTATCTATAGTTTTATTGATCTGTTAATTGTATCTTCTCGCACACACACGCACACTCCTGTATGTATATTGTGTGTGTGTGTTTGTTTATCTGTATGATTTTATTTGTTTCCACACGCATACACACGATATACATACACACACCACACACACACACACATATATATATATATATACCTATGTACAATATACATACATATATTATGTGTACCAGTATCTGTATAATTTTATTTATTCTATCTCTCGCACACACACGCACACTCCTGTATATACATATACATATACATATACATATATATGTGTGTGTGTATCTGTATAATTTAATTTATTTAGCACACACATACGATATACATATATATATACATATGTGTGTGTATATTAGTATAATTTTATCTGATTTGTTTATCTCTGGCACACACACCACTCTCCTACACACACACATACATACATACATATATATATATATATATATATATATCTGTGTGTGTGTGTGTGTGTGTAGCGGCGGGATTAATCCCGCCGCTATATGGTGAGACGTGTGTAGTGGCGAGATTAATCCAGCCGCTATATGGTTAGCCCCTCGGCGGCGGGATTAATCCCGCTGCTAATGATTAGACCCTCGGCAGTGGGATTAGTCCCGCTGCCCTTCAGGCAGGCTATTCGGTTAGCCTCATGGGAGGCGGGATTAATGCCGCTGCCTACGCATGCCATGCGCAGAATCCGGTGGGATTTATCCCGCCGCCATTGGCCTATCTAAAGGGCCTAGGCGGCGGGATTAATCCCGTCGGATTCCGCATAGGGCATTGCCGTCCGACGGGATTAATCTCGCCGCCTAGGGCCCGAGTGAAGGGCCTGGGCAGCGGGATTAATCCCGTCGCGTACGTATGCCCTATGCGAAATCGGGCGGGATTTATCCCGTCGCCAAAGGCATGCCTGAAGGGCCTAGGCGGCAGAATTAATCCCGCTGCCAAAGGCCTGCCAAGGGCCTAGGCGGCGGGATTAATCCCGCCGGATTCCACACATGGTATTGGCGTTCGACGGGATTAATCCCGCCACTAGCCCAAGTGAAGGGCCTGGGCGGCGGGATTAATCCCGCCGAGCCTTCAATGCCTGTTGGAGGGATGAACACCGCCACCCTTCGCTTTTTCCTCCATTGGTGAGTCGGACCAATCCCAAACGTTTCTGTCTGAGATGTAGAAGGTTTACAACATACCAATGGGGGACTGAGAAGAATGGCGAGATTCATTTCACCATCCATTACATGGTGGGCGAGATTAATCCCACCGCCTTTTGGAGCCACTGAAGGGGTGTGCCAAATAAATCTTGCAAGTTCTCTCTGAACCGAGAAGGGTGGCAGGATTAATCCCGCCACACCGTTCAGGAGAAAGGTGGCGAGATTAATCCCGCCGCACCTTCCATGTGAATATATATGTGTATTAGTATATATAAGTTGCATATCTCATTTTATTTACTTTTATCATCTTATCATAATATTTCGAGTAAAAGCTAGGAATCTATGTAAAACTGTCCAGAGCTCACATTTGTGGTGGTTCTAAAACGAAATGTTATCTTTCTTTTGCACTAGCACAAATGTGAGCTTTGGACAGTTAATTCCGTCCACTTCTCTCTGTGTATTATTTTTGTATATTCGGGTTTATACAAGTGTGTGTGCGTTTTTATATGATTTGTATTCATAGTGTATTATTTTGCAGAAGGACGATTTAATTAAACAAGGAGATCGAGTCATTAGTATGGAGTCGTCGTCAAATTCTGGGTAAGAATTAAAATAAAATCTGTTATACTCGGATATGTGTTGAACTAATCATTTTTGTATTCAGATGTGGAATTGAGGTGACATTGAAAGACGAGAGCAGGAGAAGAGATGGGCAGGGGATTCTGGAATCAACTTGGCCATATTTCAAACTAAACGGGAAGCGCATTGGAACAACCATGGTTGCTGTCAAACTAACCCTGTCACATCGCATGGACAAGCAAAACAATGGAAAGTGGGTGTGCTAGTCAAGCATCCGAAAGCATGCTGCGAACCCAGATTGAAGATGCTCGACACATATGCCTTGTTCCATCCAATGTCACGTTCTCGGATCCAGAGGTCGCCAGTTACAACATTAATTTCGGGTGGTTTTCGACTTGTGGATAATGACGTTCACGTGTTCACTAATGATGTTGACCGTGGAGTTCTTCTTCAACTCAACGAAAGCCCATCTATGGAGGGGATGTCTACTTCGAAGATCTTCAGACTCATCGAGTAGGTGTATTCTCAGGAGATTGCTTCACAATACAGAAAATCCACAAGTGGAGCAATCGTCCCTCTTCACATTGAAGAAGAACACAGGACATCATAAGGAGATTGAGAGGGTGGCTTGGTCTCAGGTTCTTTACAGATCACGTTCAATTTGCTTAGAAATTTTGGGAGCTGGAAGAGTGTGTGAGAACATTAGAACAGCATCAATCGGGGATCACACATGTTGATTCGGATCGTAAAGAAAATCTCGTCGTTTTGTCAGCTGCACCTGTGGCATCCCATGCTGCAATAAGCCACAAGGAAATGATGTTGGATGATAGGATTTACGAGTGTAGGGTTAAGTATTGCAGCGTCAACCCAAACTTCAATTACAGGCCACTCAACCAGGAACGTGTAGCTGAGCTCATGGAGAAGATGAATTCTTACACCGTTCCACATAATGCTGTTTTGTGCCATACTACGAGAGAAACAAAGGCGCTGACAAAGTGTGGATCACAACACCGGAACAAATGAGGAAGGTTCAGACGGAGAATAGAAAATCAGTCAAGTACTACATCATTAGTGGCCAGCACACAATAACGGCAGCCCAACGACTTCTCGACGAACACAACAAAGGAACGATGGCAACAAAACTTTCCGAGCATACCCGTGAGAAGCTGACGAAAAGATCGGCGTTTTAGCGAAGCCGAATCTCACAATCGAGCAGTACCATAAGTTATCGGCGGAATGGGACGCTGCAGACACCAACCACTACAACAGCAAAATATGGGAGAAGTTCAAACACACGCGAGCCGTGTGGGAATCTCTTCAGCGACCACAAAGAGCTACCAGGGAATACACAATCTGCGGACTACCGGGTAAGCAAATTGTTTGGGCGGGATTTATCTCGCCGGTATATTAATCTGTCTTTTTTTCAGAGAGTTGAAGAAATTGTAGCAGTTGATTTTGCCCAGGTGGGCGGGAAGGAAACATCCTTTTTGATGATGTTGATTTCTTGTCCCGAGGATAGGATCTTTGCCAAATGGTTGGGGATTATGGAATCCTTTGCAAAAGGAACACTGAAGAAGAAGCAGAGTGAAGGAGCCCTCAGAGAAGTCTGCAAAGAAACCCAGTAAGACGCCGAAGGCTAAGTCTGTTCAATCTATAAAGGATGTAGACAACGATTTCAAGCTCACATGGTTGAAGCCTTTAAATGGAACAACGATGGAGGAGATGGAAGTCTTGGCTGATTTGGTGATTGATGGCAAATTACAGATTAACAACAGCAGCCCACCTCTCCTTTTCATCTCAAGGCAATGGAGTTGAAGACGGTCAGGCACTTCAAGGAGTGGTTGGGAATACACTGCCACAAACTGGGTTGGACCTCGGCTTCAACATACGAAGAGGTCAGCAAATATTTGCATGTGACAAACGATGATATGCTTGTCGAATGGGTGAATCAATCGGAAGATCTGGGCAAGAATCTATTGCACGCCAACGCCAAAAGGAGAACATTGCGATGACGCCTTCTCTTATGGCAGTCCTTCAGCAGCGGAGAACCGAGTTGAACCTTATAAAGGAGGATGCTACGAATCACGACAAGCCCTACAGATGTTTGTTGTTGGATTCGGAGACTTTATGGGGTACCATCACTGCTTGTAGGAAACCGTTTCAATTGTTCGTGATGGATCGGCGGGTGTCAAAAAATCCTTCGACAGACAGGACATAGAGGATTTGGTGGAGAAACTTAGCCGTGCAAGCATGTACAAAGAAGGTATTTATTATTGAATTCATACTTGCACTCTTGACTGATATCTACGTTTTCAGGTATTTATTTCTTGATTCTTGCTCATGTCACCGATACCTTTGCCTTCGCCTTTGCCAAGAGGAATAAACATCGTTGGACAGGATTTTATATGAATGATGCTGATCCGAAGTGCATTGATTCGGTTGTTCACTTGGTTGTTAGGAATGCGCCAAACAATTTCAAACTTCCAAATGACTGGCCAGGCATCTGTTTGCACTCCAACGGCCCTGAACCTCCATCCGATACACCGATAGCTGAGAGTGACGTATTCGGCAATGTACGTTATCCAAACATTACAAGTCAAGCGGCACGGAGCATCGTCAACTTGATCAGGGGTCCTCACAGTGATGCGTGGGTTTTTGACTACTGCACTAGGGGGTCCGTCTTGAAGGAGTGTTACCTTCGGGATACATGTGTGTTTGCCGTTGAAAAGGATAAGACCATGGTTGAGGACCTGAACAAGTGGATAGAGAGGTTCTCAACTGACTACCCCAACAAACCATAAGGAGTATTTGAGAAAGTTCCCTCCAATAAGTGCGATAGCTCTGAAGACGAATCTGGTTCAATGTCGGAGTCTGAGGACGAACTTCAATCAGATATTAGACCGGAAGTTATCTCGAGGAGTACAGAACATTCACACACTCCATTACCCATGGAAACATCAAAGAAGATGGAAGATCTTGAACCATCTCACAAGCGGCTTAGACCTTCTTCGCCTCACTCAGAAGGTAATAGCGAAGAAGAATTGTTAATGAGTTCTTAGAGTGACGAATAGTTGTAAATGAGTGTAACATAAGGCATTTTTGTATATTTCGTTTATATTTGTACAGAAAATAAATTCTCAAGGATTAATGAAGCTTTTAGTTCAAACATGGGTCACACATTAACAAGGTAAATAATATACCTTGATAATTTTAAGGTCAGCTAATTATCATTTTGCAGATGTAATGAAACAATTGAGAACATGGATTTTCAGCATTGCCATGAGGTAAGAGAGGGGTTTGGCGACAATTTCTTGTGCCACATGTCAGAATGACAGAGTTCATGCAGGAAATGGATAATAATGCAGCTCAAAACATCGTTACCATGGGGGCCACTTCAGTTTTTTATCATCATTTATTGGCTTCAGTTCCGAAATCAATTTCTTCAGCGCATGCAATATCTGAATCTTGTAAGGATGATGTACAATTAAATGATGAAGGGATAGGCAACGAGATAGTGTCAACGATAAATGTGAAAGGGAGCAAACAAGTGATTTGCAAAGTATTCAAGAGGCAACGCTATCCATGTTACTCATGGCCATATTGTGTTGTTGGATGTCAATGGTGTTCTGCTTCATCGACAAAGGCCCGAGGATAGGAAAAAAGAAATCAAACAAGGAGATTTCATTCCTTGTCATGGTAAATTTCGATATGATATTATTTTTCGTCCAGGGTTGGATCGTCTCTTTCAAAAGCTTAAGGAGATGGGTGCGCTTGTGGGGATTTGGTCATGCATGCAGATTCATAACTTAACACCGCTGTTGAATTTGCTTAAGAAACATTGTAGTGTTGCAGAAGAGGTGATTCGTAAAGATTGGATTTTTGACCAGCGAATGTGTTATAAACCTCTCGAATTTCACAATATAAGAAAGGAAAGCAAGCCATACTTCTTCAAGAATGAAAGATAATTGGGCTTGGGGAGATCAGTCGCTTAAGGATAATGAAGAATGCACATATCTTAGTGTAGACGACTCTCCTCAGAAGGCTATGCTCAACCAAAACATTGCTTGTATTCATCCAATCACTTTCGATCCATATTCTGATACTAATTATGGATGAGCTAGTGAATACTTGGATACGTGCCTCAGAAAGAAGAATCTCGAAAATTTTTGTGAGCAGTATCCACCGTATCAAACATTTCCTGAAGCTTTTCTTTCTCGTGATTTTGAATTTTATAAAATGAAGGATAGCAACCGGGCGCTTTATAATATTATTCTTAAGGAACGTCATTTTTAGATGAGCCTTTATGCAGACCTGGTCTTATTACATCTTATGTATTAACAAGGATGGCAACTCCCAATTGCATTCGTGAGAGTGTTAAGTGGTGGCAACAACATCAAGATATTGACCAAAATGATTTGATTAATCCGGAGAGTGATGATTTAGACAAAATGAGGAGATTTCTTGTATGGTTAGGAAGAAAGTATTTATAAATAAATTAACATGTTGATAAGAAATGATTTCATTTGTAATTATGTTTGATAGTATTTCTTAATTATTGTAAACTATTTTTAGAATAATATGAATATTCTAAGATATTTTAGGAATATTCCTTACTAAGTAAGGTTATTGAAGGATTAATTAATTAATTAATTAATATTTAAGGCTTAATTACATATTAATTAAATGATTAATTAATAATTAAAACTTAAGTATTAATTAGTAATTTATTTTATATTTCCATTTTCACGTATCATGCCCACTTTAGTTACAACGTGCATCTATGTCAGCTAGTTCAATTATGCATAATATACATAATCTTTATCTAAATAAATTAAATGTATAAATTAACTAGTTCTTAATATTTATTAACTAATGATTATTTATTTTATTAATTAATGGATTTTTACAAGTGGTAATTCCAATCGAACAGTGAATCGTGTTCCTAATTTTCCAAGCTGCTCACGCTTTGTGGCTACATGGATTTTCCAACGATATTTTTGCTTATCTTAGGCAAAAGGACCAAGAATATAATACGAATCCAAATTATCACATTTTATAAATCATGTTTAATCTATCTTATATAATTATTATGTGTAGATTTCTAATTAAATAAATATAAGATATTCATGGTGATAACTATAATATATACTGAGTATATTTTAAAGGTGGCATGGTCTTATTAAGCTAGTTATAAAGTATGTAAGATGGGTTTTTTTCATATTGATTATCTTAGTTAATACGGTTTTTAATATCTAGTTAGTAAATTCTACTAATTGTAGTAGTACCAAAAAAAAATTAGAAAATTCTACATCTACATCAATTACAAGAAACTAAATGATGTAATAAAGCGGGATACATATCCAATACCCTTTATCAAGGAATTATTGGATATGGTAGTAGGACACGGTATGTACTCATTTTTAAACGAATTCTTGGGATATAACCAAATACAAGTAGAGGAAGCGGATCAACTAAAGACATCCTTCATTAGTGTCAGAGTTTTTACTTGGTGCACAAAGGCGGCTTGCCAAGTGCCAACTCTGAAATCCCCTCTTAGAAACCCCACGAATCTGGTAAAGTAACCCGTATTAGAAACCCAACCTTTAGGAACTCAAGCCCCTAGCTAACTAAGTCCACGAACGAGGCTCACCTTGTGAATCAGGATACGTGGACCAGCCGAGCTATAGGTATCGTTCCTAGCTTGGCATGGTTGAGGTAGCCGGAGCAAGGCCTCAACCATTAGTTTTGCAGAACGTAAACTCGGGCAATGCCTTGAGCTTGCGAGCAAGTTTTCGAACCAAGAAATTTGACTAACTCCTTAGAAGTGACGTATCCCTGTCCCAAAGGCAAGATCCTGCCTACGATAAGGATAATTTAACCCAAAGGTGGGACATACCCTTGCCGTGTGGAAGTCTGGGCAGCACAACAGAGGGTTGCACCTTGACGACACAAGCTTAGCTTGCACCGGTAAGAGGTTAACGAGCTCTCTTTTAACACATGAAACCTCACTACATATACTCTACCTTAATTATGGGACGGAGAGCCCCACTTTCCTAAATGAGTAAGTGGGCTAGCACAGAAATGCCAACCCTTAGTGAAAATGAGTTGTCCTAACCTAACCCCTAGGGTGGGTTTAGCGTGGGGTTAGGTCAACCCTAGGGGTGTCCTAACCCTTTTTTTACAAGCTATATCTTGCCATGGTAGACCATGTTGTGATGGTTATAGTTCAATTGGAGCCAACATATGTGAACATCTTCTTTAAGTGTAACATTTCATATGAAGCCACAACATGGATATATCCTTTGAACTTAATGATTGATTACTTCGCAATAGAGCCACAAAAGTGAGCATCTCAAAGTGAGCATCTCCATTAGACTTAAACGGCTTTCCTAAGAAATAAACATCTCCCTTAGACTTGACAATTAATTATTCTTATCTTGAGTTAAAATGAAGCCATGATAATGAACATCTCCTTAGACTTGCTGGTTGGTTACCCTTATACAAAATGGAGCCACAATAGTGAACATGTATCTTCCTTAGACTTAACATAATTCCTCTTACCTAAAATGGAGTTACAAAAGTGGATATTTTCTTTAAAACTTAACAATTGATTCTTCTTACTTGAAATGGAATCACAACAATGCACAACTCTCTTGAACTTAATGATTAATTATTCTTACCTAATATGGAGTTATAAAAACGAATATCTTTCTTAGACTTGATAGGAAAGCCACAATAATAGACAATGTCCTTAAACTTGATACTGAGATGAAGTTACAATAGTGGACATTTCTCTTAGACTTGACAATCGATTACTCTTACCTAAAAATGGAATTATAAAAGTAGGCATCTCCTTGTGTTGAACTTAAGTACGACCAAAGGTTAGGTATTAACATATAAAGTCATATTTTTAATAAACTTGCATAAAAAGTTTTGCCATTATTTATTGTTGTAACATTTCATGGCTATGTTATAATTAATTTTAAATTTATTTAATTTTAGATTAAAAGTTAACTAATAAAGCATAGAATGTTTTATGCATATTTTCTTAATTTTTTAATTTTTTAATTTTTAATTCATTTACAAAACCATCTCATTTGTGCCATTTTTTTTTTTTTAAATTTCTTTTTACTATGAGTCCATTGAGTAGAGAGTAATTTCCTTGACTAGTTATTAGTCATGCCGCGACTCATGCCATAAGTTTATTATCAAAATAACAACATTTCAATAATTAAATTCTAACGTAGAACCTTATGCATTACTTTTATTTCATGTTTGCATATAATTTTTAACTATGTTTCTTACCTCATGTTATACAGCAATTAGTATTTAATATGGTAAAAATTTAACAATAACCTGGAATTAGAATTCACAATTAAATATTGATTATCATTTGCATAAAGATACATACAAATCATCATTAAAATTGTGAAGTTTGAGTGTAATTAGTTTGAATCTAAATTGTTGTGAAACTATTTCCTAAACAATTTTTAAATTCTTTCATAAATCAAATTTTATAATTATGAATAAACACGATCAACATCTGTTGAACTAAAATTTTTATGTACTCTCTAGTCACTTTTATACACATGCATATCTATCGTTTGGAACGATTTGAGTTTAGAGAATTTAATATTTTTTCCCTTATGTACTCATCATCCACATGTAAAGTTTATATTTTTACTCAATTATTTATGTTTTTAACTTTAAATTTAATATAAATATTAGTCAATTATAAATATAAACTATAATATTTTATTTGAATTTATTAAGACGTACAAAAATAATATAAGAGTAATACATTTATTTATTAATAGATTTCTAAAATATAAAGTTTTTAAAATGCATATGTATATTAAAATTAATAAACGTCTAAACTCTGTAATGTTGAGGAAATTGCGGGTTTTACCAAATTTAAAAGTCAGATGCTTATTAAAGCCTATTTACTAAATCTGTTACCCTTGAAATTTGCTAATTAAAACAGAGTCTAGACTTTGCTATCTTTTATATACATATGTATTCTAAATTTTATAAATTAGTTAATAAATTTATTTATTCTTCTATATTCATATTCATAATTAATGATCAATTATACTTGTTTAAAATATAAGTTAGAAATATAAAGTTACAAAAAGATTACTGCATACATAATATATTAACATTACAAAGTTATAAGACAATAGTTCTTTTAAATTATTAAACTGTACATGTAATCTTTGCATGATGTTTAATATATCAATCCAATGACAGATACCACTTCTCCTCTATACTCTATACATATATACATGTCTTGGTGAAAACGAAATTCCTATGAGATGCTGAGCCTACTCCAAGTGAGGTGGGTGGGGGCCCAACTCGAGCCACTTGCACTCTGACAGACAAGCAATCTAAAATCCCTTAAAACACAACACACACACACATAGTATGTATAGCATACGCACACATGAAAGAAATGATGATTATTGATCTGGAATTGCACTAATTTAACCTCTTCATTAGTCACGGCCTTCGTGTGATCTTTAATATCGATCCAATGGCGGGATACCAATTACCTCTCATACTGAATCTGAAATACGAGGTAACCTTGTTTTTATATTTTGACAGAACAAACATATCCTAATTACATTTTTGTCCTCGTTGACGTTTATCACGTGGAACGCGAGAACGCATGGTAAACGAGGGGTATCCATCCCACGTGTAAGTATGCTTATGTCAATACCCTTGCTTCCTTGGCCCAAAACCTACTTTTTCTGTCTCATATCCATTTAGGATACATCCTAAGAGCTGGTCAAAATGTGTCTAATTAAGTCAAGAATCAGCTAGTGCTTCTTAGAATCTATATCTCCTAAAATCTGTTCATGACCCTAAAGAATAATTTGGAATGAATGAATCCTATGAGAATTGCTTGTATGGGTTGCTATAAGAATCTTTAGAACTCCTCAGAATCGGAGTGCCTCACGGAATCCTTTTGAAATCACAAGAAAATCAATTGCAGCAAATTTACCTTATACAAATTCCCTAGCTGTGGCACACATAAAAAGAAAGAGCGATCCATCTCAAACAATGAATGAATGAATGAATGAGAATGAGTGAAGGTTGGTGAATCGCTCAGTCAGCGTTTTACTGTACATACACATCAAATGAAAACGCTCTATTGTAGGTTAGTTTTACAGGAGCTGATTCGGCTCCATGTGCCGTATTCATATGTTGATTCAATCAATATGTTTATATTCATATTAATAGATATGTCAGTGGAAGCATTATAATCTTAGTTAATACCCATTTAATTAATTACCCTTTAAATGTGTACATAAAAGAGATAATCTATTAGATTAATTAAATTCCAGTACAATTTCAAACTATAGCAGCGGAGTTGACAAAGTTGGCAGAGATATGGGGATGGAACTAAAGATGGAGGCAAGCTCAATATTGGGGTTGAACCATAACTTGGGATTTAGGAGCAGAACTGGGAATACCTAGTGGTGGCGTCTGTGTTTTCACGAGAATCCCACATGGAGGCACATGCACTTCAATATCATCCTTTTTACCCCTTTTGCTCGACCCATTGTCTTCCCCGGTAGATGTCCTCTTAGAGCCTGAGCATACTTCAAGAACAGGACGATTAGTGATCTGGAAATGCACCAATTTACCCTCGCCGCAATTGCATGATCTGAAATATATCGATCCAACGGCGGTACCACTTCTCCTCTAATACATATGCACCTGTCATGATGTGAATATGAAATGTAAGCAACCCTAGGAATGTGTCTTGCTTTATACTCCGCAAAAGGGTTATCCTAATAGTAGGATAACCTTTTTCTTCGTGGTCAATGCAATATTCATGGTCAACATGTATTCTTAGAATATTCCTTTTAAAAGTGTAGATACCACCGACGTCTGGAATTGTCTATTTAAAAATGTATACTGTTAGATTGCACGCTATTCATTATAATCAACTTCTCAACCCATGTTTTCATGTTCTTCTAGTCCATTAAGTAAATGAACATATGCATATTTAAAGTGAAACCTTAGTAGAACTTTTAAGTTGACTAGAGCCTTCTCTCTCTCTCTCACTCACACACACACACACACACACACACACACACACACACATATCTCTCGAAAACATGTGTTTTTATACATAGAGACATAACACACACACACACATAATGTACCTTTTTATAATTGGGACTTGCATTTAACCATCAGAACATCAGTAGGGTTTGCAACTGCACTTCCAATCACCTGTAATCTTATGATGTGGGCCATAACCCCTTAAATTTAAGAGTTACACTTGGTGTCATGAACATGATTCACAAATGCCACCTTTAGGATAGAGAAAGAACCACCCAGAAGGGAAACGGCTCCCAACAGAACAACAATGCTATATGTGTATATGCATACATTCAGCTCAAAATATCAGCATTTTAAATTTAAAACTATCTAAAATAATAATAAATTAAATTTGGTAATTAGAAATATATACACACCCAGTATAACTTATTAACTTAGAATGTCTCTCTCCCACAGACACGCACATCTTGAGGGAAGACTTGGCTTATGAGTTTACTAATAAAATTAATTACATTTATTAATTCATTAAACTAATTATTCACATAAATCATAATGAGTCAATTCTATGTCAGTTAGTTCAATTATGCATTATTTATTTTATTAATTAATGGATTATTACAAGTGGTAATTCCAATCGAACAGTGAATCGTGTTTTTAATTTTCTAAGCTGCTCACGCTTTGTGGCTACATGGATTTTCCAACGATATTTTTGATTATCTAAGGCAAAAGGACCAAGAATATAATATGAATCCAAATTATCACATCTTTATAAATAATGTTTAATATACTTATATAATTATTATGTGTAGATTTTAATTAAATAAAAAATAAATATTCATGGTGATAACTATAATATATATTGAGTATGGTGGCATGGTCTTATTAAGCTAGTTATAAAGTATGTAAGATGGGTTTTTTCAACAAGAAAAGTTGAAAAACTAGCACATTTTCTATTAATTACTGCATTGCTTATCCCAAATTATTCTTCCAAGTGCTATTTACCTCTTCCTTCGTTACCTCAACGATCTGCTTAAGTTCATAGCAATGTCACCAAGGACTGCCATTTTTAAATCAAAATCAATTTGATTTAGTTCGAATGACTTATTTGAAAGTTCAACTGCTTTCTTAAAATTATATAGGCTGGTTGTCAGTGCGATGAGAACTAGATAGGGTTTCTTCTACACTACTACCCCTTTTCAATATCAACATATTTATGGCTTGTCAGATTTTTTTAGAGCAGTCCATTTATCATCTTTCACTTTGCCCACTGTAACATCTTAATTTTGGTAGATTTTATGAACTTTTGTTTCTTTAGCTCGTTCAAAATAGTGTCACACTCGTGTGAGATGTTTTTATCTATATCTTAAAAAAGATTTTGATTACTTGTATTCTTTAGACACGAATGTTATTTTCTTCTTTCACGTTATCAACATGTCCTTCTTGTATTTATGGTCCTATTTTGATTAATTTCTTGCCCTTCTTCCAGTTTTCCCATAGGACCTTCCTTTTTATGTAATCTTCTTACTTCAGTGACTTCTTCAAAGTCCGTGGCTCTATTGTTTAAGAACTATTTAAAAATGAGTACATGTTGTGTCCTACTAACATATACAATAATTCCCTAGTAAAGTATTGTATATGTATCCTGCTTTATTACATCATTTAATTTCTTGTAATTGATGTAGATGCATAATTTTCTAATTTTTTTGGTACTTACTACAATCAGTAGAATTTACTAACTAGATATTGAAGACCATATTAATTAATATAATCAATATGAATTTGAAAGAATTTGGATGAGAAGCTACTTTCAGCATTGTAAACATATTATATTACTTACAAGGTTGCCACAAATTTTACTCATTTTCAACTAACATACGAATTGAATGCAATTACACCCATCAAATTTATCATACCATCATCATACATGTTACTAGAATACAATATTGAGAAAATGCAATAAGTAAGATAAAGATTATTACAATTGGAAAACTCGATGAGAAAAAGCAATAAGTTGTGTTTAACATGTAAGTTATTTAAGCACGAATTAAGGCATGGCATTATCATCTTAAAAGAGTACAATAATGACCTTTTTTTGAGTAAGCAAAATGGTATGCATTATCGAGGAAATTTATGTTTCATTGGCATAAGTTCAAGTCCAAGTGGTATAGACCATATATTATTATAAAAATCCAATCTAGCAACATCATAATACTTATGAATTACACTACCCGAGTCCTAATTACAACAAATGATAACCGAATATAAAAATACACAACAAAACTGGAGGATAATAAGGGATACAACCAAATACAAATAGAGGAAGCGGATCAAATAAGACATCTTTCATTAGTTTATGGGAGCTTATGTGTACCGTGTCATGCCCTTTGGGTTATGCAATGCACCATTTACTTTTCAGTGGTTGGTCAGTCAGACATTCTGGGACTACCTCATGACATTTATGAAAATTTTCTAAATAACTTTAGCATTTATGGGATAAAGGACAATCATTTAAAATGTTTAACAAAGTGTTTAAGAAGGTGTCGACAAACAATATAGCCAGAAAAGTGCATCTTTTGTATAAAGTTTGGAAGTACTACTTGGACATGTTGTATGCATGGAAGGGATAATGATGGATCAAAATAAAGTTAAAGTAATACAGACTATGGAGGCACCTATGGATGTGAGTAGAATACGATGACTACTCAACAAGATGGGATATCATTAACA
>PUQB01001257.1:0-29575 GCA_003024785.1 Selaginella tamariscina
ACCTAATTTGAACAAAGTACAACTTGAAACCTTAGTTGGTTGTAGGCGCGCGCTTTGTATTCAAGTTAGCTAACTCAACTAACTTGATTATGAAGTTATCTCATGTGGGATCTTAAGAATGGGATAGAATAATATATTTTGGCAGTAGACGGATTTAATGTTGCATCCCTATCAATGCAACTTTTGGGATAGATGGCATGATCTATTAGAAAGAGTAATGTTGGAAACATACGTTTACATTTTCAGTTTACTGAGTAATAAGGACTTGCATAGTGAAGGCGTTCGGCGCACACTTGTGCATTTTCATTATTAACTCTTTAATCTTGAAATCTGTAATGTTGTTTGCAATGTGGGGATAAGCTCTTGAACAAGGTGATTCCTTGGTTAGGAAGAGCATGATTTGGGATTCTCCACTCTGCTTATTGACTAAGTAAGGAAACTTGCTAAGTTTAATAAGTTATGTGTGGTGGTGTCAAATGAGTCGGAAGTTAGTCGGTATACATTTTGGAGGTTTAAGTGCATGTACCTCCTCAGAGAGTCGGTGTTCGATGAGAATTGAAAGTTGATATTGATTTTCAATATCAATTTTATTTTAGAGTCGAATACGATTATTTAAAAAACGGTTTCTTGACTCTGCATCATGGTCGTAAATGTGGGCACTTAAAGAACAAATAAAGTATGTATCTTAATCTTTCGAAATATTAAAAAATAGAACTATTCTTGACTCAAGGTTTGATTGTATTCCTTGGGTTAGTTGTTAGTTCTATCTCAAGGTTTGATGGTGTTCCTTGAGTTAGTTCAATATTCTTGTAAGTATGATATTGTGTAGCGGGATTAGCTCAAGAAGATGGTGTCCCTTCTTGATGATCGTAGTTCAAGGTTCCTAACGTATGCTCCAATATCCAGTTCGAAAATATGAGGTTTCCTATCACCTCATTCATTGAGATATCATATCTTAGACTTTGAAAGTATTTATGACAGTCTTTTAAGATTGATTATAAATGACTTGTCAAAGTAAAGTATGGTATCTCTTTAATATTGAGTTTGGAGCGCTCAATATCGAAACTTGGTTATGATCACATGAGGTGGCCATAATCATATAATAGAAAGACTCAAGCAGACTTGAGTTTAACACTTTGGTAAGGCACTACCTTAGTGTTATAACTTGAAACATATTTTCAAGTTACTTGAGAAATGAGGCGTTTCTCAATACATTGCTTGAGGGGCAATGTGGTACTTTATAAATTACTAGGTGTTTAATGGATAATGTTTTAGTTCAACGTATTGAATTAAATATCTTATTCATGTTTGGGGAGATCTACTGAATTATGAGATATAACTAAAACATGAAGTTATGGTGGCACTTTAGTGTCATGATAACATTAGTGTGGAAAATAATATCTTACTAAATCAGTTAGATGAACTAGACACTAGTTCATGAATTCCTTTAGTCTCTGAACAAGTTCATCGGAATACTATCATAACATTATAATTCCATCTCAAAACTGAAGTTTGGTTCATGCAAACTAAAACCATGTCTATATTGTAGTTGTAGCATTTCGATAGATTGATATGATTGTAAGTTTATATCCGCTAGTATAACAGTTAGTTGGTAAGCTTAGGATTTGAACGTTAAAACGATCATTATCCATTCGAGAGTATCAATATCGAAATTGCAACTGTTTATAGAATAAGGATTAGTTTAAAAAGATGTTTGTCAAAACACTAATTGCTCGAATTAGTGAAAATGCTATACTTCGGTATAGTGTTGAGAAACATTTACAAAATCAATTCAGGAGTTGGAAATAAATATAATGTTACGGAGGCGTGCAGTATTCTGAGTTTAGAGAGACTCTTATCATGGAAATTAAGTTTTGAAATATAGTATTTTAAACTTAGTGAGATAAAGAGTTAGGAAGTATTGAATGGCATCTAGTATGATGTGCTCTTTGGGGAATGAGTACAATGAAGAAAGTGACAATTAAGAGACGTGTTATCTAAGGTCGTCGATTGAGGCGCTAGAGATGGGTTGAATTTCCTGGTTTCCACATTAGTTTCTAAGAAAGGTATGTTAACTTATCTAGTCCTGAACTGGTTGGTGTTATGAAAGAGTACAAGCTAGGTTACGAAAGACGAATGGTAGAGCTATCACACTTGGTTGTAGATTTGACTCAATTTGGTTCCTGTTAGGAATAAATTATGTTAATTACACACCAAGTGGATGGCATTTGGGAGATTGGTATGACCTTGTTGTATACATGTGTACAGCCATGCGCCTCTGTGATCGCCTCTGGCCAGATTGACATGTCTACAAAGAATAGGGTTTCAGGAATAGTAATCTAGTATCGGAAAAGAGCTTGATTCCGATAAAGTCTCATACCTAGTCTGACGTAACTATATACTAACAAGGGATAGGTATAGTAGCAGACCCTTATGTAAAGGGGGTAATGAGAAACACCGAGGGATACAGAAAAGTGAGGCTATAATACCATGACATGTGGAAATGTGGAACAATTGGAGAAATGTGAAGGCGTTTGGTTAAGCACTTGAGATGGACGTCAAAGTGCTTGTTGTGTGCTAAGACGATAGGGTCGTCAATAGTGTTTGATATAAAGGAATAAAGCAAGTCTTTATTTCTAATTAACCAAGGGCCGGCAACAACACTAACTAGAGGCCTCCAATATAAATTCTAGTTAAGTAAAGAAATTAACCAGTGTTGTGTGCGTCGGGTGACAGACTTTGCAGACGTGCAAAAGGTCTCCAGGTGACTTCATGTCACAGGTGGTGCCTCCGGCAGCTGGGTTTACGACTCAGTGAACGACGGTTCTGAAGTACTTGGCTTCGCGTAATGCAAGGGGGGTAATGAAATTATGTGAACTTTTGGCTAACTCCGCATAGAGTGATATGTTAGTTTTGGTTAGTTTTTTCTAACATTATCTAGTCTTGGAGTTGGACGTCAACGAGGACGTTGACATTTTCAAAGGCGGGGAGTGTGTCATAGTTTTTACTATGACTCGACCCTTTACTTTGGACGTTGACTGTTGTTACCTACTGTACTATGTTGATGGACCCTAGATGTAGTAGGAAACAGGCCCGCTTAGTGCACTTGGGTATCTGGTGATGGTCCGGCCGGGAGTCATTAGGTATTTGCAGGAAACTCTAAGCGAAGCTAGAACTTACCTTCTAGAAACCCACCCCCAATTTTGGCGTCTCGAATAGGCTGATTGGTCTTTGCAGATGAGTTCGGCATGTTAAGTAGGGTTAGGAACACCCCTAGGGTGACCTAACCCTAGGGTTGCCCTAACCCACGCCCTAAAACCCCCACCCCCTTGGGTAGGGTTTAGGGGTAGGAGTAAGGGTGAGTTATAGGCTCATATTGCTAATTATCTAAGGGGCTAGAATTCAGTGCCAGCCCACTAACCCAATAGGAAAAGAGGGGGGGGGGGGCTCCGTCACATAAATAAGGTAGAGTATACGTAGGAGAGCTCCTGGGTTCATGAATGAGTTCGTTGCTCTTCTGCCGGTGCAAGCTTCAGCTTGTGTCGTTAAGGTACAAACCCTCTGTTGTGCCGCCCTAACTTCCAGATGCCAGGGGGTACGTCCCGCCTTCGGGGTAGCTTACCCTTAACGTTGGCGAATCCATGCCTGGGAGGTCTTGTCGGAATGCACGTTCCAAGAGGCAGAGGTTGAGGCTTGTCTCCAGCCTCCTCCTCCATGTCAAGCTAGGTGTAGCACTCATGGCCAAGCAAGGCACATCCGTGTCCTTGTCCAACTGTGGGCGTGGGATCTTGTTTGACAGGTTCACATTACTTGGTTCCTGAGGGTTCATTGAGGGGTTCTAGAGTTGGCATTTAGGAACCACGTTTGTGGTACTTTATGCAACTCTTGAATCTAAGGGCTATGGCATGATAGCCCACATCATGGAAGGCAGTGTCACATGGAGATGTGACACTGGGCTAAACGTCACATGGTACAACGCCCGAGGCACGCCCTTTGGGGTTATGTCATGGGCTTGTCGCTAAAGGGTTGGATACTCTAGCAAACAGGCATGCTTGTGCTTGCACTAGGGTGCTAAGCCTTGGGCATCCGCTCAAGGGAGGTTAGGTCTCGTAACTAGGTGTGCTTTGGCACACTTGGCTAGGGGAGTGTTCTCCTTGGAATCCAGGGGTTGAACAACCTAAGCTCATTAGCAGAAGCCCTTTCGTAAGGCACTCGCAAGGTCATGTGCTTAGGGTTATCCCAAACCTAGCCTTAGGGAGTTTGCTTAGCAGAACACTCGTGTCCGCCTACGGCGCACACTCGTGTCCTCACTAAGTACTAGCCCTAGGTCTAGGGTATAACTTGGCCACTCAAACCCTTAGGGGTTAGTCGTGGTTCAGGGTACCCCTTGTCGCCCTAAAGGGGTTGTAGTCCCGGATGAGGGTGATTCCTCAAGGGGTAAGTGACGATGCCTTAGCTCTGTCTAGGGGTATGTGTGGAACACACGTCTCCTTGATGGGGGTTAGGGCATGAGCCTGTCTAGGTCTTCTGGGGCAAGACCCTAAGTCAACTAGGGTTATCCCTCAAGGGTTTTGGGGGCAAACACTCTAGGGAGACTTAGGCTAAACCCTAAGTCAACTAGGGTTATCCCTCAAGGGTTTTGGGGGTAGACACTGTAGGGAGACTTAGGCTAAACCCTAAGTCTCCTGTCCACTTGGGCATTAGAGTCTAACCTTAGGGGTCGTTGGGGTTGTTCTGGGAAACTTAGCGTTGCTCACACAGGGTGATGACGCCGAATGGCCACCTGGCAGCCACGTGTTGCCACGTGTTGGCCCTTTGGGTTAAAACTCTGACAGTAGTAGTAGGAAATATCCTGTGTACAGGAAAAATCCTATGGCAGTAGGAAAAATCCTACAGGGTAGGATGGATCCTACGGTTGCAGGAGGCAGACAGTTATGAGGGTTGGAGGAGGACAGGATTCGGTTAGGGCAAGTAAGGGCAAGGAAGGCAAGGAAAGAGAGAGACTATGAAGGGTATGGAGAGCAATGCATGAGAGAGAGAGTATCTTAGGGAGAGAAGTAAGTCTCCACACTTGCTAACTCTTTGTATTCATATAGTAATGCAAGTGCATATTATGGGGTATTATGAATGCTTATACATGGCAATGGCCAAAGCAAAATCCTATCCTTGACCTTAGAGACGAGATAAGTGTATATCTATAGAGCTCTCTATTGGACGAAATCCCTACACTTTAACTTGCAAAGCTTTTCCTGCGCTGTGAACAGTGTTTTCTGCACACAGGAAAGTTTTGTATGTTAACACGGCCCCTAGCTTAATAAGAAATAAGTTCACTTTATTTCTCATCATCATTACTAACAGTTTGAGACCTTGCCTTAAACTCCTTCACTATCTCCATCACATTATGTAGATTATCCAATGGTTCCCATGTCAACTCGCTTGCTGGGTAACCCTTCCACTTAACAAGATATTCTCGTTTACGTTTCCGCGTCCCTCGGCATTTAATATCCTTTGCATCCAAAATCAACTCAACTTCAAACTCCTTTGTATCGCCGATCAACTCAGGAAGTGAACGTAAGTTTTTATATCTCTACGGATGTTTCTCATCCTTGTGGAATGGCTTGAGTAAATTGACATGAAACACATTGTGTATTGTTCCCAACTCCAGAGGAAGATCTCACTCATAAACCACTTTCCCTACTTGCTTCACCACCTTGTATGGACCTATGTAGTGCGATAGAAACTTCCTCAAAAGAGTCGTCAGAACCTTCAGGTTTTGGTACTCAACAATACCATATCCCCAACCTGATACTTTACATCCCGCCGATGCTTATCGTACTATTGACGATACCTTTCTTGTGCTGCAGCCATTGCTTGACGAGCAGCTTCCCATGTCCGATACAATTGTCCCGTGAACTCTGCTACAGATGGAACTCGATTGCTATCGTCTTTCAGTAACACCATACTCTGAGGAATACCACCCTTATTCCCAGTTAACACTTCCATCGGGCTACATCCGATTGCAGTGTGTGTCGAGTTATTATAACATATCTCAGCCATATCCAAGTGTTCAACCCAATCAAGTTGATCACCTTGAACATAACATTTGAGATAGTCCTCGACTTGTCGATTCACTCTCTCCGTTTGACCATCTGTTTGCGGATGGTAAGCCGTACTGAACTTCAGCATTGTACCAAACTGATTAAACAATGTCCCCCAAAACTTCCCAATAAATCGAGGATCTCAATTTGAGATCATGGTTTCCAGTAGTCCGCGCACTCTTACGACCTCGTGGAAGAACCACTTTGCTACTTGTTTTGCATTCACTGTCTCTATAGTTGGAACAAAATGAGCAACCTTTGAAAACCGATCGACTACCACCATGAGCGCATTAAAACCACAAGATTTTGGCAATCCCATGATAAAGTCCAAAGTAACACTTTGAAATGGCCGCTCTGGAATCGGTATACACTGTAACTTCCCAGTTCATTTTGGCGATCAACTCTTTACTTGTTGACATGTGGGGCATGTCTTGACATACTTGGCAACATCATCTATCATACCCGGCCAATAGAATCCCTGTTTCAACAAAGTCAATGTCTTATGCCTCTTCCACCATGTCCTGCCAAAGGAACGTCGTGATGCTCTCTTAACAACCTCTCCCTCCATGTCCCTTCTGGAACATAGAGTCTCTTTTCTTTATAATAAAGAACTCCATCTCGTACCGTAAAATGACGTCTATTTAAGTGCATCCATTCGACTTTCTATTCCCGCTGGAATATTATCATCTTTTCGTAATTGATGAACTTGTTTCCTCTTTGCTACCAGGCTCAAAGCCTCCTTAGCAAACTCGTCCTGAGGATACGCCGTCACAAATTCATCCACCAAAATTGACACGGGTGCTGACATAATCCGAAGATGGCCTTTCCTACTGAGTGCATCAGCTATCACATTATCCTTTCCCGCTCTATGTTTGATTTCATGCTGAAATCGTGCCAACTTTTGTTGCCATCTAGCATACTTCGGCGATAGCTTCGGCTGCGTTTCAAAATACCTTAGAGTTACACTAGCTGTCCAAACCACAGTGCCATGACTTGGAAGACAATACTCCAAGGAAGCAACAATAGCATACATCTCCTTTTCATGAGTAGGCCATCGAGTTTGCGTGGCATCTAACTTCTTCGAGAAAAAAGGACATTGGATATCCTTTCTGTTGCAATACACCACTAATTGCAAAGTCAAAAGCATCACATTCTACTTCAAAGGGATCTTCAAAGATGGGCAATTGCAAAACTGGCTCAGAAGAGATAGCCTCTTTGAGTTTGACGAACGCACGTTGGCACTCTAGAGTCCAATGCCATGGACAGGGTATTACCGAAGATTCATAAAGGGTTACTCAGAAATAGCGGCCCCATTGACAGATCTTACGAAAAACAGACCAAGAAATGATCTAGCTTCATACACATCTTTTAAAGTCATCCACTCGATAATAGCTTGAATTTTCTTTGGATCCATGGCAACCTTCCCACCTAAGATCAAGTGTCCCAAGAAATCTATCTTGGTTTGACCAAATGCACACTTGCTTTCTTTAGCATATAACTGGTTCTCTCTCAACCTCTGAAACACTTTTTCTAAGTGTTCCACATGTTCCTCAATTGTCAAACTAAAAATCAGAATGTCATCAATATACACCACTACGAACTCGTCTAGATAGTCTCTAAACACATCATCCATCATTGTACAAAAAGTTGCTGGAGCATTGCATGTCATAGTTTTTACTATGACTCGACCCTTTACTTTGGGGTTTGACTGTTGTTACTTACGAGTTGTGTGACGAACCCTAGATGTAGAAAAACATGCCCGTTTAGTGCACTTGGGTATCTAGTGATGGTCCGGCCGGGTGTCATTAGGTATTTGCAGGAAACTCTAGGCGAAGCTAGAACTTACCTTCTAGAAACTCTCCCCCGTTTTGACGTTCCAGGTTAGGGTTCTTTGCAAATTATAGCTTGTCAAAATAAGGGTTAGGGACACCCCTAGGGTTGACCTAACCCTAGGGTTGCCCTAACCCCACGTCCTAAACCCCCCCCTAGGGGTTAGGTTTAGGATTAGGTTAGGACAACCATTTTCTCTAAGGGCTGGCATTTCCGTGCCAGCCCACTTACTCACTTAGGTAAACAGGGGGGGGGGGTCCGTCACATAAATAAGGTAGAGTATATGTAGTGAGGCTTCCTGGGTTCAAAAGAGAGCTCGTTAACCTCCTACCGGTGCAAGCTAAGCTTGTGTCGTCAAGGTGCAACCCTCCGTTGTGCCGCCCAAACTTCCACACGACAGGGGTACAACCCACCCTAGGGTTAGACTATCCTTATCGTTGGCAGGATCTTGCCTTTGAGATAGGGGCACGTCACTTCCAAGGAGTTAGTCAGATTCCTTGGTCCGAAAACCTGCTCAAAGACATTGCCCGAGTTCACGTTCCGCAAAACTAGTGGTTGAGGCCTTGCTCCGGCCGCCTCAACCACGCCAAGCTAGGAACGACACCTAAAGCTCGGCTAGTCCGTGTATCCTGATTCACAAGGTGAGTCTCGTTGTGGACTTAGTCAGTTAGGGTTTGAGTTCCTAAGGCTTGGGTTCCTAATACGGGTTACTTTACCAGATTCCGTGGGGTTTCCAGAGAGGGGATTCCAGGGTTGGCACCTGGCAAGCCGCCTTTGTGGCACCAGGTAAAAACTCTGACAATTGGTATCGGAGCAAGTTCTCTGCGGTCAGTAGGACTGCCTTAAGTCATAGGGTGTTTCAATGTTTAGATAACTCTAAATTCTTGATATCTATTGCTTTCGGTTGACATGTCTGTATTCTGCGCAGAGAGTTTGATCCTGTGAGTTGTCAAACTTCGGAGAACACTTGCTCAGTGAGTCGGCGTGAGATTCTAGGTATGTCCGAAAGTCTTATGCTAGTTTAAGCTGATGTGTGTGGGTGTACAACCTGTGCAGGGTGTTTCCAATTTCACATTGGGAATATTCCAAGCATATTCTCCGAGTGTTGAACTAGGGTTCAATACGATGAGCAAGAGAAAGCAACCAGAGCCTGAGGCAGAGAGGGCTGTCGCAGAGGCTCAAAATGAGGAGATGGATGAGGCTGATCCAGGTCGACCCCCTAGGTTAGACAACGACCTGGTTGGCGAGAAATAATGATGGATGCCCTAAACGAACTTCGAGGGGATGTTTTGGGTTGAACGACCGAATCGATAATGTTGCCGTTCGGATTCCAACGAATACTGCAGTGCCAGATGTTCCGCAACCAGACACGGAAAAAAGAAGAAGAAGCATGACTCAGAGTCAGGTTCCTCTGAATCAGATTCTTCGACGGAAGTAGTGGTGGAGGTCCCAGTAAATTCAAACCGGTAAAGCCTTCGAATTTCATGGGTTCAAAGGATTACAAGGTTTTGGATGACTGGTTGTATGATATGGAAAGCTATTTCGAGGCTGCTTCCGTGAGAAAGACAGAAAAGGTTGCATGTGCCAAGCAGTTTCTTAAAGAAGAAGCTAAGACTTGGTGGCGAATTGTTGAAGGTGAACGTGGATACCGAAACAGCTGGAAGCACATGAAAAAGGAGATCAAAAAGCAGTATATGCCGGATGATCTCGGTTTGCGATTGCGTGCTGACCTGGCACTTTGTCAACAGGGAGTTCGGGGAAGTCCAATGGACCACGTTTATCGATTCGAAAGTGTACGGCGATTGGTGCCAAATATGAGCGATGATGAAGCTCGAAGTTGCTTCATGGCTAGCTTGAATGAGAAGCGAAGAGAAATCTTAAGGTACAAGCCAACAAGCTATCGGGAATGTCAAGAGGCAGCTCAAAAGGTTGCTTATGGCATGTCGTTAGAAGACTTGTACAAAGGGGAGGAAGCAAAACCTAAACCAAGGAGTTTCCTCCAAAGTCTGGGTTCAGAAGGTTTGATAGGCGACCAGATCAATCGCCATCAATTCGAAGTGCAAGTCCCTTTGTCGGCAGTTCCAAGTTTTCGGACACATCAAGACCCACCGGATTTCGGAAACCATTGGCGTTACCACCTCCTCAGCAGCCAAAGGATCGGCTCCAAAGTCTGCTCCCCCGCGTTCCGCAGGCGGGGTGTGAAATGTTATAATTGTAAAGATTCAGGCACCCTCACAACAATCAGGACATTTCAAGGCGATGGTAGAAGAGGAAGTTGCTGAACCAGAAACGCTTGAAGATCCGGAAGATGAGTCAGGTAATGTTGTGCCAGACACAACCTGCCTTATTCGCTATTCAAGACAAAACTGACCCTTTGCTATATTTGACAGGAAGGATACGAGGGGACCGAGTCCGAATGATGATCGATACTGGAGCAACATACAACTTCATATCGACTAGTCTAGCTCGTCGATTGAATTTGGATGTAATAAAGATGTGTGAAATAAAGATCAATTTTGGCAAAGGTTCTCAAAATACTAATAATATAGCAAGGGCAGTTCCTGTCCAAATCAAAGATTGGAAGGCTAAGCTAGACTTAGTTGTCTTGAATATGACGGGGTTTGACTTTGTTTGGGTATGGAATGGTTCCATAAACATGTAATCGAAATGAGGGGTTCCGGAGATAATCGAATCACGCTTGCAGCAGATAAAGAAGACATTAGAAAAACACGCTCAAATGGAAACGCTAACTGATAAGGATTGGAATCCTATGTTCCTTACCTTAACTCAGTTGCGTAAGCAGTTAGACATCGGGAACGTGTGTTTCTTGCAATGGTTTTGGATACTGGTGAAGTCAAAATAGGAGATGGTCAAGAAAATCTGTTCCGAACCTATTTTGGAAGTCTTGAACATGTTTAGGATGTGTTGCCAGAAGACTTTGCCGCCCGTTACCTCCACGTCGAGCTGTGGACCACAGGATAGATTTTGCCAGGTTCGTCTCCACCGGCAAGAGCCCCATATCGGTTGAATCCTCAAGAGTTAGTAGAATTGAAGAGACAGCTGACAGAATTGATTGGTCGAGGACACATTCGACCTAGTCGATCACCGTATGGTGCACCTATCTTGTTTGTAATGAAAAAGGATGGTACGATGCGAATGTGTGTGGACTATCGAGCACTGAACGCGATAACTATCAAAAATAAGTATCCTCTTCCACGAGTGGACGACTTATTTGATAGGCTATCAAAAGCAAAGTATTTTTCAAGAATAGACTTGAGAGGGGTACCATCAGATTCGGGTAGCAGAGAATGACATTGAGAAGACCGCTTTTCGAACGCGTTATGGATCATTTGAGTTTCTAGTCTTGCCATTCGGGTTGTGCAATGCTCCAGCAACTTTTTGCACAATGATGGATGATGTGTTTAGAGACTATCTAGACGAGTTCGTAGTGGTGTATATTGATGACATTCTGATTTTCAGTTCGACAATTGAGAACATGTGGAACACTTAGAAAAAGTGTTTCAGAGGTTGAGAGAGAACCAGTTGTATGCTAAAGAAAGCAAGTGCGCATTTGGTCAAACCAAGATAGATTTCTTGGGACACTTGATCTCAGGTGGGGAGGTTGCCATGGACCCAAAGAAAATTCAAGCTATTACTGAGTGGATGACTTTAAAAGATGTGCATGAAGTTAGATCATTTCTTGGTCTGACAGGGTATTACCGAAGATTCATAAAGGGTTACTCGGAAATAGCGGCCCCATTGACAGATCTTACGAAAACATTCCATGGCATTGGACTCCAGAGTGCCAACGTGTGTTCGTCAAACTCAAAGAGGCTATCTCTTCTGAGCCAGTTTTGCAGTTGCCCATCTTTGAAGATCCCTTTGAAGTAGAATGTGACGCTTCCGACTTTGCAATTGGTGGTGTATTGCAACAGAAAGGACATCCAGTGTCCTTTTTCTCGAAAAGTTAGATGCCGCGCAAACTCGATGGCCTACTCACGAAAAGGAGATGTATGCTATTGTTGCTTCCTTGGAGTATTGGCGTCATTATCTTCCAAGTCATGGCACTGTGGTTTGGACAGATAGTGTAACTCTAAAGGTATTTGAAACGCAGCCGAAGCTATCGCCGAAGTATGCTAGATGGCAGCAGAAGTTGGCACGATTTCAGCCTGAAATCAAACATAAAGCGGGAAAGGACAATGTGGTAGCTGATGCACTCAGTAGAAAGGGTCATCTTCGATTATGTCAGCACCCGTGTCAACTTTGGTGGATGAATTTGTGACGGCGTATCCTCAGGACAAGTTTGCTAAGAGGCTTTGAGCCTGGTGGCAAAGAGGAAACAAGTTCATCAATTACGAAGAGATGGTAATATTCCAGCAGGAATAGAAAGTCGAATGGATGCACTCAAACAGGCCATTTTGCGGTACGAGATGGAGTTCTTTATTATAAAGAAAAGAGACTCTATGTTCCAGAAGGGACATGGAGGGAGAGGCTGTTAAGAGAGCATCACGACGTTCCTTTGGCAGGACATGGTGGAAGGCATAAGACGTTGGCTTTGTTGAAACAGGGATTCTATTGGCCGGGTATGATAGATGATGTTGCCAAGTATGTCAAGACATGCCCCACATGTCAACAAGTAAAGAGCCGATCGCAAAAACGAGCTGGGAAGTTGCAGTGTATACCGATTCCAGAGCGGCCATTTCAAAGTGTTACTTTGGACTTTATCATGGGATTGCCAAAATCTTGTGGTTTTAATGCGCTCATGGTGGTAGTCGATCGTTTTCAAAGGTTGCTCATTTCATTCCAACTGTAGAGACAGTGAATGCAATTCAAGCAGCGAAGTTGTTCTTCCACGAAGTCATAAGAGTGTGCGGCTACCGGAAACGATGATCTCAGATCGGGATCCTCGATTTACGGGCAAGTTTTGGGGAACGTTTTTAAGCAGTTTGGTACGATGCTAAGTTCAGTATAGCCTACCATCCGCAAACTGATGGTCAACGGAGAGGGTGAACCGACAAGTCGAGGACTATCTCAGATGCTATGTTCAAGGTGATCAACTTGATTGGGCTGAACACTTGGATATGGCTGAGATATGTTACAATAACTCGATACACACTGCAATCGGATGTAGCCCGATGGAAGTGTTAACTGGGAATAAGGGTGGTATTCCTCAGAGTATGGTGTTACCGAAAGACGATAGCAATCGAGTTCCATCTGTAGCAGAGTTCACGGGACAATTGTATCGAACATGGGAAGCTGCTCGTCAAGCGATGGCTGCAGCACAGGAAAGGTATCGTCAGCAGTACGATAAACATCGACGGGATGTAGAGTATCAGGTTGGGGATATGGTATTGTTGAGTACCAAAACCTGAAGGTTCCAACGACTCTTTCGAGAAGTTTCTATCGCACTACATAGGTCCATACAAGGTGGTGAAGCAAGTAGGGAAAGTGGCTTATGGGTTAGATCTTCCTCCAGAGTTGGGAACAATACACAATGTGTTTCATGTCAACTTGCTCGAGCCATTCCACAAGGATGAGAAACATCCACATAGATATCATAGTTTACGTCCGCCTCCAGAGTTAGTTGGTGAGGAGAAAGAATTTGAAGTTGAGGCGATATTAAAGGAGGCAAAACATTCATGGACGCGAAAACGTAAACGTGAATATCTTGTTAAGTGGAAAGGTACCCGGCATGCGAGTCGACATGGGAACCATTGGAGAATCTGCAGAACGCGATGGAGTAGTGAATGAGTTTGAGGCGAGGTCTCAAACTAATTAAGAAATAAAGTTATTTCTTATTAACCAAGGGGCCGACAACAACCTAACTAGAGGCCTCCAATATAAATTCTAGTTAACTTAAAGAAATTAACTAACTTGTTGTCTGTGTCGGGTGACAGACTTTGCAGACGTGCAAAAGGTCTCCAATGACTTCTTGTCGCAGGTGGTGCCTCCGGCAGCTGAGTCTCACTCAGTGAACGACGGTTCTGAAGTATTTGGCTTCGCGTAATGCAAGGGGGGTAATAAAACTTGTGAACTTTTTGCTGACTCCGCATAGAGTGATTATGTTAGTTTTAGTTAATTTTTCTAACCTATCTAGTCTTGGAGTTAGACGTCAACGAGGACGTTGACATTTTCAAAGGCGGGGAGTGTGTCATAGTTTTTACTATGACTCGACCCTTTACTTTGGGGTTTGACTGTTGTTACTACCGAGTTGTGTGACGAACCCTAGATGTAGTAGGAAACAGGCCCGTTTAGTGCACTTGGGTATCTAGTGATGGTCCGGCCGGGTGTCATTAGGTATTTGCAGGAAACTCTAGGCGAAGCTAGAACTTACCTTCTAGAAACTCTCCCCCGTTTGACGTTCAGGTTAGGGTTTTTAAATATAGCTTGTCAAAATAAGGGTTAGGGACACCCCTAGGGTTGACCTAACCCTAGGGTTGCCCTAACCCCACGCCCTAATACCCCCCCCTAGGGGTTAGGTTTAGGGTTAGGTTAGGACAACCATTTTCTCTAAGGGCTGGCATTTCCGTGCCAGCCCACTTACTCATTTAGGTAAACAGGGGGGGGGGGTCCGTCACATAAATAAGGTAGAGTATATGTAGTGAGGCTTCCTGGGTTCAAAGAGAGCTCGTTAACCTCCTACCGGTGCAAGCTAAGCTTGTGTCGTCAAGGTGCAACCCTCGTTGTGCGCCCAAACTTCCACACGACAGGGGTACAACCCACCCTAGGGTTAGACTATCCTTATCGTTGGCAGGATCTTGCCTTTGAGATAGGGGCACGTCACTTCCAAGGAGTTAGTCAGATTCCTTGGTCCGAAAACCTGCCGCAAGCTCAAAGACATTGCCCGAGTTCACGTTCCGCAAACTAGTGGTTGAGGCCTTGCTCCGGCCGCCTCAACCACGCCAAGCTAGGAACGACACCTAAAGCTCGGCTAGTCCGTGTATCCTGATTCACAAGGTGAGTCTCGTTTGTGGACTTAGTCAGTTAGGGTTTGAGTTCCTAAGGCTTGGGTTCCTAATACGGGTTACTTTACCAGTTCCGTGGGGTTTCCAGAGAGGGGATTCCAGGGTTGGCACCTGGCAAGCCGCCTTTGTGGCACCAGGTAAAAACTCTGACATTGCACAACCCGAATGGCAAGACTAAAAACTCAAATGATCCATAACGCGTTCGAAAAGTGGTCTTCTCAATGTCATTCTCTGCTACCCGAATCTGATGGTACCCTAATCTCAAGTCTATTCTTAAAAAATACATTGCTTTCGATAGTCTATCAAATAAGTTGTCCACTCGTGAAAGAGCATAAATTGACAAAATTGACTTAAACCATGACCTAGACCACTAAAAAAACCATAATGGCTTAAATAAAAAAATTTAACTCAATATATATAATGATTTTTGATGATCTTCAATTATATAAAATACATAAATTAAATTTTATATTCTTTAATATTATGAATATATAGTATTAATTTATTAATTATATATATTAATAATATATATTTAACCCTAAATTTTGGTTTTACTATTCATGAATAGTGAAACCATGGTTTAAAATCAATTTTGACAATTGTTGTGGAAGAGGATACTTATTTTTGATAGTTATCGCGTTTAGCGCTCAATAGTCCACATACATTCGCATCGTACCATCCTTTTTCATTACAAACAAGATAGGTGCACCATACAGCAATCGACTAGGTCGAATGTGTCCTCAACCAATCAATTCTGTTAGTTGTCTCTTCAATTCTACTAACTCTTGAGGATTCAACCGATATGGGGCTCTTGCCGGTGGAGACAAACCTGGCAAAATTTCTATCTTGTGGTCCACAACTCGACGTGGAGGTAACTCGGGTGGCAAGTCTTTCGGCAACATGTCCTTAAACATGTTCAGGACTTCCAAAATAGGTTCGGGAACTGATCCTTGACCATCTCCTGTTTTGACTTCACCAGTATCCAAAACCATTGCAAGAAACACACATTCCCGATGCCTAACTGCCTTATGCAACTGAGTTAAGGTAAGGAACATAGGATTCCAATCCTTATCAGTTAGCGTTTCCATTTTGAGCGTGGTCTTTTTAATGTCCTTTTTATTTGCTGCAAGTGTGATTCAATTATTTCCAGAACCCCTCATTTCAATTACATGTTTATGGAACCATTCCATACCCAAAACAGAGTCAAACCCCATCATATTCAAGATAACTAAGTCTAGCTTAGCCTTTCAATCTTTGATTTGGACAGGAACTGCCCTTGCTATATTATTAGTATTTTGAGAACCTTTGCCAAAATTGATCTTTATTTCACACATCTTTATTACATCCAAATTCAATTGACGAGCTAGACTAGTTGATATAAAGTTGTATGTTGCTTCAGTATTGATCATCATTCGGACTTGGCCCCTCGTATCCTTCTTGTCAAATATAGCAAAGGGTCAGTTTTGTCTTGAATAGCGAATAAGGTAGGTTGTGTCTGGCACAACATTACCTCCTCTGACTCATCTTCCGAATCTTCAAGCATTTCTAGTTCAGCAACTTTCTCTTCTACCATAGCCTTGAAATGACCCAATTGTTATGAGGGTGCCTGACATTCTTTAGCGAAATGACCAGGCTAGTTACAAATGTGACATGTACGAACCCCGCCTATGGATTGCGAGGGAGCAGACTTTGGAGCCGAGCCCTTGGCCTGCTGAGGAGGTGGTAACGCTAACGGCTTTCGAGATTCGATGGGTCTCGATGTATTCGAAAATTTGGAACTGCCGACGAAGAGACTTGCACTTTGATTTGATGGTGACTGATTCGGTCGTCTATCAAATCTTCTAAACCCAGACTTTGGAGGAAAACTCCTCGGTTTAGGTTTCGCATCCTCCCCTTTGTACAAGTCCTCTAACAACATGCCATAAGCAACCTTTTGAGCTGCCTCTTGACATTCTCGATAGCTTGTTGGTTTTGTACCTTAAGATTTCCCTTCGCGTCTTCTCATTCAAGGTAGCCATGAAGCAACTTCGAGCTTCATCATCACTCATATTTGGCACCAATTGCTATACACTCTCGAATCGATAAACGTGGTCCATTGGACTTCCCCGAACTCCCTGTTGACAAAGTGCCAGGTCAACACGCAATCGCAAACCGAGATCATTCGACATATATTGCTTTTTGATCTCCTTTTTCATGTGTTTCTAGATGTTTCGATATCCACGTTCACCTTCAACAATTCGCCACCAAGTCTTAGCTTCTTCTTTAAGAAATTGCTTGGCACATGCAACCTTTTCTATCTTTCTCATGGAAGCAGCCTCGAAATAGCTTTCCATATCATACAACCAGTCATCCAAAACCTTGTAATCCTTTGAACCCATGAAATTCGAAGGCTTTACCAGTTTGAATTTACTGGGACCTCTACCACCTACTTTCGTCGAAGAATCTGATTCAGAGGAACTTGACTCTGAGTCATGCTTCTTCTTCTTTTTCCATGTGTCTGGTTGCGGAACATCTGGCACTGCAGTATTCGTCAGAATTCGAACGGCAACATTATCAATTCGGTCGTTCATCCCAAAACATCCCCTCAAAGTTCGTTTAGGGCATCCATCATTATTTCTCGCCAACCAAGTCATTGTCTAACTCTAGGGGTCGACTTGAATCAGCCTCATCCATCTCCTCATTTTGAGCCTCTGCGACAACCCTCTCTGCCTCAGGCTTTGGTTGCTTTCTTTTGCTCATCGTATTGAACCCTAGTGTCAACACTCAAAGAATATGCTTGGAATATTCCCAATGTGAAATTGGAAACACCCTGCACAGGTTGGACACCCACACACATAAGCTTAAACCAGCATAAGACTTTCAAACATACCTAGAATCTCATGCCGACTCACTGAGCAAGTGTTCTCTGAAGTTTGACAACTCACCGGATCAAACTCTCTGCGCAGAATACAGACATGTCAACCGAAAGCAATAGAGTATATCAAGAATTTAGAGTTATCTAAACATTGAAACACCCTACGACTTAAAGCAGTCCTACTGACCGCAGAGAACTTGCTCCGATACCAATTGTCAGAGTTTTTACCTGGTGCCACAAAGGTGGCTTGCCAGGTGCCAACCCTGGAATCCCCTCTCTGGAACCCCATGGAATCTGGTAAAATAACCCAACCCAAGCCTTAGGAACTCAAACCCCTAGCTGACTAAGTCCACGAACGAGACTCACCTTGTGAATTAGGATACACTAACTAGCTGAGCTTCAGGTCTTGTTCCTAGCTTGGCGTGGTTGAGGCGGCCGAAGCAAGGCCTTAACCACTAGTTTTGCAGAAAGTGAACTCGGGCAATGCCTTTGAGCTTGCGGGCAGGTTTTTGGACTAAGGAATCTGACTAACTCCTTGGAAGTGACGTGCCCCTATCTCAAAGGCAAGATCCTGCTAACGATAAGGATAGTCTAACCCTAGGGTGGTTGTACCCTTGTCGTGTGGAAGTTTGGGCGGCACAACGAAGGGTTGCACCTTGATGACACAAGCTTAGCTTGCACCGGTAGGAGGTTAATGAGCTCTCTTTTGAACCCAAGAAACCTCACTACATATACTCTACCTTATTTATGTGATGGACCCCCCCCCCCCCCCTTGTTTACCTAAGTGAGTAAGTGGGCTGGCACGAAAATGCCAGCTCTTAGAGAAAATGGTTGTCCTAAGCTAACCCTAAACCTAACCCCTAGGGGGGGTATTAGGGCGTGGGTTAGGGCAACCCTAGGGGTGTCCCTAACCCTTTTTGACACTTTATTATTAACAAAAAACCTATCTTTGTAATGTCAAATTGGGAGAGAGTTTTCTAGAGGGTAAGTACTACCTTTGCCTAGAGTTTCTCGAGGTACCTAGTGACAGCCAGTCGGACTACCCCTAAAACACCTAAGTGCACTAAGCAGGGCTGTTTCTCACTACAACTAGGGTTTGCCACACAACTTGGTAAGTAATTACAGTCAAACCCCAAAGTAAAGGGTCGACTCATAGTAAAAACTATGACAGCTTTCGCTTACTTAGTAACGTAATCCGTCAATACCAAAATGTATTGATTTCTCTTGCTGCTTTTAAGATTAATTAGTCCCATGAAATCCATCCCCACTTCATAAATGGTCCTAATGGTGGTGTGGATGTAGTGGCTGAACTTGGTGATGTGGGTTGGTTGATGTTGTTGCACTTTAAGCACTTCCTACAATACTCTATAGCATCCTTGAATAATGTTGACCACCATAATTCGAATTGCAATATTTTGTGCGCTATTAATGTCCCTGCAAAAATGTATGCCGTGCTCTCCTGAGTGAGCTTCTTGCAATATCATATTGACTTTTTTTGATGGTACACATCTCCTTAATACCTCATCTCTTCCTTGTGTACAATATCCCAGTGATTATGCAATATGGTTTCGATTGTAAAACTAGTTGTTTCTGTTATTATGTTGATGTGTATTTCTCTGGTACTAGATCGATGCTTAGGAATTGCTCAATTTCTCATAGATATCCTTGCTACAAATACCGCCTTGGTTTCTCTCCCTCCATTTGAAACAAACTTGTGTTAGGTAGGTCATTGTTGATGTCGATTCCTTCTCCATTCATAATCCGGCTAAGGTAATCCGCTTGTTAGTGTAGCTTTCCTGATTTGTGAATAATTTGAATATTTGAACTCTTGCAATAGTAAAAACCACTATACTAACCTTCCTTCGAGTTTTGTCTTACTCAACAAATGTATAAGTGCTTGGTGATCCACAATGAATTTTACTTTATTAGCTAGTAGATAATGTTGAAACTTCTTGGCAACATACACCATTCGAGAGCTTCTCTTCTCTATAGTTGTATAATTTTCCTCTGCAACATAATATAATGAGCGATCCTTCATGTCTTCTTGTGTTTGGATCAATATGCATCCAATGGCGTAATATGATGCATCCACTTGCACATGAAACTCTTGTGTCCAATTTGGGTTGGCCAAAATAGGCGCCTTTGTCAAAGCTTGTTTCAATGTTTGAAAACTCTTCTCTCATTCTAGGTTCCATGCGAACAATTGTCCTTTCCTTAGTAACATAGTTAATGGCTTTGCTATTGCTGTAGAGTTTTTGATAAATTGTCGGTGATATCCCATTTTGCCAAGTAGTCAGTGTACTCTACTCATGTCTGTAGGTGCTTCCATAGTTTGTATCACTCTTATTTTATCTTGATCTACCATTATGCCTTCTTTGCATATGATATGACCGAGTAGGACTTCTGATTTTACACAAAATATGCACTTCTCCGGATTGAGAACTATATTGTTCAATCAACATTTGTCAAAACATTTTGTCAGGCACTCCAAATGGTTGTTTTTTGATTCAAGAAAACTGTTTAAATGCTGAAATCATTCAAGAAAACTTTCATAAATGTTGTCAAATAGTCTCGGAATGTCTCATTAATTACACGCTGAAAAGTGAATGGTGCATTACACAACCCAAAAATGCATAACACGGTACGCATAAGCTCCCCATAGACTAATGAAGGCTATCTTTGGTTGGTCCGCTTCTTCAACTTGAACCAGGTTGTATCCTAAAAATCCATCTAAGAATGATTTTTAATGACTACTTCTTGACCATTCTTGTACAGTACCATTTTGTCGTCTTCCCAATCATGTCGTACTTTTGCATTCCGTAGCCAAGGTCGTCCCAATAAAATTTGGTAAGGTTTGTTGGTCTGTCCAATCCATAATACGATTAAGGACACCTTGTATTTAATTCCTGCAATTTCCATACAAATAGATCTAATTATGCCAACAGGTCATACTTTTCTTTGATCAACCATCCGTGGTCCCAAACCTAGTTCCTTACAAGCTTCCTCCTCTATAATGTTGACACCTAAGCCGCCATCAATGGGTATGCTTTAGATGTTGTTTCTGCCAATACATGTAGTTATCATTGGTTCTTCCTCATTCCAGTCTTTCTCATCTCTAAGAATTCTGGTTGTATTGACCTCAACTCGGCTTGTATCCTATTGGGTATGGCTCGCATTCAATACGTTAACTATTTGCATTCGTAAAAATGGAGCAAGTGTAAGTAGCTCCTCTATATTCAACTGCACTAGTTGTTGTAATATTTGGTATAAAATCTTTCTTTTTTCATGTTGTATTTTCTGGATTTGATCCGCCACTTTTTGCACTGTAGCTTTCTCTTTCTCCCAATTTTTGCGTACTAGTTCTTCTTTACTTGCCTCTACCCGAACTCATTTAGCACGTGTCACTACATATGTTTCTATCGAAGGTAATTCCGTAACTTCTTCCCACTTGCATTCGTGATCAGGGTCCTCCTGATCATCTTCTTGTTGGACTTCAATCCTTCATGTTGCCAATTCTGGTGGTGGTGGTATTTCTATGTTATATTTGCAATTCAAGCATTCTGGTGAATAGTGTCCCATTTCTCCACACGTGTAGCATCGAACATTATTGAGTCTATTACATTCGGTGGAATAATGTCTATTTTACCCACATCGAAAACATGTCACATTAGGATTCCCACCACGTGGTATTGGTGGAGGCGGTAATAAGTGTGGTCCTTCTTGCTTTGGTGCTGGTAATAAAGGTTGTCCTCCCTGCAGTACATCCTCGTTGTTGTTCTGACGATAGTATGGTCCTAGTTCGCGAGGGTATCTTCTTCCATTTACGTTTCTTCAATCTCTATTATATGGTCTTTGTGGATAATCAAATGGGTTAGTACTTTGTGTTGCATCCCATCTGGGTGGTGGGTAGCCTTCAACGTGCCCAATCATTGGTTGTGGTTTATATCCCGTACTTCGGCACTGTCTTGCTTCGTGTCCTACCCCTCCACACAACTGACACTTCGGTATCTTACATTCTGAAGCACTGTGTCCCTCATTCTTGCAAGTATACTATTCTAGGTCGTGCTCGTATCTCAATCTCTCTCTTATGTGGCCTCCGTGGTTTGTGTTCCTCATCATTTATGTATCTTGGTGATATCAATATTTTAATTTTTTCCACCTCCTTTATAGCATCTCTCAAATCATGTGGCTTTGTCAACCGTACTTGGAGTTGCAAACTCTCTTGTAACCCATTGAGCTTCTCATGCTCTTTCTTTATTTCTTTACCAACTTTTCACTAACATCACCCACTTCACAATGGTCGTCAGGGACTCCATAGGCCAAATGTGGTGTTCTATGAAGTCTCGGTGGTTGCTAGAACGCTGTGGATAGTGTCCAGTCCCAGGGTCTACGCCGGCTAGCCGGCCTTACCTTAGGAGTATTGGAAGGTGTTGAGATGGCCTCTACCCGGACACCACGAGGGTCCGTGTACAGTGAGGAGGGGTTCTCCTAGTGCAGTGCTGTCGCTTCCTACCTTAGTAAGTTGTTGGGCTAGGAGTAGAGCGAGAGGAGAGTAATGGAGAGGTGGTGAATAGTAAGAACATAAGTATGTATATATTGCCTGCCTAAGTATAAAAGCTGCCCCAGAAAGACGGAGCAAGATATAGACAAAAAATGGACTAGAAGTACCCCGACCCACTTTCAACCTTCTTGCTTATATAGCAGGTCGGCTTGTGTTAGACCCTAGGTACAGGTGGCACTCTCTCATGGGTCTGCCGCCCTGTGATAGAGTCCTGCCTATAACATTTATGCGCCTCCCTTATGCGTGTTGTCCTGAGTACCTTGGTAATTGATCCGGACGATCGGATCTACGCCTAGTTAAGTGCCACCTAACAGCTATCACCTTCAATCCATACTTATGGTACCTTCATTGCTCGGCTGCTGCTTGTTCGCGCCAGATGGCGGCTTGACGGTGTCAAACCACCGTCAACCACACAACGATTGTATATTCTTCAAAACCTTTACATGTAATCTTCCACTGCCTCTATAGGTTCTTGTCATAATTCCTGCAACTAAACTATCAGATCTTACTTGTGATACTTCTAAACATAGTAATTTCTAAATAATGTGAGGAATGCGTCGTACTTACAAATATAGCATTATCATAATACCAATCATTGGCATCTCCCTTGAGTGTAAATGGGAATATTCGAAGCTTCTCATGCTTATTTGTAATTTCATTAGCCTCACACGCCTTCTCAAAGTACTGAATATGTCGATTTGTATCCTCCATGCTCCAAGCCAAAAAAGGTAGAAGGTACTACTTTACCCGTAATTGTTAGTGTCCCATCATTTTGTTGCCTCAATCATCAGCAAATCCCAATAATGTTGTATAGGTACATGTATCTCTTTGTTTTCATATCTTCTCATTCTTGTCCTCCTCCTCGGTTGACTCATTGTGCTCCGATTGTCATTGTAAGTATCACTTCTCGCGTTCTCGTTGTTGTTGCTGTCTTATCTCTTCATTACCGTTTACATTCTGTAAGAATCCGTCGATAATCATCCATTCATCTATTACTGAAAGCGCAGATCCACTATCATGAGGCCTTTGTTGGGCATTCTTTCATCTCTGCAATAATTGAGCTGATCGGATTAAGTACTGCTTTGGAATTTGCTGAAAGCCTCGAATTTCTTTCTTTCATCGTAATTTCTCTTCGAACTCTAGCACTTCCTTGGGTGTTGGCTTATCCATACTGGCACATTCTTACATACACTTCATTAGTTACCTATTAATACAACTATCCCTCCGTGGTCGTCATAATTTTAAGCTAATAAGTTTAAAATATAGCTATGGTCACCATCATCAACCCGTAATAAGGTCGAGCGCGAAAAAGAAAATTACAAGATAGAAATATTTTGCTAAGCTTTTTGATGTGTATTCAGTCTCAATCTTTGTATTACAGTGGTAGCCTGTAATCCTATGTTCTCATCTAACTCTCATATTTTCACAATATGTATTATATGTCCAAAGAAAGAAACATAACTAAAAATCTCTTAAATGACTAACTACTATGTGTTGCCAAGGTAATGGTTTGGGTGTGACAAACTTAAAGTTGGTGAAGGTTCCCTTTGAGATTGCCATTGTCCCCTCTCTCACTGAGACTTTGATACCATGAGTTTATGTGGAGTGGGCCTCCATTGTTTGTGTGTGACGATGGTGGTGATGGCTTTTATTGGCAAGAGCCTTTTTCGACAATGATTGGTGCAATAGGATGGTAATTGTTATTGATTCTTGATTGGTGGTGCCACCAATATTGGCAAACATGCTAGCAAATTCTCAAGGTGCGGTTGCTTGCAACCCAAGGGAGGACTAGATATCTGATTCCCTATGTGGCCATCAAGCAAGCAACCATGTGAACTAAAAGCAATTTGGTTGTTGGTGGTAGCACTTAATGGAAAGCTTATGGTTGTTGTAGCGTCAAGCCTGTGACACGCAACCTTAAGGCTTGTTGGTCATAATTGTTCTATCAAGTATGGCTTTAATAGTTCGTTAGTGACAATAGAAATTGGTGAGGACATGTTGAGGATGGATGCATGAGTCCTGGTGCACTAATGTTGCTCTTCAATTAGCTTTGACAAATGCATACTTGGAGTTGAGTTTCAATAAAGTTGAATTCCTCAGACATTATATATTATAAAGAGTACCATTCATTTCCCATTAAACCAACTAAAGTGTTAATTAGTTGTTGAGTTGATTTTCATTGAAGATTGAGTAAAAATTATGACACTTGTCACTTTCTTAGAAGTAATATACAAAATAAAATGTTATTACTATCGTCTCCATGTACCTAAGGTATTGTATGATATACATAAGTGATTCCCATCAAATATAAATTATAATACTCCCCATACTCAAAGGTTGTTATTATCACTCACTTCAATATATTAATGATTGTATTTCCACTATTCTTTTTTTAGACAGAGGTTTACCCTTCCATCATGTCTCATTATGTGCATCACGATAGAGTCTCATCCTTATCATAGGCGGCCTATTCTCATGTGATGAGACATCATGATGAGACAACATGGTCATCATAGAAAGAGTTAAGATTAACTTATTAATTATATTCTGTTCATTTGGTATATAAGACATAATTAATCCATGATAAGAATCAATTTTAAGTCTCCTTCAATATCAAATATAAAAATATTATTCCTCCCTCTTTGAACTAACTAAAAAAGAATTAATCAGTTATAAAAAGTTTTTATGCTTAAATTACTACATGATATACCTAAGTGGCTCTCATTAAATAAGAATTATGGCATGTGCCCATTTGAGAAAATTATTAATACCCAGTCTTTTAGCTTTTTGTGCTCCTTGACAACAAAGATAATCCCGAGTCATGAGACCATTGACTCATGTAACATTTTTTTAATTGACTTTGCTCTACCTGTTCGCTAGGTACAATTGAAGGGACTAAACTCTTGCCTTTGAGCATTTTGACAAAGCTTATGGTTTCTCCTACTCATTACTAGTACCATCACTGAGGGACTCTCTAAAGCATTAGGAATGAGATATGAGTTGAATTCGGTGGTGCTACACATTCTTAGTCCTATTTTGGTTTTTTATACATGTACTCCCAGTCTCATACTAGTAATTATCGTAGCTTCCCCACAACACTCACCACTTTCTCTCATGACATGTGTCTTCATACAATGCTAGAACTTTGAAAAATGCATAGCTACAATAGATTCCAAGGGCACCATAGTAGTAAAAGTGCAACAAAGAGTTTGACTCGATGGTTGCTAAATTTGGCGTTGAGTTCTTGTTAAAGAGATGACCTGTCTCTCTTATGTAGCACAAACTCATTGACTAGCTTATCAAAATGCTAGAATTTAGGTGACAATCCCCATTGTGATCACCAAAAAGTTGGTGTGGCTGCTTGTGTGTGTCCCAATGCCCAACTTACATGCATCTCTAAAATGCAATGTAGGAGGGGTTGAGATACCACACCATGCCAACTGGACCATGTTTGTTGGCCCAAATGGTGTCCGACAAGGCAATTGGGAGTTAGGAGGATGTGTAGAGCATTGATGTCAAAGGAGGAGGGAGGAGCATGTAGACCTTAGATGTGCAAGAAGATAGAAATATAAACTTGATTGCAAGATAAAGAATTGTAAAGGAATCTAAGTCATTGAGGTTGCTCTCTATGTCCACCCTCAAGAGATCCCTAGCAATTGATATGGAGATGTGCAA
Organism: Selaginella tamariscina; assembly: GCA_003024785.1. Taxonomy (NCBI): domain Eukaryota; kingdom Viridiplantae; phylum Streptophyta; class Lycopodiopsida; order Selaginellales; family Selaginellaceae; genus Selaginella; species Selaginella tamariscina. The sequence continues at coordinate 25,984 of PUQB01001257.1, forward strand.
GGGGCACTTGCTCATCCTTGCCCTCTTATAGAGCTCCCCTTTGGTGGCCATCTTCTATTGCATAGTGGCTATTAGTGTTGGAGCTTTTACATGGTGTCACATATGGCTTGAGAAATGTCAACCCTAAAAACCCTCTTTGTGAACCTTAAAACCTAGTATATTAGAAACATGAATGCTAATAACTCACACTGTAAGTCATTAGCACGAACAATGCTCAACTTAATTATTTAATAATAACTCTTAACCTAGTTATTATCTTTAACCCGATGACTATTATCACAACTATGGATTAGCTTACCCTTAACATTTATGATTTTACTAAGCTAGGTACAATATTCACATTTAGTTGAGTATGCATTCTAACTTACACTTGTGAGTGTCACAACCCGATACAAGATGCAGGATTCCGGATATAAGATACAGGATTCCGGATATAGGATACATGATATAGGATACGGGATATAGGATATACCTACATGATATGCCTACAGGATATGCTACAGGATATGCCTATAGGATAAGGGTCACCATTTTTAACTCATGACTAGATTAGGCTCATGACCAAATTAGCTCTTGGAGTTGTGAGCATAAAAGCTTCGACCTAATTGTTGTACAATCAGTTACTATCAACACCAGTCTTTTTACAATCAATCTTGTCTTATCTTGTTCTTGTCTTGCTCCTTGCTTCCTATTCTCTCCTTGTCTTGTTCCTAGTTTCTATCCTGCTCCTGTCTTGCTCCTGGTTCTTGTCTTGCTCCTGGTTCTTGTCCTGCACCTATCTTGTTCCTAGTCCTTGTCTTGCTCCTGAGTCAAGCCTCCTTGCTCTTAGATCGTGGCTTGACAGTTTGATAGTAACTATTTTCATAGCTTTCCGATTTCCAGTTACCTTTTTTCCTTGATTCTTCTCCTTCATTTTCCTCCTTTTTTCTTTCATAGATCATGGCCGATTTTGAGCAATTTCAACGCATGAGCTGGCCACTTTGAGCCAAGTGGTCACAGATCTGCACATGCAGTTGCTGATGCATCCTCCAAGGCTGCTGCGCAGGCTCTCTCTCAAGCATCTGTGGTTTCCTCTCCATCGAACACTTCTTCGGAGCCGAAGATCAGCATGTTAGAAAACTTCAGTGGCAATCGCGCCGATTTCCAAGGGTTCCGGAATTAGATCAGGCCTTTGATCCGCATGCAACCACGCCGCTACTTGACTGATGCACAAAAGGTTGGCCTTTTAGCATCCTTACTATTTGGATCTCCATGGGCTTGGGTTGCCCCTTTGCTGGAGCGTGACGACCCATTGATGGAGGACTTTGAAGGATTTGTGGCTACCTTTGAAGCCTGCTTTGGAGATCCTGATAAGTACCGTTCCGCATGCACGAAGTTACGCAAGCTCACACAAAGATCCCGACCAGCTTCTGTCTATGCATTCAAAATTCAAACAACTTTGCACGAACATTCCATGGACAAGACTACATTGATCGAACATTTCTGTTTTGGTTGAGGATGACATGAAGGACCTTCTCCTTACGTTACCAGATGCCCAAACATTAGTGGAGATCATACAACAGGCCATTCGCTGCGACAATCGTTTGTTTGAGCGTCGTTAGGAAAAATCCCGTCAACAGTTCTTGCAAACCAATCCTGCAGCTGTGGTACATGTTCCTGCAACCCTTCTGGAGTAGTTCCTATGGAGGTTGAGAAATACAAGCGTGGCTCACTTTCCACTGCTAAGAAGCAACGTCGCCGCAGTGAGAACCTATGCTTGTATTATGGTGAAGCAGGACACAAAGTGGCAAAATGTCCTATTAAAGCCAGGAAATTCAAGATGCGTGAAGTTGAAGCTGAAGTTCAGTCAGAAAACTTCAATGTTCACTTCGTCTAGGAGCGGTGAAGTTGGACGTAGGTGCAGGCTCCATTGGTGCTGCTCATACCATTCCATCACTCAATTTTCTTATACACATTCATCTCAATAATCGAGAGCTCAAGGAGTTTGCCGTGTAGACACTAGTGCAAATGCATGCTTCACGAATGACACTTTTACAACTCAACATGGCATTCCGGTGGTGAAGTTGAAGCGTGCAGTTCCTGTACAGGTGGCTGATGGTTGTCTGATTGCTTCTGGTGCAGTTACCCATGCTACCACACCTCTCTCTTGCAATCATGGCGCATTCAACTATTCGATTTTCTTCAAGACTCGGTCGTCCCATCTTTGGGCATGCTATGGTTCGTGGTTGCAAATCCTCAGATTGACTGGAGGTCTAGGACGCTCACGTTTTCCTCTCTGGCAGCTAGGATCAATCCTGTACTTTCCTGTGTGTAGGATACATCCTTAGTGTCTGAGGCAGTACAAGTTACAGGATTGACCGTGCCTGTTCCTGCATCAGTGTTGAAGACTCCTCCTCAACAGGATTCACCTCATGTTAGTTCCTCAGCACATCCGCAGGCTCTCTCCACTCCTGTAAGTTTGTAAATTTCTGTACAGGGTTCTTCCAATCCTGTATCAGTGTCGAAGGTTCCTCCTCAATAGAATCCACCTCTGTTGATTCATCAGCACACTCATAGGCTCCTCATCCTATGCATCCACGGACTTCTGTATAGGATTCTTCCAATCCTGTACACTTGTCAACATCTGTACAGGTTTTCCCCAATCCTGCCTCTTTCATTACCCTACTTCTGTTTCAACCCCCAAGATCCTTCCTCTTTTTCAGTCACAGCTCCCTCCTTCTCCTCTCCGAGTTCTTACCATTACTATGCATGAACTTGGCACTGATCCCGCTCCTTTTCACCTTTTTGCTTTCCAAGTAACTCCTATGTCCTCTTCTACCTTTCCTGTATCTGACTCTCCTATTTTTCAATCTCCTTCTCCTGCTCCTTCTCCTTTTTCTGCTCCTTCTCCTTCTCTTACTTCTCCATGCCATCCAAGTATCACTCCTTTCAAGACGTTTTTGACAAGCACAAGGCTGCAGTTCTTCCTATTCACAGGTCCTTCGACTGTCCTATCGATCTTGCGGAAGGGAAGACTCCACCATTCGGACCAATTTATGCACTGTCACCTACAGAATTGGAGGTTCTTTGCCAGTGCATCGAGGACAACTTGGTATCCGACTTCATTTATCACTCAAAATCCCCTGTAGGAGCACCTATCTTCTTTGTCAAGAAGAAAGATGGGAGTTTGCGCTTGGTTGTGGACTACAGGGTTTGAATCAAGTCACCATCCGGAACCGGTACCCATTGCCATTAATTCCGGAACTTCTCGATTGGCTATGAGGAGCAAAGGTGTTCACAAAGATCGACTTATGAGGGGCCTACAATCTTGTACGGATTGTCCAGGCGATGAGGGGAAGACTACCTTCGTACAAGGTATGACATTTCAAGTACACGGTGATGCCTTTCGGACTTACTAATGCCCTGCCGTGTTCTAACACATGGTAAACGACATCTTTCATGACTTCTTGGACCATTTTGTGGTGATCTACCTCGATGACATTTTGATTTTCTCCAAGGACCAGGCAACAATGACAAGCATGTACGACTAGTTTCTACAGAGCTTCACGAGCATGGCCTGTATGCGAATTGGAGAATGTTTTTTTTTACAGGG
>PUQB01001258.1:0-29559 GCA_003024785.1 Selaginella tamariscina
CTTATGTTTGAATATGCCCCTTCTCCCGAAGTCAAAGATGCACTTCTGAACATAAGTCTTTCCCCGTTTGAACACTATTGCTGGACGATATTGAATCTTGACCTAAGCCAAAACTCAATGGACATATCACGTTCTCAAATCATGTGTTATCCCAAATTCAAACACCTTAAAGAAAAAGAAAAATTTTCAATAATGTGTAGAATAGGATATCACAAGGCCCATCTCACAAGACTTTGTAAGCCAGAACAAACTAACATGCCTTGTCTTGTGGAAGTAAATGGTAAAGTAACCTGGACAACCATAAGGTAAAATAACCTGGCATACAACTTGGAAGCTGACTTCCAAGTGCTACCTTCTAAGTCCATAACCCACACCCACTTATGAAGTAGGTGTACTTGAAGAGTTATAGATCTCAGGACCAACTCTCCACGCAGAATTCAGACATTAGCCGAAAGTGATAGAGTACTTCAAGAAATTTAGAACTAAACTAAACCCTTAAAATACACTACACTTTGGTAGTCCTACTGACCGTAGAGAATAGGCTCCGATACCAATTGTCAGAGTTTTAACCCAAAGGGCCAACACGTGGCAACACGTGGCTGCCAGGTGGCCATTCGGCGTCATCACCCTGTGTGAGCAACGCTAAGTTTCCCAGAACAACCCCAACGACCCCTAGGGTTAGACTCTAATGCCCAAGTGGACAGGAGACTTAGGGTTTAGCCTAAGTCTCCCTAGAATGTCTGCCCCCAGAACCCTTGAGGGATAACCCTAGTTGACTTAGGGTTTAGCCTAAGTCTCCCTAGAGTGTCTACCCCCAAAACCCTTGAGGGATAACCCTAGTTGACTTAGGGTCTTGCCCTAGAAGACCTAGACAGGCTCATGCCCTAACCCCCATCAAGGAGACGTGTGTTCCACACATACCCCTAGACAGAGCTAAGGCATCGTCACTTACCCCTTGAGGAATCACCCTCATCCGGGAGTACAACCCCTTTAGGGCGACAAGGGGTACCCTGAACCACGACTAACCCCTAAGGGTTTGAGTGGCCAAGTTATACCCTAGACCTAGGGCTAGTACTTAGTGAGGACACGAGTGTGCGCCGTAGGCGGACACGAGTGTTCTGCTAAGCAAACTCCCTAAGGCTAGGTTTGGGATAACCCTAAGCACATGACCTTGCGAGTGCCTTACGAAAGGGCTTCTGCTAATGAGCTTAGGTTGTTCAACCCCTGGATTCCAAGGAGAACACTCCCCTAGCCAAGTGTGCCAAAGCACACCTAGTTACGAGACCTAACCTCCCTCGAGCGGATGCCCAAGGCTTAGCACCCTAGTGCAAGCACAAGCATGCCTGTTTGCTAGAGTATCCAACCCCTTAGCGACAAGCCCATGACATAACCCCAAAGGGCGTGCCTCGGGCGTTGTACCATGTGACGTTTAGCCCAGTGTCACATCCCATGTGACACTGCCTTCCAAGATGTGGGCTATCATGCCATAGCCCTTAGATTCAAGAGTTGCACCAAGTACCACAAACGTGGTTCCTAAATGCCAACTCTAGAACCCCTCAATGAACCCTCAGGAACCAGGTAACGTGAACCTGTCAAACAAGATCCCACGCCCACAGTTGGACAAGGACACGGATGTGCCTTGCTTGGCCGTGAGTGCTACACCTAGCTTGACGTGGAGGAGGAGGCTGGAGACAAGCCTCAACCTCTGCCTCTTGGAACGTGCATCCCGACAAGACCTCCCAGCATTATAACTACCCCGAAGGTGGGACGTACCCCTGGCATCTGGAAGTTAGGGCGGCACAACAGAGGGTTGTACCTTAACGACACAAGCTGAAGCTTGCACCGGCAGAAGAGCAACGAACTCATTCATGAACCCAGGAGCTCTCCTACGTATACTCTACCTTATTTATGTGACGGAGCCCCCCCCCCCCGTTTTCCTATATGTAGTGGCTGGCACTGAATTAGCCCCTTAGAGAATACTCACCCTTACTCTACCTAACCCTACCAAGGGGGGGGGTTTAGGCGTGGGTTAGGGCAACCCTAGGGTAGGTCACCCTAGGGGTGTCCCTAACCCTTATTTGACAAGCTATACTTTGCAAAAACCCTAACCTGGAACGTCAAAACGGGGGAGAGTTTTCTAAATGGAAGTGCTAGCTTCGCCTAGAGTAAATACCTAACGACACCCCGGCCGGACCATCACTAGATACCCAATGCACTATGCAGGGCCTGTTTCTTCTACATCTAGGGTTCGTCACATAATCCAGTAGGTAACAACAGTCTACGTCCAAAGTAAAAGAGGAGTCATAGTAAAAAAACTATGATAATTAGGAAATTGTTGTCAAGAGTTATTTGGCATCGACTTTTGAATCTATGTCATATACTTTTTGATGCCATCAAATAATATGCCCTTATTCTTGAGTTAGGCACTCAATGGAATAGGGTCTAATTTTTTCTCTAGAGAGAAGTGGCTTTTCATCCTTTCCACTTTTAAAAAGCATTAAGTCCTCTTTGGCCATCATGTTCTAAGGTTGTAATTGTAACTGCATAAAATATACCATCTCTTGTGGAGAAAAAGAATTATAGTGGCACAAAGTGACCAGTTAAAGAATCACTCCCCTCTTAATATAATCATTGAAAAACTTTTTTAAAGTTTGACACCTCAGTCATGAGCAAAACACAATTTTTTAGAGATGCAATTTTTAAAAAGATCTATCATATGTGGTAAGGTAAGTGCACTTATCCATTTTGTAAAGGGAGACCTTGCTGAATAATGCATTAATATCCTCATAAGTGTGACCAACCATAAGGAAACTGAGCATGATTGTCTAAAACACACCTTTGGCAATAAGTATTGACAATAGCTAGCTAGTACATATTTAAAAATAAAAGTAAGTATGAGCTTGATAAATTGTTTCATTTGTAAAAGTAAATGACAAGGAAGTTTGTTTAATGTTGACAACATTTGTACCATGTCTGAGCTAGATCCCTCCACTAAACTGAAACTCAATAGGGCCTTTTGTTTTTTGTATTAGGTTGTTAATAGTGCCTCTCATATTCCTAAGTAGCTCAAGTGTAAACGTATTCATGAGAGGCATTGTTAAAGGTTGGAGGTGTTGTTTCTTTACTTTGAGATCACCCATAAGACTTGTATGTGAGTGGGCTTCAAGGTTTCTAAAACACATGACCAATAACCCAATAGTGAAATTGAAATCGCTAGACTAATATGGAAGTGAAAAGTGTCCATATGTATGATTCACATCATGTCCATGTGTTACCGACATTTCTAAGGCACTTTGGTGTTGCAACTAGTTTTAAAATGCTAGTCTTTGAATGATTTATCTTATTGTAGATTAAGCACATGTATTCTGATCGGCGTGACATGTAAAGCATGTGTGTGCATAGTACTGAGACCAACAAGTTTGTTGTGCAATCATGTGGGCCTTCATTTTCTTTTGAACGACAGTGTCTTCATCAATGTTTTTGCACAAGCCTCTACAACCTTCAATAATGTACAAGTGTCACACTTAGAAAAGATATAGTGTTTTGCAATCTCCACATCCTTAAACTAAGTATTTTATATGTTGTTGAAGGTACCGATGTAGATTGTTTGGGCCCCATCAAATTGAAGCACTTTTCACAAGTTCACACAACTTCAATTGAGTGTAAATTGAAGGCAAAACCTTAAATTTCCTTGACCCATGCATTTGGTATGGCATTTGTGAAGCTTCCTATCTACATTTACCTCCATAAAATTCTTTAGTATCTATATGGCTGTTATAATATGAGAGCGGATTTTGATCAGGCGAGTGTGTTCCATGTACTGAGGTGCGAGCTTCATCCAACCACTCATCCCTCTAGTAGTAGAATGTGGTCTTTGGGATCCTGTATATGGTGTTACCAAGCTTTGAAGTAGATGACCACCTAATTAAATACCGATGAATGTACTCTGATAACCTATGTCCAGGCCTTCCATCAATAACCCAGTTAGTTTAGCATATACAAATTCATGCCTTTGCTTTGAGTGAGTTTACAAAAGGCATGTCTACATTAGTAATTCATTTTTGGTTCACCATTTGACAACACTTTTTCTTCCAATAGTCAATGTGGAGATGCTAGCAACGTTTGTTGAAGATGTGGGATCATCTTGACCCTCTTGCCGAACTTACTAGGGTTGATTTGTAGCCCATGAATCTCCTTTTCTTCACTATAGACCAATGTAAAGAACCTTTTTAAACATGAGTTGTCCTTCCATGTTATTACTATTGTAATTCAACCTTAGATATGTTGAACTATCTAGTCATTTTTAATTTAGATGTCGCCACTTCACGGGGATCTTGGATGTTAATGTGCTATTTGTGAAACCTTTATTACAACACTCACGAAGTATGCCCTAGTTTTCTTTTTTGATACAATTTCTATCGGATTGACATTTAAAATGATGCCCTTCCCAACTCAGTCTCATGAAGAAAAGAGAATCACCTCATTCTTCACAACATGCAAGCCATCATTTTGTGAACTGTACTAATATTTGTTTTGTGACCTGCATTCTCTATGTCAACTAACATCTTCACATTCCACAATACATGAGACCCTTCTTCAAATTCCATTCCAGGAACCTCAATGTGCTTGTAAATAATGTTTACCCAAATATAACACACAAGACTCTTGGAGACATGACACATTATCATCTTGAACTTCTACGGTTCTAGTGCCAACTATCTCGTTGTTTCGAGAAGATATACTTTATCTTTAATATTAAATATTTTGACCTGCACATAAATATTTGTGTCATTTATGATATCGATTTATGCAATATGTAATAAAATCAGAATTAAGAATGCTTATTTATATGTGTCATAGTTTTACTATGACTCAACCCTTTACTTTGGACGTTGGACTATTTTACCTACTGTACTATGTTGATGGACCCTAGATGTAGTAGGAAACAGGGCCCGCTTAGGCACTTGGGTATCTGGTGATGGTCCGGCGGGTGTCATTAGGTTTTGCAGGAAACTCTAAGCGAAGCTAGAACTTACCTTCTAGAAAACCCACCCCCGATTTTGACGTCCGAATAGGTTGTTTGGTCTTTGCAATGAGTTCGGCGTGTTAAGTAGGGTTAGGAACACCCCTAGGGTTGACCTAACCCTAGGGTTGCCCTAACCCACGCTCCTAAAACCCCCACCCCCTTGGGTAGGGTTTAGGGGTAGGAGTAAGGGTGAGTATAGGCTCATATTGCTAATTTATCTAAGGGGTTAGAATTTCAGTGCCAGCCCACTAATACAAAACAGGAAAGAGGGGGGGGGGGGGGGCTCCGTCACATAATTAAGGTAGAGTATATGTAGGAGAGCTCCTGGGTTCATGAATGAGTTCGTTGCTCTTCTGTCGGTGCAAGCTTTAGCTTGTGTCATTAAGGTAACCCTCTGTTGTGCCGCCCTAACTTCCAGATGCCAGGGGTACGTCCACCTTCGGGGTAGCTTACCCTTAACGTTGGCGAATCCATGCATGGGAGGTCTTGTCGGGATGCACGTTCCAAGAGGCAGAGGTTGAGGCTTGTCTCCAGCCTCCTCCTCCACGTCAAGCTAGGTGTAGCACTCACGGCCAAGCAAGGCACATCCGTGTCCTTGTCCAACTGTGGGCTGGGATCTTGTTTGACAGGTTCACGTTACCTGGTTCCTGAGGGTTCATTGAGGGGTTCTAGAGTTGGCATTTAGGAACCACGTTTGTGGTACTTGGTGCAACTCTTGAATCTAAGGGCTATGGCATGATAGCCCACATCTTGGAAGGCAGTGTCACATGGGATGTGACACTGGGCTAAACGTCACATGGTACAACGCCTGAGGCACGCCCTTTGGGGTTATGTCATGGGCTTGTCGCTAAGGGGTTGGATACTCTAGCAAACAGGCATGCTTGTGCTTGCACTAGGGTGCTAAGCCTTGGGCATCCGCTCAAGGGAGGTTAGGTCTCGTAACTAGGTGTGCTTTGGCACACTTGGCTAGGGGAGTGTTCTCCTTGGAATCCAGGGGTTGAACAACCTAAGCTCATTAGCAGAAGCCCTTTCGTAAGGCACTCGCAAGGTCATGTGCTTAGGGTTATCCCAAACCTAGCCTTAGGGAGTTTGCTTAGCAGAACACTCGTGCCGCCTACGGCGCACACTCGTGTCCTCACTAAGTACTAGCCCTAGGTCTAGGGTATAACTTGGCCACTCAAACCCTTAGGGGTTAGTCGTGGTTCAGGGTACCCCTTGTCGCCCTAAAGGGGTTGTACTCCCGGATGAGGGTGATTCCTCAAGGGGTAAGTGACGATGCCTTAGCTCTGTCAGGGGTATGTGTGGAACACACGTCTCCTTGATGGGGGTTAGGGCATGAGCCTGTCTAGGTCTTCTAGGGCAAGACCCTAAGTCAACTAGGGTTATCCCTCAAGGGTTTTGGGGTAGACACTCTAGGGAGACTTAGGCTAAACCCTAAGTCAACTAGGGTTATCCCTCAAGGGTTCTGGGGGCAGACATTCTAGGGAGACTTAGGCTAAACCCTAAGTCTCCTGTCCACTTGGGCATTAGAGTCTAACCCTAGGGGTCGTTGGGGTTGTTCTGGGAAACTTAGCGTTGCTCACACAGGGTGATGACGCCGAATGGCCACCTGGCAGCCACGTGTTGCCACGTGTTGGCCCTTTGGGTTAAAACTCTGACAATTGGTATCGGAGCCTATTCTCTACGGTCAGTAGGACTACCTAAAGTGTAGTGTATTTTAGGGTTTAGTTAGTTCTAAATTCTTGAAGTACTCTATCACTTTCGGCTAATGTCTGAATTCTGCGTGGAGAGTTGGTCCTGAGATCTATAACTCTTCAGAGTACACCTACTTCATAAGTGGGTGTGGGTTATGGACTTAGAAGGTAGCACTTGGAAGTCAGCTTCCAAGTTGTATGCCAGGTTATTTTACCTTATGGTTGTCCAGGTTACTTTACCATTACTTCCACAAGACAAGGCATGTTAGTTTGTTCTGGCTTACAAACTAAGTCTTGTGAGTGGTCTTGTGATATCCTAAGTCTTACACATTATTGAAAATTTTTCTTTTTCTTTAAGGTGTTTGAATTTGGGATAACACATGATTTGGAAACAGACAGTGTCCTTTGAGTTTTGGCTTGTCAAGATTCAATATCGTTCAAAATAGTGTTCAAACGGGGAAAGACTTATGTTCAGAAGTGCATCTTTGACTTCGGGAGAAGGGGCATATTCAAACATAAGATGAACACTACATTTTGACATAAAGTGTAAAATAAGCTCTCATTATAGTGCATGTTTCCGAGAGTGTAACTCTAGAAGCAGACTATGGTGATGAACTTATAATACAACGAATGTCAAATATTAACATATGAAATATGTTAATGGGTTTGAAGATCCAATGTAGTCAAAGTATTGTCTGATGTTCGCAATATTTTGATGACGCTAGCTGCAAGTAACATTAGGTGAATAGTTTACTAAGTTCAAGTCCCTTAATTTGAACAAAGTATAACTTGAAACCTTAGTTAGTTGTAAGTGCGCACTCTGTATTCAAGTTAGCTAGCTCGACTAACTTGATTATGAAGTTGTCTCATATGGGATCATGAGAGACTTCGGATAATAGCTTGAGGATTTTCGGTTTCTTATCGATACAGTTTTGGGATAGATGGCATGATCTATCAGAAAGAGTAATGTTGGAAACATACGTTTACATTTTAGTTTACTGAGTAATGAAGGACTTGCATAGTGAAGGCGTTCGGCGCACACTTGTGCATTTTCATTGTTAACTCTTTAATCTTGAAATCTGTAACGTTGTTTGCAATGTGGGATAAGCTCTTGAACAAGGGTGATTCCTTGGTTAAGAAGAGCATGATTTGGGATTCTTCACTTTGTTTATCGACTAAGTAAGGAAACTTGCTAAGTTTGATAACTTATGTTGAGAATTACCAATGAGCTAGTAATAGTCGGATTTCCATTGGAGGTTTAAGTGCATGTACCTCCTCAGAAGTTGTATTGTTTTTCAATATCAATTTCATTTTAGAGTCGAATACGATTATTCAAAAGACGGTTTCTTGACTTTGCATCATGGTCGCAAATGTGGGACTAAAGAAATAAAGTATGTATCTTCAGTTCTTTAGAATATTGAAAAATAGAACTATTCTTGACTCAAGGTTTGATTGTATTCCTTGGGTTAGTTTTAGTTCTATCTCAAGGTTTGATGGTGTTCCTTGAGTTGGTTCAATATTCTTGTAAGTGATAGTAGCGGGATTAGCTCAAAAGATGGTGTCCCTTCTTGATGATTGTATCAAGTAAGGTGTCCAATATCCGGTTCGAAATATGAGGTTTCCTATCACCTCATCTTGAGATATTATATTTAAACTTTGAAGAATTTATGACAATCTTTTAAGATTGATTATAAATGACTTGTCAAAGTATAGTATGTATCTCTTAATATTGAGTTTGGAGCGCTCAATATAAACTTGGTTATGATCACATGAGGTGGCCGTAATCATATAATATAAAGACTCAAGTGGATTTGAGTCTGACACTTTGGTAAGGCACTACCTTAGTGTTATAACTTGAAACGTGTTTTCAAGTTAGTTGAGAAATGAGACATTTCTCAATACATTGCTTGAGGGGCAATGTACTTTCTGGATTGCTAGGTGTCTAGAGTGAATAATGTATCTTAGTTCAATGTACTGAACTAGATATTTTATTCATGTTTGGGGAGATCTATTGAATATAAGGTATGACTAAAACATGAAGTTGATCTAACACTTCAGTGTTATGATACATTTATGTGGAGGTTATATCTTACTAAATCAATTAGATGAACCAGACACTAGTTCATGATTCCTCTTAGTCTCTGAACAAAGTTCCTCGAAATACTGTCGTAACATTATATTTCCGTCTCAAAATTGAAGTTCGGTTCATGTAAACTAAGACCATATCTATAATGTAGTTGTAGCATTTCGATAAATTGATATGATTGTAAGTTTATATCCACTAGTATAACAACTAGTTGATAAGCTTAGGATTTGAACGTTAAAACGATCATTATCCATTCGAGAGTATCAATATCGAAATTGTGACTATTTATAGAATAAGGATTAGTTTTAAAAGATGTTTATCAAAAACACTAGTTGTTTCAATTAGTGAAATGCTATACTTCATAGTGTTGAAAAACATTTACGAAATAAGTTTAAGAGTTGGAAATAAATATAATGTTACGGAGGCGTACAGTATTAAGTTAGTTCAGGGAGACTCTTATCGTGAAAACTAAGTTTTAAAATTCCGTATTTTGAACTTAGTACGATAAGGAGTTAGGAATTATTGAAGCACCTAGTATGTTGTGCTCTTTGGAGAATGAGTACAATGAGGGTACTAATTAAGACAAAGATTGTTGATTGAGGCATTAGAGATGGGTTGAATTTCCTGGTTTCCACATTGATTTATAAGAAAGGTATGTTAGCTTATCTGGTCCCTGAATTGGTCGGGTTATGAAAGAGTACAAAGTTGATTGTGAAAGATGAATGTAGTGCTATCACACTTGGTTGCAAATTTGACTGAATTTGATTCCTATCGGGAATAAATTTATGTTAATAACACACCAAGTGGATGGCAAGTTGGCAAGACCTTGTTGTATACATGTGTACAGCCATGCGCCTCTGTGATCGCCTCTGGCCAGATTGATATGTTTACAAAGAACAGGGTTTTACGAATTGTACTCTTGTATCGGAAAAGAGCTTGATTCCGATAAAAGTCTCATACTTAGTCTGGCGTAACTATATACTAACGAGAGATAGGTATAGTAGCAGACCCTTATGAAAAGGGGTAATGAGAAACACCGAGGGATGCAGAGATGTAAGCTATAATATCGTAACATGTGGGACCATTGGAAAATCAAAGAAATGCGAAGGTGTTGGTAAGCATTTGAGATGAAGTGCTTGTTGTGCGTTAGATGACATAGGTGTCAACAGCGTTTAATATTAAGGAATAAAGCAAGTCTTTATTTCTTATTAACCAAGGGGCCGGCAACAACACTAACTAGAGGCCTCCAATATAAATTCTAGTTAAGTAAAGAAATTAACCAGTGTTGTGTGCGTCGGGTGACAGACTTTGCAGACGTGCAAAAGGTCTCCAAGTGACTTCATGTCGCAGGTGGTGCCTCCGGCAGCTGGGTTTACGACTCAGTGAACGACGGTTCTGAAGTACTTGGCTTCGCGTAATGCAAGGGGGGTAATGAAATTATGTGAACTTTTGGCTAACTCCGCATAGAGTGATATGTTAGTTTTGGTTAGTTTTCTCTAACATTATCTAGTCTTGGAGTTGGACGTCAACGAGGACGTTGACATTTTCAAAGGCGGGGGAGTGCAATTGTCAGAGTTTTAACCCAAAGGGCCAACACGTGGCAACACGTGGCTGCCAGGTGACCATTCGGCGTCATCACCCTGTGTGAGCAACGCTAAGTTCCCCAGAACAACCCCAACGACCTTTAGGGTTAGACTCTAATGCCCAAGTGGACAAGAGACTTAGGGTTTAGCCTAAGTCTCCCTAGAATGTCTGCCCCCAGAACCCTTGAGGGATAACCCTAGTTGACTTAGGGTTTAGCCTAAGTCTCCCTAGAGTGTCTACCCCAAAACCCTTGAGGGATAACCCTAGTTGACTTAGGGTCTTGCCCTAGAAGACCTAGATAGGCTCATGCCCTAACCCCCATCAAGGAGACATGTGTTCCACACATACCCCCGTGACAGAGCTAAGGCATTATCACTTACCCCTTGAGGAATCACCCTCATCCGGGAGTACAACCCTTTAGGGCGACAAGGGGTACCCTGAACCACGACTAACCCCTAAGGGTTTGAGTGGCCAAGTTACACCCTAGACCTAGGGCTAGTACTTAGTGAGGACACGAGTGTGCGCCGTAGGCGAACACGAGTGTTCTGTTAAGCAAACTCCCTAAGGCTAGGTTTGGGATAACCCTAAGCACATGACCTTGCGAGTGCCTTACGAAAGGGCTTCTGCTAATGAGCTTAGGTTGTTCAACCCCTGGATTCCAAGGAGAACACTCCCCTAGCCAAGTGTACCAAAGCACACCTAGTTACGAGACCTAACCTCCCTCGAGCGGATGCCCAAGGCTTAGCACCCTAGTGCAAGCACAAGCATGCATGTTTGCTAAAGTATCCAACCCCTTAGCGACAAGCCCATGACATAACCCCAAAGGGCGTGCCTCGGGTGTTGTACCATGTGACGTTTAGCCCAGTGTCACATCCCCATGTAACACTGCCTTCCAAGATGTGGGCTATCATGCCATAGCCCTTAGATTCAAGAGTTGCACCAAGTACCACAAACGTGGTCCTAAATGCCAACTCTAGAACCCCTCAATGAACCCTCAGGAACCAGGTAACATGAACTTGTCAAACAAGATCCCACGCCCACAGTTGGACAAGGACACGGATGTGCCTTGCTTGGCCGTGAGTGCTACACCTAGCTTGACGTGGAGGAGGAGGCTGGAGACAAGCCTCAACCTCTGCCTCTTGGAACGTGCATCCTGACAAGACCTCCCAGGCATGAATTCGCCAACGTTAAGGGTAAGCTACCCCGAAGGTGGGACGTACCCCTGGCATCTGGAAGTTAAGGCGGCACAACAGAGGGTTGTACCTTAACGACACAAGCTGAAGCTTGCACCGGCAGAAGAGCAACGAACTCATTCATGAACCCAGGAGCTCTCCTACATATACTCTACCTTATTTATGTGACGGAGTCCCCCCCCCCTCTTTTCCTGTTTGTATTAGTGGGCTGGCACTGAATTCTAGCCCCTTAGATAAATTAGCAATATGAGCCTATAACTCACCCTTACTCCTACCCCTAAACCCTACCCAAGGGGGTGGGGTTTTAGGGCGTGGGTTAGGGCAACGCTAGGGTTAGGTCAACCCTAGGGGTGTTCCTAACCCTATTTAACATGCCGAACTCATCTGTAATGACCAATCAACCTACTCGGGACGTCAAAATCGGGGGTGGGTTTCTAGAAGGTAAGTTCTAGCTTCGCTTAGAGTTTCCTGCAAATACCTAATGACACACGACCGGACCATCACCAGATACCCAAGTGCACTAAGCGGGCCTGTTTCCTACTACATCTAGGGTCCATCAACATAGTACAGTAGGTAACAACAATCAACGTCCAAAGTAAAGGGTCGAGTCATAGTAAAAACTATGACACTTCTTTTGATTCAATTTGTGCTGTACTTCATCATTATTAATTATTATTACAAGAGAATTTAAATGTTATTTAGATTTTAAACTTTATCAAAGACAACTTTTCCATTTGGATTAACTTGATTATTGTTACACTCTAAAATTTTTAACCTTTAAATAATAATAAACATATCCTATATTGAACTTTTAATTCACATTTTTTGTTCGTTAATTTTCTTCTATTGACATTGTGTTTTCTAAAAAGAAAAAGTGTTTAACTTCCCATAATCATTAAAGAAAGACTTAATTATCCAACTCTCTTTATTGAATTAAATATCCTAAATGCTCATATAAATAAAGAAGATTTTTAAGGAAATATAATTGCATTACTCATCAAGCCCTGAAGGGCAAACCCATTGAATTCTCAATTTTAATGTTAAGAAACAATTGATACACACTATATGTTACTATACTTTTAATAAGGGTTCAAATAAACAATTGATTCTTATGTACCATTGTTAATTTGTGATAGTCTAATTAACCATAAATTCATCATTATAAATGAAACTCGTCATAAATTCAACATTAAACTTAGTCACTTAAATGACAATATTTTCAATAAAAATAATTAACTATTTTATTAACTCAATTTTATAATTGTTTAAAGAAATGCTCACTTGCATGATATCATCTTGAATAAGAGTAATTAATCATTATGAACATTCAAAAAGATAACCACTTACATAATATTATTTAGAGTAAGAGTAATTAATCATGGTTTACAATTCTTTCTTTTCCCACCGATATAAATTCAACTTATGCTGTTAAGGCACACTTTTTGTGCCAGGGTATGGCACACCTTAAGGGTTAGCTTACTCTTTATTATTGAATTTGCATTGTTGTGTTTGTGTACATCGCATTTAAAAAGTTAATAACTCCTTTCATTTGATAACTCATTCACATATCTAGAAAGTTTTATTTAAGTACATATTTCATAAGTTTAAATTTAAAGCCTTGTTATGGCCTCCTCCTCCACATTAAGTTAGGAATGGCACTCGTAACTAAGTAAGACATATATCCTAACTCACTATATGAACATTGTTATACTCTTGTTTAACTATGAACGTGGGTTCTTAGTAGACAGCAAGTTCTCTTTATTAATTCCATGGGGCTTCATAATAAAGGATTTCATGGTTGACATTGTGTAAGTGACACTCACTTTGATAGTAAATACTTAGGGCATGACCCTCATGTTAGGCACCTCTACGTACAATCTAGAGACCCTCACAATACCACCCGACCTCCCCCGAGCTGTCTCTAGTCTTCACACGCTGCTCTCCAAGAAAGGCTTCCAATTATAGTGTGCCCTTAATTCTTCCTTAGATCTAGGTATAGCTCCCTAGGAATATTCTAGCTTGTACCTTTCTGGAGAATATTCTTTGATTCGTTATATGGGTCATAACAATCCTCCCCCCATTAGCAAGTCCTTGTCCTCAAGGGCAGTATAACTTACTCAATTGGTCCTGTATCATTAGCCTCGTACATCCACAAAGAATCTACCCGGGACTCGTTCCTTGTGAGTACTCTCTTTAACTGGCTAACGTGAAACACTGGGTGCACCCTCACTCCTTCTGACAGCCGTAGTCGATATGCCACCTTACCGATACGCTCCAGAATCTCATAAGGACCTGACTACCTGGGAGACAACTTATCATTGCGTCCCTTCCGTAAGGCCACAACTGTGTTCCGCCTTACATGTGTGGCAAATACCACTTGGAGATATACATAATCCCCCACCTGGAACTCTCGGAAGCTTCTGTGCTCATTAGCAAACTTGATAGCTCGGCTCTGAGCTGCTTGTAAGTTCTTCTTGCACAAACTCTGAATGTTTTCAAGTTCAACACTCAGATCTTTAGCTTCCTCATCCATGTTGCCTTGAGCCTTCTTACTTGCTAAACCGAGCTCAAAAGCTGTCTTGGGATGTCGTCCAAACATAGCATAGTATGGACTCATTCCAATGCCACTATGCTGGCTGTTATTATAAGCAAACTCGAGTAATGGAATATACTTATCCCACTGACCTTCCTTCTGGTTAATAGTGCACCTTAGCATATCTTCCAGAACTTGGTTCACCCTCTCTGTTTGCCCATCTGTTTCGGGATGATCTCCGCTACACAGCTTAAGCTTCACTTCTATGCACTTAGAAAAGCCTCTCCAAAAGCTAGAAGTGAACTTGGAGTCCCTATCACTTACAATATCATCTGGAAATCCGTGGATAGGAAATACATGTTGTAAATACATCGTAGCTAGCTCGGATGCATTCACATTCTTCCCCAAGGGAACTAACTTGACAAACTTTGTCAACCTGTCCACAATGACCCACACCTGTTCATTCTGCCTCTGTGTCCTTGGCAAATGGGTGACAAAGTCCATAGAGATACTGCCCCATCGCCTGTCTGGAATAGGCAATGGTACTAATAGCCCACCTGGTTTCTCCCTGGGCACCTTTACTTGCTGACACTTGTCACAAGTCCTGCAGTACTCTATGATATCAGCTTTCATATTCCTCCAGTAGAACCTCCTCTTGATCAACTCATACGTTTTCCTCCCCCCAAAATGACCAGCCTCCGGGCGATCATGATGAAAATATAGTACCTGGTTGATCAAATGGTCCACACGAGGAAGGTACACACGGCCATTGTAGTATAAAACCCCATCCTGAAATGAGAATGGTGGCTCTAGCTGTCCTTTGAGCTCCTGCACCTCGGCGTCTTGTGCTTGAGCATGTTGAACTACTTGGCTAAACTCACTGACCGTCCTTGTTAATGCATTACATAAGCGTGTTTGGAATTCTCCCACTACTGTGGCTCTCCTAACGCGTGACAAAGCATCTGCCACCACGTTAGTCTTTCCTATGCGATGCTCAATAGGAAATTCGCCAAACTCCATGAGCTTAACCATCCAGCGAGCTTGCCGAGAGTTTAACTCTTTCTGTGTGAACAGATACACCAAAGGCTTGTGATCTGTAAACACCTTGAAACTTGCACCATAAAGATAGTGCCTCCAAACTCGTAATGCATTAACAATAGCCAGTAGTTCTTGCTCATACGTTGAGTACCGTTGCTCTGCAGGATTCAAAGTACGACTCTCATAAGCAATAGGCTTGCATAAGTACAGCTCCAATGGCCACTCCACTTGCATCACACGATACCTCATAAGGCTTAGAGGGATCTGCAATACATAAAACTGGTGCACGTACCAAAGCTTGTTTCAAAGCTTGGAAACTGCTCTCCTCTGAAGCACTCCATGCAAAGGGAACGTCCTTCCTTAGCAACCTAGTTAACGGAGAAGCTTTCTTGGCATAATCCTTGACATACCGCCGGTAATAACCAGCCATGCCCAAGAAACTCCGTAACTCTTGTGCATTGCTAGGAACTGGCCATTGCTCCACCATTGCCACCTTCTGTGGATCAGTCTTCACTCCACTTGGCGTCACAATGTGACCCAAATACTCCACTTCGCACTGAGCAAATGCACATTTGCTCTTCTTTGCATAGAGCTTGTTCTTCCTCAGCAATTGAAGAACTCTCCGCAAATGCTCCACATGCTCCTTCATATTCTTACTGTAAATAAGAATATCGTCGAGGAAGATCTCCACAAAGTCATGCAAGTAGTCACCAAACACCTCAGTCATCAACCGAGTGAATGTGGCTGGGGCATTTGTTAAGCCAAATGGCATAACAGTGAACTCAAAATGCGCCGAAGCTAGTGTTGAAAGCAGTCTTGTAGATATCTGCCTCCTTCACAGCAATCTGATGATACCCGCTACGCAAGTCTATCTTGGTGAACACTTTGGCTCCACCGAGATGATCCATGATAGTATCCACACGTGGCATGGGCATCCTGTCCTTCACTGTTTGCTTGTTGAGAGCTCTGTAGTCTATGCACATCCTCATGGTGCCATCCTTCTTCCTGACAAGCAATACTGGTGCACCAAATGGAGACTTGCTCGGTTGTATGAAGCCATATTCCAATATCCATCACTTGTCTCTTAACCTCTTACTCCTCAGCATGGCTCAGTCGGAACGGCTTACGGTAAATAGCTTTCGTACCCTGTTCCAACACAATCTCATGCTCCACACCTCTTGCAGGTGGTAAGCCATGAGGTAGCTCAGGAGGGAAGACATCAGCAAATTCCTCAAGGACAACTTGCACAGCAGCCTCGCCCAATGTGACATTAGAAGAATCTAACTCACGTATATACATCAGAAAGACTTGATCTTCTTTATTACGGAGATATTTCTTCAAAGACATAGCAAAAAGATACTTGTTTGGAGACTCAAGCCTTATTCCAAACCAAGTATCTTTCACTCCACTGTACTCAAGCTTCACTCGCTTGATGCTCCACTTGATCTCAGGATCCACACGCTCCAGCCAGCTCATCCCAAGGATGAGGTCCACACGCGCTAGCTCCGCAAGAAAGAACGTCTCCACCAGCTGAGTTTTGCCAACCGTCAGCTGTAACTCCTCCACACAAGCATTCCAGCTCTGTGTGACAGTAGCTGAGCCCTCAATCTTGTATTGAGGCACAGTCTTCATGGGCAAGCTGCACTCCTACACTAACTTTGCTGATACAAAGTTATCGCTACTTCCGCTATCCAAGAGGATTCGCACTGGACGTTCACCAAGTCGTCCCTCCACCACAATAGCACGTGTGTGTGGCTCCTCCCGTGCTATGCAATTTACCTGTCGAGCAAGAACAGACAAAAATTTACCTCGTGGTTTAGAACTATCTCCCTTGTGTTCCTCTCCACGCTCCATCTCCTGAAGTTTCTTAGGTGTCTCCTTGTCCTTGTCACCATTGAACCCCTTGCCCTTGGGCTTGTTCCTCCTGGGACAAGGCCTTCCAGTGTCCCACCTCTCCACACAGGTGGCAACGTTCACTATCAAACACCTTGACAATCTTCTTAGGCCGGTTGTCGGTGCGATAAGAACTAGAAGCTACCAGCTTGGACTTCGGCCTAGCACGATGGCTATTCCCTCTATACTCCTAGTGCTCACGAGGACTTGGAGAGGTGCTCCTACCACGCTTCTTGCCATGTCGTTCATTCTCCTTAAACACCTTATCCTCCTCATTTAGCAAGCGAGCATATTCGAACAGCTCCTCTAAAGTCTTGGACTGAATTACCGAGTTAAGATGTCTACGCAAGTTAGCACTTCGCAGCCCATCTACAAAATAATCCTTCTGCTGGTTGACAGACACGTCAGGTACAAGGCAAAGTAATTGACTCAATTTCTC
Source organism: Selaginella tamariscina (assembly GCA_003024785.1). Taxonomy (NCBI): domain Eukaryota; kingdom Viridiplantae; phylum Streptophyta; class Lycopodiopsida; order Selaginellales; family Selaginellaceae; genus Selaginella; species Selaginella tamariscina. The sequence goes on from PUQB01001258.1 coordinate 17,487, forward strand.
AATGTAATCGTCCAAGGTCATCTTTCCTTGCTCTAAATGTCGCAATTCACGCCTTGCATGAGACACATCGAACCGAGGAGCATACTCCTTCTTAAATAGCTCAGAGAACTCCTCCCAAGTTGCAATCATCTCCTGGTGAGCTAACTGGCGCTGATTTCGAATGCGTGTCCACCACCTCGCAGCTTTATCCTTCAAGGCTACTGATACAGCTATCATAGCCTGCTCGGTAGTTACTCCCTGTGCAGTGAGCAAGTTCGCTGCTATCTCAAGCCAACTCATAGCCTCATCCGCAGATTCTTTACCGGTAAAAGGTGGAACGCGAAGACGATCTAGCACCCTGCTCTTACCAGTCATGGTTCCTTGAGCAAGTTGATCTTCAATAGTATCCAACCGCTCACGAATCACCTCCAAGGAACCAGTCACGTACTCTTGAAATTGCTTGGAATCCTTCGCCATAGCGTATAATTCGAGCACGATTTCCTGGTTCGTCCACTCCTCATTGGTGTTGTCTTCTCCTTCCCACCGGTCACTCATCTCGAACCTCCCTCCGATACCAAATTGTTAGGCACCTCTACGTACAATCTAGAGACCCTCACAATACCACCCGACCTCCCCCGAGCTGTCTCTAGTCTCCACACGCTGCTCTCCAAGAAAGGCTTCCAATTATAGTGTGCCCTTAATTCTTCCTTAGATCTAGGTATAGCTCCCTAGGAATATTCTAGCTTATACCTTTCTGGAGAATATTCTTTGATTCGTTATATGGGTCATAACACCTCATAGCATGATTTAATGCTAAGGGGTTAGTGATTTTTACAAACATATGTTTATGCTCGAATAAGGGTGTTAATTTAAGCCTAAAGTATATACTCAAGAAAAGTTAGGTCTCTTAGTAATGTTGATATTGGGGTGTGTGGACATGTCCAAGAGTTGAATAACCTAAGCTTATTAATAAAGGCCCTTTCATGAAGCACTTGCATGGTCATGTGCTTAAGGTTGTCCAACATTAGCTTTAGGGTTTATAGTTGTGTTCGAGTATAGCTTGGGCACATAAACTTTTAGGGGTTTTGACTGTGGATCAAGTTACCCCTCATGGTTCTGTAAGGTGTTTTACACTTTAGTTACAATGATTCCTCCAAATGTAAAGGATGATGTCTTAGTCTCTATCACGGAAGTATATGTCTCTATGATGAGCTTAGGCCATGAAGTTTCTTAGGATTATCCTTTGAACTTTTCAATGTAGTCACTTTAGGGGACTTAAGGTAGGTCCTTAAGTTTCTTACTTGCTTGGGCAACTTAACCCTATGGATTGTTATGGTTACTCTAGAAGATTTAATGTTACTCACATAAATTGATGATGCATGGCCTTTGGGGTTAAAAATTTAATAATAAGAATGCAAGTTGTAACTAAAATGGGCATGGCTATAGTCCCATTTCCTAATAATTAGCAATTTTAGCTATTTAATTAGCATTTTCTAATATTAAAGGAATATTCTTTAGAATATATGTTTGAAAAGAGAATATTCTTTAGAATATTCTATTTTGTATTCTACCCTTTAATAAATTATAGCATTCATTGAACAAAAATTAATAACATTAAAAGTAGAATGTATTAAATTATATAATATATTGCCTAATATAACAATTAAGGAAGAGCATAAGAGGTACATTATATAAATATTGATGTTGTTATTAAAATATTAATATTTAAATATAACATTATTAATTAAAAATTTGTAGTAGTAATAATATATATATAAAATCCTATAATAATATAGTCAATCTTCCATATCATTTTTTAAATTTATATAGTTAAGTATACAATTTGGTACTATTATTAAAGAGTTTATAATAATTATGAATATTAAATATATGATATTTTATAATTTTGTAATTGCTTTAAGCTTCAGAAAACATACATTCCCTTGCAGTTTTGTTAATCGTGACTTTATCAACGCTTCTTGACATCCACCCATATCGAATGGATTTAACATTTATAAAACATGCTGGGTCTTTTTGATTGGGAGACCATGTTTTCTCTAGGCATCCATTATATCTTTCGCTCTCCTTCTCGTGTCGCCTTTTTTGTGGTTTGAACCATGCAACCTTAACAATACTATTTTTTGTGATTACTTCAGGTGTGTCGATAATTTGACCCATCCAAATAGGCTGATTATATGACGCATCTGGAGTAATGAGAACCATCATTAGTTTTTGAAGATCCTTGCAGCAATCAAAGTATGCTTTAGGTTTTTGGTTCCTTTGTCCAACAAAGTGTGGGGTTTGCACTTCCACATCACTACTGGCTTCTATGTCGTCTGTGCTCAGTGATGTCATTTCAATCTCCTCTCGCCACCTTGTTTTAGGCCAGAAAGGGTGTTGCAATTCTGTACTTGTGACAGTAGGCCCTTCCAACTCTCGAACAACAGTCTCCCAATAGTTGACCACATGCTTATATAGTTCTGAGTAACCAGTTGCCTTATCAGAATTCTTTGGCATCGATTTTTGAACCCATGCCACATATTTTTTGATGCCATCAATAATAACCTCTTGTTCCTTGAGCTGGGCACTCAATGGAATAGGGTCTGGTTGTCCTTCTGGGAGAAGTGGCTTTCCATCCTCTCCACTTTTGAAGAGCATTAAGCCCTCTTTCGGTAACCACTCCTGCTCTGATGGCCGTAACTTGTACTGCATAATAGGTATACCATCTCGTATGGAGAAAAAGAATTGTAGCGGCACAAGGTGACCAACTAAAGAATCACTCCCTTCTTTTATATACTCCTTGAGAAATTTTTTGAAGTCTGGCACCTCAGTCACAAGCAAAGCACAACTTTTTTTGGAGATGCAATTTTCAAAAAGATTCATCATATGCGGTAAGGTAAGTGCACTTGTCCTTTTTGTAGAGTTGGAGACCTTGCTGAAGAACGCATCAATATCTTCATGAGTGTGACCAACCATAAGGAAACTGAGCGTGATTGTTTCAAACACACCTTTGGCAACAAGCATTGACAAGTATGCTAGCACATATCTAGAAAATAAAAGTAAGTATGAGCTTGAGAAACCCTTAAGTAAAATGATTTACCTATTTTTGTTCTCGCCTGCACAATTATCCATCTGTAAAAGCAAATGACGAGGAAGCTTATTTGATGTTGAGGACACATGTACACTATTTGAGCTAGATCCCTCCACTGAACCTGAACTCTCAACAGGGCCATCTGTTTTTTGTGCAGGTTGCTGACAATGCCTCTCATATTCCCAAGTAGCCTCAAGTGCAGACGTGTTCATGAGAGCATTATGTAAAGGTTGAAGGTGTTGTTTCTTCACTTTGAGATCACTGATAGGATTTGTCTGTGAGTGGGCTTCAAGGTTTCTGAAACACATGGCTAACGACCCAATAGTGAAATTGGAGTCGCTAGACCAATGTGGAAGTGAAAAGTGTCCATATGACTCACAACCGTGTCCATGTGTTAGCACACCTGTTAAAGAAATCGGAAGTTTCATGACATTTCCAAGGCACTTTGGTGTTGCAAAGAGCTTTGGAATGCTGGTCTTTGAATGATCCATCTTGTCATGGATCAAGCACAGTACTCTGATGGGCGTGACACAGAAAGCATGCGGTGTGCATAGTACTGAGACCGACAAGTTTGTTGTGCAATCATGTGGGCCTCCATCTTCCTTTGAATGGTAGTGATCTCCACCAAGGTTTTTGCACAAGCCTCTGCAGCCTTCAATGATGTACAAGTGTCACACTTAGAAAAGCTAGAGTGTTTTGCAATCTCCACATCCTTAAAATGAGTATTCCATATGTTGTTGAAGGTACCAGTGCAGATTGCTTGGAGCCCCATCAAACTGAGGCACTTGTTCACATGTTCACACAGTTTCAATTGAGTGTAGATTGAAGGTAAAACCTTGAGATTTTCCCTGACCCCTGCATTTGTGGTTCGGCATTTGTGAGGCATCCTGTCTGCATTTGCTTCCACAAAAGCCTTGAGTATCTCTATGGCTGCCATGATGTGAGAGCGGGTTTTGACCAAGAGTGTTCCCATGAACTGAGGTTCGCGCTCCATCTAGCCACTCATCCCTCCGACGGTAGAACGTGGTCTTTGGGATCCCGTATATACTGTACCAAGCTTTGAAGCAGATGGCCACCTTATTAAATACCATGGATGTACTCTGATAACCTGTGTCCGAGGCCATTCCATCAATACACCCAGTTAGTGCAGCATATACAAACTCATGCCTTTGCTTTTGGGTGAGCATACGAAAGACATGTCTACATTGGGTAATTTCATTCCGGTCTGCCATCTGACAACACTTCTTCTTGCAACAGTCAATCGTGGAAATGCTCGTAACACTTTCGGAAGATGTAGGATCCATCTTTACCCTCTTGCTGAAACTTGCAGGGGAAGATCTACAACCCATGAATCGCCTTTTTCTTACAATAGGACCAATGCAAGGAACCTCTTCAAATATGAGTTGTTCTTCCGGGTTGTTATTATTGAAATCCAACCCAGAATATGTTGAACCATCTTGCCGTCTTAATTCAGATGTTCGCCACCTCACGAGGGATCCAGGATACAATGTGCCATTAGGTGAAACCTCTGTCACAACTACACCCACGAAGTCGGACCCTAGTTTCTCTTCTGACACTGCTTCCATTGGATTTATAGCTGTGATGATGCCTCTTCCGACTTCAATCTCACGAAGAAAGAGAATCACCTCATCCATCACAGCAGGCAAGCCATCATCTGGTAAACTCGTGCTACTATTTGTTTGTGACTCTGCATATTTTGTGTCAGCCTTGACTTCATCCAAATTCCACAATACAGGAGAACCCTCCTCAAATTCCATTCCCAGAACCTCAACATGCTTGAAAATGGTGTTCACCCATACGTACACACAAGATCCTTGGGAAATATTGTGACATGATGCATTATTATCTCGAACTTCCACAGTTCCAATGCCAACTATCTCGTTGTTCCGAAGAAGACATACTTTATCTCCAGTATTAAACATATTGTCCTGCACATAAATAATTGTATTATTTATGATATCTGTTTATGCAATATTTTTAAGAAATCTGAATTACGGTTACTTAATAATATGCATATGCAATAATACATAATTATGTTTAGAGATAATATCTCATGTTTGATTAATACAACTGATGGGCGGGATTAATCCCGCCAACGAATCCCTCCGACGAGGAACGGTCGGCGGGATTAATCCCGCCGCCGACTCAACCCCTTCGGAGAGAGTCGGCGGGATTAATCCCGCCGCCGACTCAACCCCTTCGGAGAGAGTCGGCGGGATTAATCCCGCCTTGGACTCCCTCCGACAAGGAAGAGCCGGCGGGATTAATCCCGCCGCCTCTTCCTCCTCGGGGGGAGTCCGGCGGGATTAATCCCGCCGACTCTCTCCGACGAGGAAGGGAGTCCGGCGGGATTAATCCCGCCGACTCATCCTCGCCGGAGAGAGTCGGCGGGATTAATCCCGCCGGACTCCCTTCCTCGTCGGAGGAAGAGGCGGCGGGATTAATCCCGCCGGCTCTTCCTTGTCGGAGGGAGTCCAAGGCGGGATTAATCCCGCCACAATTCTTACGACGGGGAATGGGTGGCGGGATTAAATCCGCACATAACTCTCTCCAAAACTATGATTTCAAAGAGATCTCGGGATAAATCCTGTCCCCAAATCTTTAAAACAGTGAAGTGGTGGCGAGATTAATCCCGCCACCCCTTCCCTGCCTCCTAAAATGGTTGGCGGGATTAATCCCGCCGACAACTCTTTCTAATAAATTCTGGTAACTCTTCATCAGTTGAGAAGGTTATCGACGGGATTAATCCCGCCACTCTTTTTCAGTGGCGGAGAAGCATTGCCCGGGAGATGGTGGCGGGATTAATCCCGCCACTTCTTCAAAGAGGCGAAAAAGAAATGGCCGGATTAATCCCGCCGCCCCGGTTAACCTAGAATATTAAGTTAAAAGGATATTTAAACGTGATAAATCCCTAACGGAATATATTATAATCCTAATGCATTTCTAAACCCCTAAATTGTAATTTTAAGAGAGAATGTAAGAGAGTGAATCTTAATAAGTATTTTTAAATTTGTTTATAATACTTACTTGTAAACAGCACTGAAGGCGCCGTGCTTTCCTATAAAGAATAGCACCCAATTTAATCTCGCTCCTGAGATGATCACTATGAAGAAAAAAGAAGATCTAAAGAGTGAAAAATACAGAAATGAAGAAACCCTTGCCGGAGAAAGAACCAGATCTGAATTTGAGTGGGAAATTAAATGCATTTTCAAATTTATATGTCAGACCGACAATACATATGTCAGAAATTCAAATTTTTTAAAAAGAACAGAAAATAAAATTTAAGATGAGTTGACACAAATATCCGACACTCTGACATATATACTCTCCAGTTCCAATGAGTATTTTAAAATTGCATTTAATGTTATTCAAGTGATTCAAGCTGTTTAATATTACGAAATTTTAGACTATATTCTACATTCTTAGTATTCAAGTATATTTATATTATATATATATATATAAATATATACTTATACAATAAATAAATTGATATATTATTATGTATCATTTAAAATATATTCATAGTCTGTTATTATTATTTTCTTAATTACTCGAGTATTTAGTTTTCATTTCCTAGTATCAATGGGATATTCTTTAATATTTTATTAATATTTGAAGAATATTCTAATATTAAACCTGATTATCATAATTAAATTAGTCTTGTTCTTAATTATTGCAGTAATTATTCTACATTTGTATATATTAATGGGATTTTCTCAATTAATTTGTTATTATTTCAAGAATATTCATGTGTTAAACCTTATTATCAATATTAAATTAATACACACTATGAACATATTTTAAATTATACATAATAATACATCATTTTATCTAATATATAGTCATATATAGTTTTAATAATATATATATTAATATCATTTCCTTAATTACTTGAGTAATTAATCTTCTTTATATTAATGGGATATTCTTTATTATTTTCTTATTATTCCAAGAATATTCCAATATTAAACATGATTATGATAATTAATTTAGTTAATTATTTGAGTACTTAATTTACATTTGTATATATTAATGGGATTTTCTCAATTAATTTCTTATTATTTCAAGAATATTTCAATGTTAAACCTTTTTATCAATATTAAATTAATATATATTATTAAAACTATATATGGCTATATATTAGATAAAATCATATATTATTATGTATAATTTAAAATATGTTCCTAGTGTGTTTATTAATTTTATTTTCTTAATTATTCGATGTTTGTTTTGCACACATATATAAACACAATCATAAATTTACACACGCATTACAAGAACTTACAAAAACACATATGCACACACATGCACAACCCTAAACCAAACTGAAGAAATATGTTGCTTCTTTATTGAAAACATCATGTTCAACGCATGTATGATATATGTACTCAATCTGTGTATATGTAACACATTGAATTTACATGTGTAATATTTATATTAAGCTTGTTGGGAGCAAACCCTAAACCCTAAACCCTAAACCCTAATATGTAACACAATGAATTTACTCATGTAATATGTATGTATGTCTGTGTGTATACACGTGTGCATGTATATATGTGTACTCTGTATATATGTGTACTCTGTATGTATATATGTGTACTTTCTGTCTTCTCTCATACATACACACCATGCATGATCCATGTTAATATGTACTGTCTCTCTTCTCTCAAACATACACACCATGCATGATCTATAATATGTACTCGGTCTCTCTAATATTATGTACTAATATGTATGTATGTCTGTGTGTATAATACACACCATGCATGATCCATATTAATATGTACTGTCTCTCTTCTCTCATATACTATGTATGTATATCTGTGTATAATATGTGTAAGTATATATGTGTACTAATATATGCAATGTGTACAAAAATAATTTTTCAACACTCTCTCTTCTCTCATACATACACACCATGCATGATCCATCCTAAATCCAAAACCCTAAACCCTAAACCCTAAACCCATGTAATATGTGTGTATGTCTGTGTGTATACACGTGTGTATGTATATATTATGTGTATTAATATATGCAATGTGTACACATGAAACTTTAACACTCTCATGGACACACACATGTTAAATCCCTGCATGATTTATATTTTTGAGGTGTATGTGATACACCCACACACACGCACGCGCTAATAATATAATGAAAGAATATTCGTTTAGGGCGAATCTATATTTTATTCTTTTTAGGGTTTAAGTATATTCTCAGAAGGAATATTCTATTAGGGTTGATATATATATTTAATTCCTTTAGGGTTTAGGTATATTCTTAGGGTTTCAAGAGGCGGCGGCTGTGAAATCGGCGGCGGCGGCTGTGCACACAGGTGAGATCTGTGTGTGTGTGTGTGTGTGTGTATGTATGTATATATGTATAGGAGTGTGCGTATAATTTTTTTTCTTAGTTTTATCTCTCGCACACACACGCACACTCCTGTGTATGTATATGTGTCTGTATGATTTATTTGTTTCGCTCACACACGCATACACACGATATACATATACACATATATATATATATACCTATATACATATATACATACATATATTATGTGTACCAGTATCTGTAAATTTTTTTTATTGATCTTGCTTTACACACACACACACACACACACAGATATATATATATATATATATATATATTATGTGTACCAGTATCTGTAAATTTTTTTTTATTGATCTATCTCTCCCACACACACGCGCACTGCTTTACACACACACACACACACACACACAGATATATATATATATATATATATATATATATATATATATATATATATATATATATATATATAATCAATGCATATTAACAAATAGTATACAACACTAGTTTATATATATGCTTATATATTCATAATATACACACATATATATATGTGTGTGTTTATCTGTATAATTTTATTTATTTATTAGTTTTATCTCTCGCACACACACGCACACTCCTGTGTATGTATATGTGTGTGTGTGTGTGTTTGTTTATCTGTATGATTTTATTTGTTTCGCTCACACACGCATACACACAATATACATATACACATATATATATACCTATATACATATATACATACATACAACACTAGTTTATATATATGCTTATATATTCACAGACTCTCTCTCTTTCTCTATAGATTATATATCTATATACACACATATATATGTGTGTGTTTATCTGTATAATTTTATTTATTTATTAGTTTTATTTTGCACACACACGCACACTCCTGTGTATATATATATGTGTGTGTGTGTGTTGTTTATCTGTATGATTTTATTTGTTTCGCTCACACGCATACACACGATATACATATACACACATATATATACCTATGTACACACATATATTAGGTGTACCAGTACTGTATAAGTTTATTTATTTATCTATCTCTTGCACACACACGTACACTCCTATACATACATACATACATATATATATATATATACACACACACACATATATATATGTGTGTGTTTTTATCTCGCTAAGCCCCTCGAGCGGCGGGATTAATCCCGCCGCTATATAGTTGGGGCCATGGCGGCGGGATTAATCCCGCCGCCGAGGCCCTTCAGGCATGGGTGAGCGGCGGGATTAATCCGCCGCCGAGGCCCTTCACGCAGGCTATGGGCGGCGGGATTAATCCCGCCGCTCTACGACAAACCGAAGAGCGGCGGGATTAATCCCGCCGCCCATAGCCTGCGTGAGGGGCCTCGGCGGCGGGATTAATCCCGCCGCTCATCCATGCCCTGCGCGGAATGCGGCGGGATTTATCTCGCCGGCAATGGCCTGTGTGAAGGTTCTAATGGGCGGGATTAATCCCGCCGGATTCCGCGCAGGGCATTTACAGGGAATGGGCGGCAGGATTAATCCCGCCGCTCTTCGGTTTGTCGTAGAGCGGCGGGATTAATCCCGCCGCCCAGGGAATTCACGCAGGACATGAACGGCGGGATTAATCCGGCCCCACGCTCATGCCCTTCGCGGAGGGCGGCGGGATTAATCCCGCCGTTCATGTCCTGCGTGAATTCCCTGGGCGGCGGGATTAATCCCGCCCCCACCCATCCCTGTTAAAAATGCCGCAGCCAATATATATGTGTGAGCGCATGATTTACGAGAGGGCGGCGGGATTAGCCTCCGAACCTTCATTACCCGGTGGCGAGATTAATCCCGAACCTTCATTCCCCATTGGTATGTTGAATCAATCCCGACTAACTCTGTCTGAGACGGAGAAGGTTTACAAAATACCAATGGAGGGAACCGAGAAGGGTGGTGGGATTAATTTCACCATCCCTTACATGGTGGGCGGGATTAATCCCGCCGCGTACGCATGCCCTGCGCGGAATCGGGCGGGATTTATCCCGCCGCCATTGGCCTGCCTGAAGGGCCTAGGCGGCGGGATTAATCCCGCAAGATTTCGCACAGGGCATTGGCGTTCGGCGGGATTAATCCCGCCGACTAAGGCCCGAGTGAAGGGCCTGGGAGGCGGGATTAATCCCGCCGAACGCCAATGCCCTGTGCGAAATCGGGCGGGATTTATCCCGCCGCCATTGGCCTGCCTGAAGTGCCTAGGCGGCGGATTAATCCCGCCCGATTCCGCGCAGGGAATTGGCGTCCGGCGGGATTAATCCCGCCGCATAGGGATCGAGTGAAGGCCCTGGCGGCGGGATTAATCCCGCCGAGTCTTCAATGCCTGTTGGAGAAATGAATCTCGCCACCCTTCCCTTTTTCCTCCATTGGTGAGTTGGACCAATCCCAAACGTTTCTGTCTAAGACGTAGAAGGTTTACAACATACCAATGGAGGGGACTGGGAAGGGTGGCGAGATTCATTTAACCATCCCTTACATGGTGGGCGAGATTAATCCCGCCTCCTTTCTGGAGTCACTGAAGGGGTGTGAGAAATAAATCCTGCCCAGTTCTCTCTGAGACCGAGAAGGGTGGCAAGATTAATTCCGCACTCCCGTTCAAGGCCTCCAGAAAGGTGGCGAGATTAATCCCGCCCACTCTTTCAGGAGGCATTGAAGGGGTGGCGAGATTAATCCCGCCGCACCTTCCATGTGAATATATATGTGTATTAGTATATATAAGTTGCATATCTCATTTTATTTACTTTTATCATCTCTTCATATTATTTCGAGTAAAAGCTAGGAATCTATGTAAAACTGTCCAGAGCTCACATTTGTGGTGGTTCTAAAACGAAATGTTATCTTTCTTTTGCACTAACACAAATGTGAGCTTCGGACAGTTAATTACGTCTACTTCTCTCTGTGTATTATTTTTGTATATTCGGGTTTATACAAGTGTGTGTGCGTTTTTATATAATTTATATTTATAGTGTATTATTTTGCAGAAGGACGATTTGATCAAACAAGGAGATCGAGTCATTAGTATGGAGTCGTCGTCAAATTCTGGGTAAGAATTAAAATAAAATCTGTTATACTCGGATACTTGAACTAATCATTTTTGTATTCAGATGTGGAATTGAGGTGACATTAAAGTCAAGAGCAGGAGAAGAGATGGGCAGGGGGATTCTGGAATCAACTTGGCCATATTTTAAGATAAATGGGAAGCGCATTGGAGCAACCATGGCTGCTGTCAAATTAACCTCTGTCACATCTCATGGACAAGTAAAACAATGGAAAGTTGATTCGCTAGTCAAGCACCCGAAAGCAGGCTGCGAACCCAGATTGGACGATGCTCGACAGATATGCCTTGTTCCATCCAATGTCACGTTCTCGGATCCAGAGGTCGTCAGTTACAACATTAATCTCGGGTTTTGTCGACTTGTGGATAATGACGTTCACGTGTTCACTAATGATGTTGACCTTGGAGTTCTTCTTCAACTCAACGAAAGCCCATCTATGGAGGGGATCCATCTGGATGTCTACTTCGAAGATCTTCAGACTCATCGAGTAGGTGTATTGTCAGGAGATATTGTTTCACAATACAGAAAATCAGCAAGTGGAGCAATCTTCCCTCTT
>PUQB01001259.1:0-29488 GCA_003024785.1 Selaginella tamariscina
AGTTCATTAAATGATGGCTTGCCTGCTGTGATGGATGAGGTGATTCTCTTTCTTCATAAGATCGAGGTTGGAAGAGGCATCATCACAACTATAAATCCAATAAAAGTCGTATTAGAGAAATTACGGGCCTACTTTGTGGGTGTAATTGTGACAAAGGTTTCACCTAATGGCACATTGCATCCTAGATCCCTTATGAGGTAGCAAACATCTGAATTAAAAAGGCAAGATGGTTCAACATATTTAGAGTTGGATTTTTATAATAACAACATGGAAGGACAACCTATATTTGAAAAGGTTATTTACATTAGTCCTATAATAATAAAAAAAAGGCAATTCATGCGTTGCAGATCTGCCTTTGCAAGTTCTAGCAAGAGGGTCAAGATAGATCCTACATCTTTGGCAAACGTTATTAACATTTTCATAATTGACTGCTGCAAGAAGAAGTATTGTCAGATGGTAGACCAAATGAAATTACCCAATGTAAACATGCCTTTCGTATGCTCACCCAAAAACAAAGGCATGAGTTTGTATATGTTGCACTAACTAGGTGTATTGATGGAATGGCCTTAATAAGTTATTAGAGTACATCCATGGTATTAATAAGGTGGCCATCTACTTCAAAGCTTGGTACACTATATACAGGATCCCAAAGACCACATTCTACCACCAGAGGATGAGTGGCTAAATGGAGCGCGCACTCAGTACATAGGAAACTCACTTGGTCAAAACCCGCTTTCACATTATGGCAACCATAGAGATACTCAAGGCTTTTGTGGAAGCAAATGCAAACATGATGCCTCACAAATGTCGAACCACAAATGTAAGGGTCATGGAAAATCTAAAAGTTTTGCCTTCAATCTACACTCAATTAAAGCTATGTGAACATGTGAACAAGTGCCTCAGTTTGATGGGGTTCTAATCTGCATTGGTACCTTCAACAACATAGGAATACTCATTTTAAGGATGTGAAAATTACAAAACACTCTAGCTTTTCCAAGTGTGACACTTGTATCATTGAAGGCTGTAGAGGCTTGTGCAAAAACCTTAGTGGAGATCACTGCCATTCAAAAGAAGATGGAGGCCCACATGATTGCACAACAAACTTGTCGGTCTCAGTACTATGTACACCGCATGCTTCCTGTGTCATGCCCATCAAAATACTGCTTGATCCATGACAAGATGGATCATTAAAGACCAGCATTCCAAGGCTCGTTGCAACACCAAAGTGCCTTGGAAGTGTCATGAAACTTCCGATTTCATTGACATGTGGGCTAACACATGGACACAGTTGTGAATCGTATGGACACTTTTCATTTCCACATTGGTTTAGCGACTCCAACTTCACTATTGGGTCGTTGGCCATGTGTTTCAGAAACCTTGAAGCCCACTCACAAACAAGTCCTATGACTGATCTCAAAGTGAAGAAACAACACCTTCAACCTTTACATAATGCTCTCATGAACACATCTACACTTGAGACTACTTGGGAATATGAGAGGCATTATCAGTAGCTTGCACAAAAAACAGATGGCCATGTTGAGAGTTCTGGTTCAGTGGAGGGATCTAACTCAAATAATGTACATGTGTCCTCAATATCAAATAAGCTTCCTCACCATTTGTTTTTTACAAATGGATAATTTTGTAGGCGAGAACAAAAATAGGTAAATCATTTTAATTAAGGGTTTCTCAAGCTCATACTTACTTTTATTTTCTAGATATGTACTAGCATACTTGTCAATGCTTATTGCCAAATGTGTGTTTAAGACAATCACACTCAGTTTTCTTATGGTTGGTCACACTCATGAAGATGTTGATGTGCTTCAACAAGGTCTCCAACTCTACAAAAAGGACAAGTGCACTTACCTTACTGCATATGATGAATCTTTTTGAAAATTGCATCTCTAAAAACAATTGTGCTTTGCTTGTGATTGAAGTGCCAGACTTTAAAAAGTTTCTCAAGGAGTATATCAAAGAGGAGAGTGATTCTTTAACTGGTCACCTTGTGCCATTACAATTCTTTTTCTCTATAAGATGGTATCTATATTATGCAATATAAGTTACGACCATTAGAGCAGGATGGTTACCGAAAGAGGGCTTAATGCTCTTCAAAAGTGGAAAGAATGGAAAGCCACTTCTCTTAAAAGAACAACTAGACCCTATTCATTGAGTGCCCAGCTCAAGGAACAAGACCCTATTCTATATGGCATCAAAAAATATGTGGCATGGGTTCAAAAATCGATGCTAAAATATTTTGATAAGGCAGCTGGTTACTCATAATTTATATAAGCATGTGGTTGATTATTAGGAGGCTATTGTTCGAGAGTTATAAGGGCCTATTGTCACAAGTACATAATTACAACACCCTTTTTTTGGCATAAAACAAGGTGGCGAGAGGAGATTAAAATGACATCACTTTGATTGTTGCAAGGATCTTCAAAAAACTAATCGTCTTCATTATTTCAGATGTGTCATATAATAAGCCTATTTGGATGGGTCAAATTATCGACACACATGAAGTTAAAAATAATATGATTAAGTTTGCATGGTTCAAACCACAAAAAAGGCGACATAGCGAAAGATATAATGGATGCCTAGAGAAAACATGGTCTCACAATCAAAGAGACCTAGCATGTTTTATAAATGTTAAATCCAGTCGAAATGGATGAATGTCAAATAAAGTCATGATTAATAAAACTACAAGAGAATGTATGTTTTCTGAAGCTTAAAGCAATTACAAAATTATAAAAATATAGTATATTTAATATCATAATTAATAAACTCTTTAATAATAGTACTAATTGTTTACTTAACTATATAAATTTATAAAAAGATATGGAAGATTGATTATATAGGATTTGTATATTATATATAATATATTACTAGTATAAATTTTTAATTAATGTTATATTTAAATATTAATATTTTAATAACAACATCAATATTTATATAATGTACCTCTCGTGCTCTTTAATAATTTTTATATTAGGCCTATACAATCTTAAATATAATATATTATATAACTATATCTTCTACTTTTTATAATGTTATTAATTTTTGGTCCATGAATGTTATATTTTTAAAGGGTCAATTACAAAAATAAAATATTCTAAAAATATTCTGTCTTCAAACATATATTGTAAAGAATATTCTTTTTTTTAACATGCTTTCATGTGATTGCCTATGTTAGAAATAGAACAAGGAACCAAACTTGATAATTTTGGCCTAAGGTCTAAACCCTTAGCACCCACTCTCAAGAATATACTTGTTCATGAGTTAGTACTAGTCCTTAGGGTAGTGTAGCCAAGGCAGTCATAGTAAAGGCCTTAGCTATTAACTTATTCAAGACATAACATGCACCTAACTATATATCAGAATCTAACCCGTGACCTTAGCAAAAGTTACAATTAAGGATTAACTTAATGCCTAGTTGTGACATACCATATGCTGTTGCAATTTAATAAAGTTGAGTTGATATCTCAACAATGTCCTAGGGAGACGTTGTGTAGCTCACGTTACACTATAATTATGACACTGGTATTATTAAAATACTAAAAACTTAAAGGTTTTGCCAACTATTTTAAGAAAGTTCCTTCCATGTTATGAAGGTTTGCAATAAATGTTAAAACATGTGAAAAGTGTAACCTATAAGCTAGATCTTCTTTCAAAGTTAGGAACAATTTGTAGAGTTCTTACATGGTGCTATATGGAGTGTCATTAAGTAAATATCTATGTGAGAAAATAAGTTGCCTGACTTGCTTTCATGTGATTGCTTATGTTAGAAACAGAACAAGGAACCAAACTTGATAATTTTGGCCTAAGGTCTAACCCCTAGCACCCACTCTCAAGAATATACTTGTTCAAAGTTAGCACTAGTCCTTAGGGTAGTGTAGCCAAGGCAGCCATAGTAAAGGCCTTAGCTATTAACTTATTCAAGACATAACATGCACCTAATATATATCAGAATCTAACCCGTGACCTTAGCAAAAGCTATAATTAAGGATTAGCTTAATGCCTAGTTGTGACATACCATATGCTGTGCAATTTAATAAAGTTAGTGTGCAAACACCCTGAGTTGATATCTCAACAATGTCCTAGGGGGACGTTGTGTAGCTCCTTCAACTTTTAGCTTAGGACGTTACACTATAATTATGACACTGAATTCCCCCCACCCCCTCCCCCCCAAGGATTAGGCAAGTGGGATGGCATAAAATCCCCAACCAGATGCTATTCACTTGAACTAAGAATTACCTTAAGCTTTAATTATTTTTAAGACTTTCTTAAGGGAGTAGGTTTTTATAGTGAGTGAGTACTAACTTAAATAAAGTTTACTCTAGCCTTGATAACCTAGACCAGTTGAACCTAAACCTTCAGTTCCTAAGTGCATTACAAAGATTTTGTTTACACCCAACTATTCCCTAGGCATGTTACTAAATGTAAAGTCAAGGGTTGTGTATATAATGAAAAGTAAAAACTAAAAAAGAGACACAATGAATTCATATTTGTTGTTAAAAAAATTCCATAAGGATTAAAAATATACAAAAAGATATGGTAACTTATGTTTGTCTTTTGCAAGTTGATTGATGACACATAAGAGTATTAAGTCAAGTCTATATTGTGAAAGAACATGTTCAAATTGCCTCATTCACATTAAGTTAAAAACAACACTCACAATTAAATTGAATACACCTCGTGACTCAAAAATGAACATTGTTTAAACATTTGTTAATTGTGAGTGTGATTTCCCAACAATTAAAGTTTTATACATGTTCTTTACAAGATTTTGAAGGATTTATAATGATGAATTTAGGGTTGCCATTTGACAAGCTACACATATAAAGAACCAATTTTAAATTGCATTGAGAAACATGATAAGTGTAAGATATTCATAATTGTTATGATAATGTGGTAATAATTTTTATTTATGTTATAGTTCTTGATAAACCATATAATTTAATAATTTTTTATTCCTAATATGTCCTAATAAATCACATAATTTATACTTTTTTACTTTTTAATTACTATGATAAATTTTATTTAAGACCCTATAATTTTTAATTTAACTTTTTACTATATTCTTATTAACCGATTCATCAAGTGATCAATTACTTATTTGAAACTTTATAATAATTATAATGTGTAATATTTTTTAATCTAACTATTTTGAACATTCTTAAATTAATTTAAATATGATTTACATAATAACCACCTTATTAATATAACCTCTTTTTAAAACCATGCACAACATTAATATTGAAATTAATTTCACAACGTCTCATCCTAAATCCATCTTAAAAAAGCACCATCAGATGCAGTTTTATGAACATTAATAGTACATCTAAACTAGACAAATGGTTATTAGACTAATTTAATACAATATACATAAAGAAAAAGTACTTGTTTTACACCTAAGCAAATATACAAACAGTAAAATTTCAAAAAATATTTGTCTACGGTGTAAAATATATTTACATGTTTAGTTTGGACTTTGTCAGTACCTTTGCCTACTTATTAAAAATGTATCTAAAGAAATCAACATACAATAAATATATAATGTACATTTTAAAATATCATATTTAAAATAAAGAACATACATACATGCATATTATATAATATAACTTTTACCTTAGTTTATAAAACCCAGCATAAATAGTGAATCTTATATTTTCTTGGTGAAAACCATTTTTAAAATTACTTTGCATACTTTCGTAAGGAGAAGAAGCATATTAATTAACATATTTATGAAGAAGAACTAAACCTGTTTTACATCATAAGATATATAATATATATTAAACATATGTAAACTTAATTTATTTAATATAATGCATTCTTTTAATTTATATATTGTTATTAAATATTTTTTTTACTTAAGCCTTACGTAATTTTCAAATAATATATCGTTACATGACTATGTTTAGTGTTCCATTATTAAGTTATAAGTGACACATTATTGGTTTTATTTAAATTGAACATGGCACAATTGCTACATAAGGCACACTCTCAGTCACCTGTCCATAATAGGTGCATCGACCCTTCGACCATTTCACGCCGTACATACTCCATCACCAGCTGCATAAGAATGAACTATCATTAAATACAAATACAAACATTTACTTTTAAAAATATATATTTATTATATATAAATTACCTTTCTTATTCTTCAAGGCAATCGCCCACGTAAGCTTAGGTGCAAGGCCTTTACCATTATCCACAACGTCATACCCCATATGTCCAGCAAACATAAGCGTCTCGTGTTCCATCCCATTATCATCAACTTTCACGTCCACGGTAAGGTATCCAGGAGAAATATCATGCGTATTCACAACCGGATATTCCATATCGTCATGAATTCTACCTTGCCATTTCCCTTCGTTATTAAACACCGAAAACACCGTAATCCACCCACTTAAGTATGTTGGTCCTGAACCTCCTCCAATATGATGACATATCTTGTTCCTATGTGTTAATGTGTATATACTTGTGTATCACACACACACACACACACACACACACACACACACATATATATATATATATATATATTATATACCAGAACTCACGATCAACTTGGTCTTTGCTGCTCTGAACAAACTGTGCTATGACCTTCTTCAGCATTCGTGCCACTGAGTACATTCCTTGCCGTACTTCTTGAGCTGGTCAACTCTATGGTGGATCTCCTCCCAGTCCTCCGTACTACCCAAGAGAGTCACGTACGGAATCCCAACAGCAGTGTGACCTGGTACTCGAAGTAACTCTTGAGGGTGGCCATGAGTGCAACGCTGCCGACAACAACGTCGTTCTTCGTGGTTGTAGAGAAACTTGGGAGAACCCAGTTACACAGCTGCGGGTCTTTCACGTTCTTCTTCAGCTCCATTGTCATCTTTGTTGCGAGTCTTCCGTAGTCTGCAGTGTATAAGCTTCCAAAGTCCACAACTTCCAATTCTTTCTTGCCTTCGTGATCTGCATAGACATACATATCCAGCATACATCCATATACATATACATATATGTATATGTATGTATGTTGTGGGGTATATACATACATCCATATGCATATTTATGCCCGCGGTCTGTCTTGCAGGATAAAACAAGATTGGATTATGACAAATCAAACATTTTTAGGTGTTTGACTTATATATATATATATAAGATTGGTAAACAACTAATACAACAAAGTCTCTTGTTGCCTGAGACTAGGACAAAAATAAGCGTTCCTTGTGTGTGTGTGAGAGAGAGAGAGAGAGATTAACAATGTTCAATGTTTGATTATAAACAAAATATATAAGACCCACACACACACACACACACACACACACACACACACATATATATATATATATATATATATATATAAGAGATTGGAAAACAACTAATACAACAAAGTCTCTTGTCGCTTGAGACTAGGACAATATTAAGCGTTCCTTGTGTGCGTATGTGTGTGTATGGGAGAGAGATTAACAAAGTTCAGTGTTTGATTATAAACAAAATATATATGAGACCCACACACACACACACACACACAATATATATATAATGTACGCATACTGTGAGTTCGTGCGTGCGCGTTTGTGATTTACCTACCAACAAAGATCGACCGCATAGCTTCAGAATTCCCATTAACAAAGAGGGCAAACTGAACAATGATAGCAATCCACACATCATCCGGCCGATCACCTGTTGTAAGCAAGAGTGACCCCATGAACAAACCCATTGGACGACTGCTGGAATTCAACCTTGTCAAAGCTTGTGCCTTGAAGAATTCTACCAAGACCTTCTTCTTTGTACTCTTTGAGCGTTTCTACATAGTGATCTTTGTATTTGGGAGATTTATTTGCCACAGACTGTGGCTCTATGCCTTCTGCTACCCTGAATGTCACCATTTCGTGCCTGTAAATTCTATACGGAACTCAACTGTGTTGAGGAAACCCTTCTTTGTTCAAGTAAAGATGGGTTCTTTTACTTGATGATTGACACTTGGCACAGCAACGAAATAAAATTTATTTTATAATATGGAATATTAAAAGAAAATATAAAAACATAACTACTTATTAGAGATTTCATTCAATACATTTTCATAATATGAAACTTTTGATATATATATATAACGCGCGCGCGCTCCAGTATGTATAATTATTTGATTTATTTTTACTTACACTATTAAAAAATATATATATTTTATAATATATATTACTTGTGATCCTTTTTATAGCATTATAAAAGAATATTTTAAATATAATGGAAAAATTGTAAGTTGTCTCTTTAGCGACTTTAAAACTATGAAAAATGAAATAACCATATATTAGTTAATATATTCTCACTTAAAAAAAAACTGGCCTAGCCTATCAATGGTTTCCGCACCAACTCTTATCTTAACTTAACTAAGTTAGGGACTCTTAACTTAACTAAGTTAGGGACTCTTAGTAAGAGGGTTACATTTTTTTCCACACCAATACTCTCTAAAATCTTGATATAAGGGTAATGATTTCACACCACCTTTAACTTTCACATTTATGGGTTATGCTAAGGGCAAGTATTTTGCATCAGCATTTTACCTTTAAAATTAAGGGGTAATGTTCAACACCAAAAACCATTTAAATATTTCAAATATTCAAATTTCACACGTGTACCAAATATAACATGAGCTACTAATGCATTGTGACTCGTATGAATATCCAATGTAGTCATTTCAATCTCTTTTGGATCTGTAGGAGGATCATTATATTTAACGAGTGTTTCTCATCGATAACATTGCTCTAACCTTCTTTATCGTACTGTTAAAGTTGCTTCATAATTCACCTCACTCACATCAATCAAGATGTTATGAAAAATGATACAAGCATTGACAATGTTTGGCCAACCTTATATTTAGTTTACCATAAAGACAAACAATTTTTTACTTGAATAAACCAAATGCTTGCTCACAACAATGCGCACATAA
The DNA here is from genome assembly GCA_003024785.1 of Selaginella tamariscina. Lineage (NCBI taxonomy): Eukaryota > Viridiplantae > Streptophyta > Lycopodiopsida > Selaginellales > Selaginellaceae > Selaginella > Selaginella tamariscina. The sequence goes on from PUQB01001259.1 coordinate 8,936, forward strand.
CTAAGTTCTTTATTGAAGGCCTCTTGAGCACATGAAAGATGTGTCCCTACCAATTAAAATATTTATTAGTTAAATATAATAATAAATAATATAATAAAATAAAAAACATATTTATAAAAGGAATCATAACATGTGTTTGTAATTGATAACTTTGTCACCCACTAAGTACGGTCTTACATGATCCGTTTGTATGACAGAATAAGAGTTTGATGTTCATTACTGCTAGTCAAATATTTGGTCAACTCACATAAGTGTTCCAACAGTATTTTAGTGTGGAATTATTCTCAAATGCTACTTTTATCCTTCATTACTTAGTAACATTAATTTAAAAAGCTTAACATTGAGCAATGATAACATCTTTACTATATTATTAGTATGAGAAATACCAAAAATATCCAACATTTTATTGATGTAATGTTTTTGACGACTTGGTTGTTAATCATGAATCAATTATAAACCAAGGTAATATTTTAATTTACTCATATAAGTTATTTTGAATCATTGAGAAAGTGTTGTTTTCATTGTTTGGAATTTAGCAAGACTAAAAGCAATTATTAAATCATCTATATATATTACAATAATACTTAATGTATAGTTAGTATTCCTCATATAAATACTTCAATTGACTAATGATCCTAGTGAGGTGACTGTATAATTTTAAAATGTTTTATTATATTCTTATAATATTCAAATAAGTGAGCAATCAATTCCTTATTTAAAACTTTATAATAATTATAATGTATAATATTTTTTAATCCATCTATTTTGAACATTCTTAAACTAATATTATAAATATATGTGCATAATAACCACCTTGTTGATATAACCTCTTTTAAATTATGCACAACATTAAATATTAAAACTAATTTCATAATGTCTTTTCCTGATCCCTTTGTCCATATTATTAATGTTCCAAGTTGATTCTAATAAGAATATATCTTTCTTGTCGTAAAATAATGGAAAGTTGGTGGAGTATGTCTAAAATAGACAAATGGTTATTAGATTGACTTAAAACAATATATATATAAAAAAAAGTAAATATACAAATGGTAAATAACATAAATACAAGAAAATCCAGTAAATTTTAAAGAATATTTATCCATGTTGTAAAACATGTTTACATGTTTAGTCTTGGACTGTGTCAGTGCCTTTGCCTCCTAAAGATCAAATCGAAACACAATAAATATGTAAATGTACATTCTAAATATCATATTTAAAATAAAGAACATACATACATGTATAATATTTATAATATAACTTTTACCTTATTAGATACAGTAATTTATAAAACTCATGAAAAAGAACCTAATAGTGAATCTTATATTTTCTAGGTGAAAACCGTTTTAAAATTACTTTACATACTTTCATAAGGAGAAGAGGTATATTAATTAGCATATTTATGAATGAGGAAGTAAACATATTTTTACACCATAAGATATATAATATATATTAAACAGATGTAAGATTAATTTTTTTAATATAATGTATTCTTTTAATTTATAAATATTTTATAATTATTATTGGCTTGCTTTTTTCTTAAGCCTTTCATAATTTTCAAATAATATACGCTACATGACTATGTTTTAAATAAATAACGTGTTCCGTTTATTAAGTTATAAGTAACACATTATTAGTGGTTTTATTTAAAATCACACATGGCACACAATTGCTACATAACCGGCTCACTCTCAGTCGCCTGGCATCGACCCTTCGACCCTTTCAAGCCGTACATACTTGCATAATAATGAATTATCAATTAAATATAATACAAACATTTACAACTTAAAAAATATGTATTTATTATATATAAATTACCTTTCTTATTCTTCAAGGCAATTGCCCACGTAAGCTTCGGTGCAAGGCCTTTACCATTATCCACAACGTCATACCCCATATGTCCAGCAAACATAAGCGTCTCGTGTTCCATCCCATTATCATCAACTTTCACGTCCACGGTAAGGTATCCAGGAGAAATATCATGCGTATTCACAACCGGATATTCCATACTGTCACGAATTGTACCTTGCCATTTCCCTTCCTTATTAAACACCGAAAACACCGTAATCCACCCACTTAAGTATCTTGGTCCTGAACCTCCTCCAATATGATGACATATCTTGTTCCTATGTGTTAATGTGTATATACTTGTGTATCACACACACACACACACACACACACATTACCAGAACTGACGATCAACTTGGTCTTTGCTGCTCTGAACAAACTGTGCTATGACCTTCTTCAGCATTCCGTGCCACTGAGTACATTCCTTGCCGTACTTCTTGAGCTGGTCAACTCTACGGTGGATCTCCTCCCAGTCCTCCGTACTACCCAAGAGAGTCACGTACGGAATCCCACACTTCAGTGACATTGTATTCGAAGTAACTCTTGAGGGTGGCCATGAGTGCAACGCTGCCGACAACAACGTCGTTCTTTGTTGTTGTAGAGAAACTTGGGAGAACCCAGTTGCACAGCTGCGGGTCTTTCACGTTCTTCTTCAGCTCCATTGTCATCTTTGTTGCCAGTCTTCCGTAGTCTGCAGTGTATAAGCTTCCAAAGTCCACAACTTCCAATTCTTTCTTGCCTTCGTGATCTGCATAGACATACATATCCAGCATACATCCATATACATATACATATGTATATGTATGTATGTTGTGGGTATATACATACATCCATATGCATATTTATGCCTGTGGTCTGTCTTGCAGGATAAACAAGATTATTATGACAAATCAAACATTGTTAGGTGTTCGATATATATATAACAACAAAGTCTCTTGTCGCCTGAGACTAGGACAATATTAAGCGTTCCTTGTGTGTGTATATGGGAGAGAGATTAACAATGTTCAGTGTTTAATTATAAACAAAATATATACAAGACCCACACAGATATATATATATATATATATATATATATATTATATATATAATAATATACGCATACTGTGAGTTCGTGCGTACATGTGTGTGAGTGATTTACCTACCAACAAAGATCGACCGCATAGCTTCAGAATTCCCATTAACAAAGAGGGCAAACTGAACAATGATAGCAAGCCACACATCATCCGGCCGGATAACAAGATTGTGGTGCCTGTTGTAAGCAAGAGTGACCCCATGAACAAACCCATTGGACGACTGCTGGAATTCAGCCTTGTCAAAGCTTGTGCCTTGAAGAATTCTACCAAGACCTTCTTCTTTGTACTCTTTGAGCGTTTCTACATAGTGATCTTTGTATTTGGGAGATTGATATGCCACAGACTGTGGTTCTGTGCCTTCTGCTACCCTGAATGTCACCATTTTCGTGCCTGTAAATTCTATACGGAAGTTGAGGAACCCTTCGTTGGATATTAATATATTAAATCTGACGGCTGAGATTTAAAGAATATAAAATGTGAATGCGGACGAGATTCATAAGATTTGAGAATCCTCGACATCGAGGTGTGGGCCATTTATGTTTCCACGTTACATATAATTCTTTATGGTTTGCCATAATATATATTAACTAATTTCATTTTTAAAGTCACGAAAGAGATAACTTCATTATATTTAAGTATTCTTTTATAATGCTATCAAAAAGATCACAAATATATATTATAAAATATATATATTTTAATAATGTAAGTAAAAACAGATCAAAGAATTAAAATTAAAGTGGTTAAATACAATGCATTATAAGCGTGTGTGTATATCAGAAGTTTCATATTATGGAATGTATTGTTTGAATGAAATCTCTTATAACTAGTTATGTTTTAATATTTTCTTTTAATATTCCGTATTATAAAATAAATTTTATTACGACGTGTAACCCAAGTGTGATTTTCAACTATAATTGGGAAGTTAAAAAGCTATAGTTATATTTGAATGTTGCTCTCAAACTTGTTCATTTGCTGAATTTCATCGCACCTGAATTAAGTATCCTAATTTATTAGGGTTAGGGCTGGGTTTTCCGGAGCTATGGAGGGCAATCTGCCGAGCAAACCGAAGAGGTGAGCAATCAGCCTCACCGCCTGTACTCGGAACCATGGCCTGAGTATCACAACTTGAACCAAGGATTGTTTAAACCAGCTAGAGGAATTCAATGGCGGTATGTACACGGAAAATACAAGCGCAGATGCTAGGACTCAAGACATTGCTGTTGCCATATGGTTTCATGATGCAATTTACGACCCAAAATCGAAGGTAAACGAGGTCAAGAGCGCCCAGCTTCTCAAGGATTTATCTCAAGGAATGGACCTGAGCAGACGGCAGAGAATCGAGAACATGATTCTGGCGACTAGAGATCACGTTTCCACAATGAAGTAGAGCAAGTGATGCTGGACATTGATCTCTCATTCTGGGCAGGAATGAGCAAGTGTTTGATGTGTACGATGCTGCTATACGCCTCGAATACTCGTGGGTTGATGAAGATGTTTACCGCTTGAAACGGGGTGAGGTGCTCAAGAGTTTCTTGGGACGTGATCGCATCCTTTACACTGATTATTCTATAACAAGTATGAACAATCTGCTCGGTCCAATCTCCACAGAACAATGGCACGTCTTTTGGGCCTTGTTTAATATACCTATAATAATTAATACAAAATGATGGTTAAAATAATATTATATGACTTAATAAATATATAAGCTGTACGGACGAGCTTAACAACCTCGTTCCGACTGCAGATGGATTATTATACTTTTTGTGAGGGAATCTTGAGAATCGATTGTATTACATACATACATGCACATATACGTGCATACATACATACATATACATAATATATATATATATATATATATATAATAATAATAATTATATATATATATATATATATATATATATATATATATAATATATATATATATTAATCAAGTTGTATTATCAGACATTTCTCTATGTTATACTTAAGGTTAATTATATATATATAACCAAGTTGTGCTGCAAACCAAGTGTGTATATTTAATACAAAATTTTAGTAAATTACATACGAGTTAGACTACGCAATAAAATATACCCTGCGTGCTTTCACAATGGTAACATGGCTTACGTGGCTCAACAGGCACTTAAAAATTTTCATGTCTTCCCACTACAATGGGAATCTAGCTTTGTGAAGACTTAAAAACAAATTTATTGTCGTTTATCAACTGAGTAATAATAAATTATTATTAAATAGTTAATCTCACCAACGTAGACATATGTACTATTATCCAATATATAAATATAGAATTCTTATTTAAACATGCACTTCAAGTACTAAAGACATCTGGTCTGGATTATTATACTTATTGGGGAGGAATCTTAGGAATCCGTTATAATATAATCAAGGCGTATCAATCAGTAGAAGGTGTGGATTTTTATGTATATATAACCAAGTTATATTCAATTGTATATATATATATAATATATAATCAAGTTGGACCGTAACGGAGATCTATGTATATATAGCTAAGTTATATATATTTAAGGTTAATTATGTATAATATATAAGCAAGTCCGTAAGGAAATTCAATTGTAAACCAAGTTGATTGATTACCAATATAATGTACGAACTTGTCAGAATTTAATACATAAGAACTGTTAAAGTCTATAAAAATTAGTTATTTACTTGTTGATGCACAAGAGGTGAAGTAAATGAAAATTAAGAATGAACTGAGTGAGATATTTTATTATTATATTTAATTAAAATATGTACTAATAAATTAAAAATTCATTAAAATTATTTAAATTTTTTAAATTATTTTCAGTCATTACACATACAATACATTAATATACGAATACGCATACATTATACCTTTGAAAGCACAGTAGTAAGTGTGCGAAAGAAAAGCGTTTTTTTAACTTTAATAATAAAATACAAATTATAATTTACATAATGCTCTCATGAACAGTCTGCAATTGAGGTTACTTAGGAATATGAAAGGCATTATCAGCATCTTGTACAAAAAACAAATGGCCCTGTTGAGAGTTCTAGTTCAGTGGAGGTGTACATGTGTCCTCAACATCAAATAAACTTTCTTGTCATTTGCTTTTACAGATAATTGTGTAGGCGAGAACAAAAATAAGTAAATCTTTTTAGTTAAGGGTTTCTCAAGCTCATACTTACTTTTATTTTCTAGATATGTACTAGCATACTTGTCAATGCTTATTGCCAAATGTGTGTTTAAGACAATCACGCTCAGTTTTCTTATGATTGGTCACACTCATGAAGATATTGATGCATTTTCAGCAAGGTTTTCAACTTTATAAAAAGGACAAGTGTACTTACCTTGCCACATAAGATGGATCTTTTTGAAAATTGCATCTTCGTGCTTTGCTTGTGACTAAGTGCTAGACTCCAAAAAGTTTCTCAATGAGTATATCAAACAGGGGAACAATTCTTTAACTGGTCACCTTTGCCACTACAATTCTTTTACTCTATAAAAGATGATATGCCTATTATGCAGTACAAGTTACGGCCATCAAGCAGGAGTGGTTACTGAAACAGGGCTTAATGCTCTTTAAAAGTGGAGAGAATGGAAAATCACTTCTTCCAAAAGGACAACATAGACCTTATTCCATTGAGTGCTCAACTCAAGGAACGAAAGCTTATTATTGATGGCATTAAAAAATATGTGACATGGGTTCAAAAATTAATGCAAAGAATTTTTTATACTCCTAATCAAAAAGACCCAGCATATTTTATAAATATTAAATCCATTTATATCAGTGGATGTCAAGAAGCATTGATAAAGTCATGATTAATAAAACTTTAAGAAAATGTATGTTTTCTCAAGCTTAAAGCAATTACAAAATTATAAAATATAGTATATTTAATATACATAATTAAATAAACTCTTTAGTAATAATACCAAATTGTTTACTTAACTAAATTTATAAAAAGATATAGGATTTTTTTTGTGTGTGTATATATAGATTACTAGTACAATTTTTAATTAATGTTATATTTAAATATTAATATTTTAATAACATAAATATTTATATAATGTATCTTGTATGCTCTTTAATAATTTTTATATTAGGCCCATACAATCTAAATATAATATTTTTATAACTTAATACTTTTACTTTATAATGTTATCAATTTTTAATCTACAAATGCTATAATTTATTAAAAGGTCAATTACAAAATAGAATATTTTAATAAGTATTGTCTTCAAACATATATTTTAAAAAATATTCTTTCTTTAAAACAAATATTATTAAAAGAATATTCCTTTAATATTAGAAAATACTAATTAAATGATTAAAATTATTAATTATTAAGAAATGGGACTATAAACATGCCCATTTTAGTTACATTATGCATTTATATTATTGTGACGGGATCCACAGTACTATTACTTGTTATGTACCTTACCATTCTGAAGTTTAATCTTTATCTTATTTCATATTCTTTTTATTTTGTTCATCCTTATTACGAGTTGGTGGTGACCACTAATATAAGAAAATTTTAGCTCAACAAGCCAATATATTCAAATGACACCAAAGAATGAGAGCCATGCAACACAGAAAATGGTGGGAAAGAGAATATTGTTGCAAATGAGACTCAAAAGGAACATATGGGAGCACTCAAATTAATAGATAAATTCAAAAATGTGAAAAAGCACAAATTAGAGTATGAAACTGACAACAAACAATTAACACGAACTAAACAACAACTAGAGATTACGAGTAACAAAAAGACAAAGAAGTAAAAATTAAGATGAGTGAACAAGGTCCAACAACTAGAGATTATGAGTAACAAAAAAGACAAAAGAAGTAAAAATTAAGATGAGTGAACAAGGTCCATGCAAAGTTCAAATTGTAGTGGATTTGGAACTGGAGTATCGGTTGAAGGTGATAAATGTATTACAACAAAATGTGGATGTATTTGCATGGAGTTATGAAGATTTAAAGAGAGTACCACCCACAATTTGTACCCACAAGCATATGAATGAATCCTACGTTTTTAAGAAAGTAAAAGAAGAACATATGACAATGCATCTTTATGTTTAATCGACTTTGTGCGATAAACTTTTGCTCGGCATTGGACCATCTCATATGGTTTTTTAACTTTTCTTATTTTTAATATTAAATAAAGATCCTATGCATGGAATATAGACACTTGAACTAGTAAGATCATCATCGAGTGGTCTCGCCCATCCAGGTGTTGCTCATTCCCATGCGTTCCTACACCTTGAATTGGGGCAAGAAAAATTCGTGCACTTTAGATGCCTAACACATCTACTATGACTAACTCGGGCGGGAACTCACACCCCTAGTTGGCCAAGTCCATAGTCAAGGCTCACCTTGTGAGTCAGGATTTGTGGGCTAGTTGAAGCCGAATTTATATATCTAATTAAACAAGCATAGTGATTATCACCAATTGTAGTAATACCAAAGAACTACAAATTTGTGTAAATTATAAGAAGTTTAATGATGTGACTAAATGGGATACTTATCTGATATCTTTCATCGAAGAACTATTGAGTATGATAGCAAGACACGATATATACTTGTTTTTGGATAGGTTTTCAGGATATAACCAAGTACAAGTAGAAGAGGCAGATCAACCAAAAACCGCCTTTATTAGTCCATGGAGAACTTATGTGTATCCCATCATGCCCTTTGGGTTATGTAATGCACCATTTACATTCCAACAGCTGGTCAACGAGACATTCCGAGACTACTTAACAACATTCATGAAAGTTTTCTTAAACAATTTTAGCATATATGGAATGAAAGACAACCATTTTGAGTTTTGACGAAGTGTTTTGAGAAATGTCATTTGAACAACATTGCATTAAACCCTAAAAAATGCATATTTTGCATAAAATTTGGAGTACTATCATATGCAAAAAGGATAATGGTGAACCAAGATAAAGTGAAGGTAATATAGACCTTACAACCACCCATGGACTTGAGTGGATTTTAATAAGGAAAGAACAACCATTTGAATGGAATGTGAGAAGAATTTCTAAATACTAAAAACAACATTAACAAAAGCACCAATTTTGGTTAGTTTGAACTAGAACAAAGAATTTTACATACGTAGATGCATCATATTACACCATTGGGTGTACATTAACCAAACGCAAGAAGATAGGAAGGATCGTTTCATTGTATTACACTAGTAGAAGATTAGTACTTACCTAAAAAATATACGACTATAGAGAAAGAAGCATTAGGAATGGTATATGCTACTAAGAAATTCCAACATTATCTACTTGCCAACAAGATAAAATTTATTGTAGATCATCAAACACATTTACACTTACTAAGCAAAGCCAAGCTTGAAGGAAGATTGGTGTGGTGGTTCTTATTATTACAAGAGTTTAATTTTTAAATCATCCATAAACCAGGAAAATTACATCAAGTGAATTATCTTACTCTGGAGAAGAAGGTGTAGGGATTAACAAATGCAAGTCTATTTCAAATCAAAGGAGAGCAACCCAAACAATAATTAGAGCAAGGATACTTGTGAAATATTGAAAAGTTCCTAAGTACGGGACAAATACCCATAAAATACTACTAGCAAAGGAAGCAATTGGTACTACGTTTAAGACCATATTGCGTAATTGCATGAGTATTATATAGGCAAGGATGAGATGAACATTAAGAAGGTGTGTATTGGCCAAAGAAAGAGAAGTGATATTACAAGAGGCACACTCAAGAGAACACAGAGAACATTTTGTAAGTACACTTACAATGCACAAAATACTACAATCCGAATTATGGTGGGCAACATTATTGAAGAATGCTATAGAATATTGTAGGAAGTGCATAAAATGCAATGAACATGAACCTACACTGCATCACCAAGTACAACCTTTACATTTTACTGTCACTCGGACCATTTATGAAATGGGAAATGGATTTTATGGAACTCATCAATCCCAAGAGTAGTAAGCAAAATCAATATATTCTAGTATTAACGGATTAAGTGGGACAAAGCAATTGCATTACACGATTGTCAAGCAACATATTTGTTAAATTTATATATGAAAACATTGTAATATGGTTTGGTGTGCCCATGGAACTTATTAGTGATCAAGGAATGCATTTTGTCAATAACGTTATCAAAGTGTTATGCTTGAAGTATCTAGTTAAACATTATGTATCTACAACATACTATCCACAAGGCAATGGACAATCGAAATCTATTAATAAGATAATGAAGACCATGTTAATTAAAATCGTCAATACAAACTGGACAACTAATATATGGATTAGAGGAAATCACATCATTGAGTTCACCATTTCATCATTATGCATGTCACTGGAGTACGACATTGGAGAAATAGAATATATACAATATAGTGTTGTGATGGTCGTAATTGCCAGGCAGATTCTCTTTGCCATGAAACAATATTCTCTCATCTTTTGGTTCTTGTGGCTCTGCCATATGCCTTTGCAAAATTCCCTCGTGTGATCAGCAAAGTCTTGCTTGCCTCACCATGGGACAAAATCCCCTCATCCCTAGCCCAAAGTGACCACTGTGTGGCCTGCTCCTTCCTAGTCTATCAGCTCATCAACGTCCATTTGCCTTTTTGTATTTTCACTATGTGAGAGCTCGGAATATAGAAATGTGTATATCATTAGTTTAGAAACCCTAACTTATATACATGGTGACATTTGATTTGATGGGACCTTTTTTGCAGTCAATTGCTAGCAACAAGTATGTTATTATTGCTTTTGAATACCTAACTTGTTGGGTAGAAGTTGGTGCTCTTGCTAATGCGACTACTTCTGCTGTTGGTCAATTTCTTTAATCAGGTCGTTTTCAGCATTCTTGTCCGGAGCGAATTCTCTCGGATAATAGTCCTGCATTTATGGCTGAGGCATTTCATGTTTTGACGTCTCGACTAGGGATATGCCACACTTTCACAAGTGCTTATCATCCTCAGACAAATGGTTTAGTGGAACGACTCGTCAGAACCTTCAAGGGGATGATCGCGAAGTATGTGAACTTTCAACATTTGGATTGGGATGGTTATCTGCTGTCTCTCCGATATGCTTATGTCACTGGAGTACAAAGTTCCATTGGTACTTCCTCATATAAGCTTTTGTATGGTCATGACCCGGTGTTGCCAACGGAGTTGGATTTGCCTTCTCGATTACTGCGAGCTGCTGATGCTAGGTCGTGGGATCGGTATCTGACGAGCATTCTTCCATTGGTTCATGCGGAGTCAGTAGAACACTTGGGCTGCATATAAGTAGGACAACAACAACGCTACAACTCCCACCATCGTCCTCATGCGGAGTACAAGGTTGATGAACTGGTGTTGTTCGTTTTCCCAAGCTTACAATACGTGGTTTAGTTAAGAGTCTCCTTCCTCAATGGAAAGGACTGTATTGAGTGCTATGGCAAGTAGGGCCGTAGGTTTATGAGGTTTGGCACGACATTCAACCTGATCCTCCGGAGATTGTACATGTGCAACGGTTGAAGCATTTTGTGCAATGAGAACAAGTTGTGCTGCCTACAGATCCACCAGTGCCTCCTCCTTCCTCCAGATCTGGGCCCATCTACAAGAGAACCCTAATCAACTTACATCCTTTCGAGAGGAGGGGATGATGTAAGATCCACGTGTACGGCTGCATGTGCACATACTATTATTAGCATAGTGGATTTTGATAACCGTCGGATTGGATTCAATCTGGACCACTCGCTCTCAATTGACTCCAACCGTCCTTCCAAAGCACATGGGGGAGTATTGCGAGCTTGGCACCACACACAGCTACGCACATACCAAATCACATCTCCTCGCAACTCCGGCCAATAAAAAGATCTGCATAGCTTCTCTATCACACGACAATGTCCCATGTGCCTGCCAAGAATAGGAGAGTCATAATAAGCATGGAGGAAGCGTGGAATGAAGACTGAAGGCATCACCAATCAAAGGATCATCTAGATCAGTCCCCACAAAATAAAGAAGGTCGTCCTGAAGGCGATACTGCGAATGTAAATGCCTGAAAGGCAAGTCATCAGCAAGTGATGCATGATTCTTAAATCCATCATGAAGTCTTTGAATCCACGGCTCAACCTTTTGAGCTTCCTGAACCTCATCAAAAGACGGCAAATCTAACTCTGCATTCTGCGGACACTAAACGTTAAGCATAGCAACTGCTGATGGTATGGAATCTTCGTTCAAAAAGTCCACTGAAGCTGGAACAACTGGTTCCTCTGGGGCAACAAAAAGAGAGAAGGTGGAAGAGGAGCCCGAGAAAAAACATCAGCATCAACCATGGAACTTCCTGGGCGATGAACAACTTCAAAATCGTAAATTTGAAGTTTCAAGACCCCACTGAGCAATACAACCAATTAATTTCTTCCACTTTAACAACGAAGTGATTGCTACATGATCACCTTCCAACAACGTCCACGAACCATGCAAGTAGGCATGGAGCTTTCAAAACCCCAAATTGCTGTTAGACACTCCTTTTCTGTCATGGAGTAGTTCACCTTTGTTGGCTGCAATGTACGGCTGATGTACGCAATGGGATGTCGTTGGCTAGGAACACTTATACTCTCCTGCATCAATACACCCCCGAGGCCGATGTTAGAAGCATCTACACACAAGATGAAAGGACGAGTGTAATTCGGGTATGCCAAAACTAAAGGAGTCGTTAACAACTCTTTGAGATTTGTAAATGCCTGCTTGCAATCCTTAGACCAAACAAAAAAAGTCATTGACGACTTCAACAATGCCCACAACGGTGTAGTACGATTTGAAAGATGATCCACAAAACGACCCAAATATTGTACCTTGCCAAGAAAGCGTTGCACATCATTCACACACTTTGGCATAGGGAACTTCAAAATTGCAACTAGTTTGTCAGGATCGACTTGCAAACCTTTCACATATAAATGTGATAACCCAGATAAGTGGTGTCCTTTGATCCAAACATACACTTAGATGGCTTCAACTTCAAACCAACTTCCCGCAGCTAATCCAAAACCTTACATACATCACCGACATGCTCCTCCCACGTTCCATCCGAATGGATCAAAACATCATCGATGAAATCGGCAATCACCTCTGGCATGTCGCAAAGAACCTCGTCCATCATACGTTGGAAAGTTGTTAGAGCATTGATCAAACTGAAAGGCATCACCAAGAACTCGTACATGCCAAATGGTGTCCAAAAAAGCAGTCTTGAGAATGTCCATGTCAACCATCGGAACTTGCCAATATCTAGAGGCGAGATCTAACTTGGTGAACCAACGGCTCTGCCCCAGTCGATCCAAAAGATCTACAGTATGAAGAAGTGGGTACACATTTGAGACAATTACCTCATTTAATGGGCGATAATCAATGCAGAATCAAACACTCCCTTCAATCTTCGTCACAAGATGAGGTTCACATGCCTAAGGACTTCGAGATTTCCGGATAATACCCTTCTCCAATATCTCTTTGACATTCGCTCGTAAGATCTTAGCTCCTTTGGTGACTGATGCCAAACAGGTACCTTGATTGGCTTTAGCATTTCCAGTTGGAATAGGGTGTGTGTTACAATCTTGACCCCAGATGACAAATCGAAGTTAAAAAGATCAGCATACTCCTTCTTGAGTTGATCAACAATGCAGCATGACGATCATCTGATGGGTCTAGAGAAGGAAGAAAGGAAGAGCATGAAGAGAAAATGGTTGGAAGTAGGGGTGAGACAAAAGTGATGAAAGCAGAGGTGAAAGCAGATGAACGAAATGGAATAAAAATGCAAGTTGTAACTAAAATGGGCATGGCTATAGTCCCATTTCCTAATAATTAACAATTTTAGCTATTTAATTAGCATTTTCTAATATTAAAGGAATATTCTTTAGAATATATGTTTGAAAAGAGAATATTCTTTAGAATATTCTATTTTGTATTCTACCCTTTAATAAATTATAGCATTCATTGAACAAAAATTAATAACATTATAAAAGTAGAATGTATTAAATTATATAATATATTGCCTAATATAACAATTAAGGAAGAGCATAAGAGGTACATTATATAAATATTGATGTTGTTATTAAAATATTAATATTTAAATATAACATTATTAATTAAAAATTTGTAGTAGTAATAATATATATATAAAATCCTATAATAATATAGTCAATCTTCCATATCATTTTTTAAATTTATATAGTTAAGTATACAATTTGGTACTATTATTAAAGAGTTTATAATAATTATGAATATTAAATATATGATATTTTATAATTTTGTAATTGCTTTAAGCTTCAGAAAACATACATTCCCTTGCAGTTTTGTTAATCGTGACTTTATCAACGCTTCTTGACATCCACCCATATCGAATGGATTTAACATTTATAAAACATGCTGGGTCTTTTTGATTGGGAGACCATGTTTTCTCTAGGCATCCATTATATCTTTCGCTCTCCTTCTCGTGTCGCCTTTTTTGTGGTTTGAACCATGCAACCTTAACAATACTATTTTTTGTGATTACTTCAGGTGTGTCGATAATTTGACCCATCCAAATAGGCTGATTATATGACGCATCTGGAGTAATGAGAACCATCATTAGTTTTTGAAGATCCTTGCAGCAATCAAAGTATGCTTTAGGTTTTTGGTTCCTTTGTCCAACAAAATGTGGGGTTTGCACTTCCACATCACTACTGGCTTCTATGTCGTGCTCAGTGATGTCATTTCAATCTCCTCTCGCCACCTTGTTTTAGGCCAAAAAGGGTGTTGCAATTCTGTACTTGTGACAGTAGGCCCTTCCAACTCTCGAACAACAGTCTCCCAATAGTTGACCACATGCTTATATAGTTCTGAGTAACCAGTTGCCTTATCAGAATTCTTTGGCATCGATTTTTGAACCCATGCCACATATTTTTTGATGCCATCAATAATAACCTCTTGTTCCCTTGAGCTGGGCACTCAATGGAATAGGGTCTGGTTGTCCTTCTGGGAGAAGTGGCTTTCCATCCTCTCCACTTTTGAAGAGCATTAAGCCCTCTTTCGGTAACCACTCCTGCTCTGATGGCCGTAACTTGTACTGCATAATAGGTATACCATCTCGTATGGAGAAAAAGAATTGTAGCGGCACAAGGTGACCAACTAAAGAATCACTCCCTTCTTTTATATACTCCTTGAGAAATTTTTTGAAGTCTGGCACCTCAGTCACAAGCAAAGCACAACTTTTTTTGGAGATGCAATTTTCAAAAAGATTCATCATATGCGGTAAGGTAAGTGCACTTGTCCTTTTTGTAGAGTTGGAGACCTTGCTGAAGAACGCATCAATATCTTCATGAGTGTGACCAACCATAAGGAAACTGAGCGTGATTGTTTCAAACACACCTTTGGCAACAAGCATTGACAAGTATGCTAGCACATATCTAGAAAATAAAAGTAAGTATGAGCTTGAGAAACCCTTAAGTAAAATGATTTACCTATTTTTGTTCTCGCCTGCACAATTATCCATCTGTAAAAGCAAATGACGAGGAAGCTTATTTGATGTTGAGGACACATGTACACTATTTGAGCTAGATCCCTCCACTGAACCTGAACTCTCAACAGGGCCATCTGTTTTTTGTGCAGGTTGCTGACAATGCCTCTCATATTCCCAAGTAGCCTCAAGTGCAGATGTGTTCATGAGAGCATTATGTAAAGGTTGAAGGTGTTGTTTCTTCACTTTGAGATCACTGATAGGACTTGTCTGTGAGTGGGCTTCAAGGTTTCTGAAACACATGGCTAACGACCCAATAGTGAAATTGGAGTCGCTAGACCAATGTGGAAGTGAAAAGTGTCCATATGACTCACAACCGTGTCCATGTGTTAGCACACCTGTCAATGAAATCGGAAGTTTCATGACATTTCCAAGGCACTTTGGTGTTGCAAAGAGCTTTGGAATGCTGGTCTTTGAATGATCCATCTTGTCATGGATCAAGCACAGGTACTCTGATGGGCGTGACACAGAAAGCATGCGGTGTGCATAGTACTGAGACCGGCAAGTTTGTTGTGCAATCATGTGGGCCTCCATCTTCCTTTGAATGGTAGTGATCTCCACCAAGGTTTTTGCACAAGCCTCTGCAGCCTTCAATGATGTACAAGTGTCACACTTAGAAAAGCTAGAGTGTTTTGCAATCTCCACATTCCCTTAAATGAGTATTCCATATGTTGTTGAAGGTACCAGTGCAGATTGCTTGGAGCCCCATCAAACTGAGGCACTTGTTCACATGTTCACACAGTTTCAATTGAGTGTAGATTGAAGGTAAAACCTTGAGATTTTCCCTGACCCCTGCATTTGTGGTTCGGCATTTGTGAGGCATCCTGTTTGCATTTGCTTCCACAAAAGCCTTGAGTATCTCTATGGCTCTCTCTGACGAGGAAGGGAGTCCGGCGGGATTAATCCCGCCGCCGACTCAACCCCTTCGGAGAGAGTCGGCGGGATTAATCCCGCCTTGGACTCCCTCCGACAAGGAAGAGTCCGGCGGGATTAATCCCGCCGCCTCTTCCTCCTCGGGGGAGTCCGGCGGGATTAATCCCGCCGACTCATCCTCGCCGGAGAGAGTCGGCGGGAATAATCCCGCCGGACTCCCCCGAGGAGGAAGAGGCGGCGGGATTAATCCCGCCGGCTCTTCCTTGTCGGAGGGAGTCCAAGGCGGGATTAATCCCGCCCACAATTCTTACGACGGGGAATGGGTGGCGGGATTAAACCCGCACATAACTCTCTCCAAAACTATGATTTCAAAGAGATCTCGGGATAAATCCTGTCCCCAAATCTTTAAAACAGGGAAGTGGTGGCGAGATTAATCCCGCCACCCCTTCCCTGCCTCCTAAAATGGTTGGCGGGATTAATCCCGCCGACAACTCTTTCTAATAAATTCTGGTAACTCTTCATCAGTTGAGAAGGTTATCGACGGGATTAATCCCGCCACTCTTTTTCAGTGGCGGAGAAGCATTGCCCGGGAGATGGTGGCGGGATTAATCCCGCCACCTCTTCGAAGAGGCCAAAAAGAAATGGCCGGATTAATCCCGCCGGCCCGGTTAACCTAGAATATTAAGTTAAAAGGATATTTAAACGGGATAAATCCCTAACGGAATATATTATAATCCTAATGCATTCCTAAACCCCTAAATTGTAATTTTAAGAGAGAATGTAAGAGAGTGAATCTTTATAAGTATTTTTAAATTTGTTTATAATACTTACTTGTAAACAGCACTGAAGGCGCCGTGCTTTCCTATAAAGAATAGCACCCAATTTAATCTCGCCCCTGAGATGATCACTATGAAGAAAAAAGAAGATCTAAAGAGTGAAAAATACAGAAATGAAGAAACCCTTGCCGGAGAAAGAACCAGATCTGAATTTGAGTGGGAAATTAAATGCATTTTCAAATTTACATGTCAGACCGACAATACATATGTCAGAAATTCAAATTTTTTAAAAAGAACAGAAAATAAAATTTAAGATGAGTTGACACAAATATCCGACACTCTGACATATATACTCTCCAGTTCCAATGAGTATTTTAAAATTGCATTTAATGTTATTCAAGTGATTCAAGCTGTTTAATATTACGAAATTTTAGACTATATTCTACATTCTTAGTATTCAAGTATATTTATATTATATATATATATAAATATATACTTATACAATAAATAAATTGATATATTATTATGTATCATTTAAAATATATTCATAGTCTGTTTATTATTATTATTTTCTTAATTACTCGAGTATTTAGTTTTCATTTCCTAGTATCAATGGGATATTCTTTAATATTTTATTAATATTTGAAGAATATTCTAATATTAAACCTGATTATCATAATTAAATTAGTCTTGTTCTTAATTATTGCAGTAATTATTCTACATTTGTATATATTAATGGGATTTTCTCAATTAATTTGTTATTATTTCAAGAATATTCATGTGTTAAACCTTATTATCAATATTAAATTAATACACACTATGAACATATTTTAAATTATACATAATAATACATCATTTTATCTAATATATAGTCATATATAGTTTTAATAATATATATATTAATATCATTTCCTTAATTACTTGAGTAATTAATCTTCTTTATATTAATGGGATATTCTTTATTATTTTCTTATTATTCCAAGAATATTCCAATATTAAACATGATTATGATAATTAATTTAGTTAATTATTTGAGTACTTAATTTACATTTGTATATATTAATGGGATTTTCTCAATTAATTTCTTATTATTTCAAGAATATTTCAATGTTAAACCTTTTTATCAATATTAAATTAATATATATTATTAAAACTATATATGGCTATATATTAGATAAAATCATATATTATTATGTATAATTTAAAATATGTTCCTAGTGTGTTTATTAATATTATTTTCTTAATTATTCGATGTTTGTTTTGCACACATATATAAACACAATCATAAATTTACACACGCATTACAAGAACTTACAAAAACACATATGCACACACATGCACAACCCTAAACCAAACTGAAGAAATAGGTTGCTTCTTTATTGAAAACATCATGTTCAACGCATGTATGATATATGTACTCAATCTGTGTGACTGTATGTAACACATTGAATTTACATGTGTAATATTTATATTAAGCTTGTTGGGAGCAAACCCTAAACCCTAAACCCTAAACCCTAATATGTAACACAATGAATTTACTCATGTAATATGTATGTATGTCTGTGTGTATACACGTGTGCATGTATATATGTGTACTCTGTATGTATATATGTGTACTTTCTGTCTTCTCTCATACATACACACCATGCATGATCCATGTTAATATGTACTGTCTCTCTTCTCTCAAACATATACACCATGCATGATCTATAATATGTACTCGGTCTCTCTAATATTATGTACTAATATGTGTGTATGTCTGTGTGTATACACGTGTGTATGTATATATTATGTGTATTAATATATGCAATGTGTATGTATGTATTGATACACATGAAACTTTAACACTCTCATGGACACACACATGTTAAATCCCTGCATGATTTATATTTTTGAGGTGTATGTGATACACCCACGCACACGCACGCGCTAATAATATAATGAAAGAATATTCGTTTAGGGCGAATCTATATTTTATTCTTTTTAGGGTTTAAGTATATTCTCAGAAGGAATATTCTATTAGGGTTAATATATATATTTAATTCCTTTAGTTTAGGGTTTAGGTATATTCTTAGGGTTTCAAGAGGCGGCGGCTGTGAAATCGGCGGCGGCGGCTGTGCACACAGGTGAGATCTGTGTGTGTGTGTGTGTGTATGTATGTATATATGTATAGGAGTGTGCGTATAAATTTATTTATTAGTTTTATCTCTCGCACACACACGCACACTCCTGTGTATGTATATGTGTGTGTGGGTGTGTGTTTGTTTATCTGTATGATTTTATTTGTTTCGCTCACACACGCATACACACGATATACATATACACATATATATATATACCTATATACATATATACATACATATATTATGTGTACCAGTATCTGTAAATTTTTTTTTATTGATCTATCTCTCCCACACACACGCACACTGCTTTACACACACACACACACACACACACACACATATATATATATATATTATGTGTACCAGTATCTGTAAATTTTTTTTTATTGATCTATCTCTCCCACACACACGCGCACTGCTTTACACACACACACACACACACACACACACACACACACACACACACATATATATATATATATAATCAATGCATATTAACAAATAGTATACAACACTAGTTTATATATATGCTTATATATTCATATGGGTTATATATCTATATACACACATATATATATGTGTGTGTTTATCTGTATAATTTTATTTATTTATTAGTTTTATCTCTCGCACACACACGCACACTCCTGTGTATGTATATGTGTGTGTGTGTGTTTGTTTATCTGTATGATTTTATTTGTTTCGCTCACACACGCATACACACAATATACATATACACATATATATATACCTATATACATATATACATACATACAACACTAGTTTATATATATGCTTATATATTCACAGACTCTCTCTCTTTCTCTATAGATTATATATCTATATACACACATATATATGTGTGTGTTTATCTGTATAATTTTATTTATTTATTAGTTTTATCTTTCGCACACACACGCACACTCCTGTGTATATATATGTGTGTGTGTGTGTTTGTTTATCTGTATGATTTTATTTGTTTCGCTCACACGCATACACACGATATACATATACACACATATATATACCTATGTACACACATATATTAGGTGTACCAGTACTGTATAATTTTATTTATTTATCTATCTCTTGCACACACACGTACACTCCTATACATACATACATACATACATATATATATATATATATACACACACACATATATATATGTGTGTGTTTTTATCTCGCTAAGCCCTCGAGCGGCGGGATTAATCCCGCCGCTATAGGTTTATAGCCTCGGCCGGGATTAATCCCGCCGCTATATGGTTGGGGCCATGGCGGCGGGATTAATCCCGCCGCCGAGGCCCTTCACGCAGGCTATGGGCGGCGGGATTAATCCCGCCCCCAGGGAATTCACGCAGGACAT
>PUQB01000126.1:0-41742 GCA_003024785.1 Selaginella tamariscina
TGAGCGGATGCCCAAGGCTTAGCACCCTAGTGCAAGCACAAGCATGTATGTTTGCTAAAGTATCCAGCCCCTCGGCAACAAGCCCATGACATAACCCAAAGGCGTGCCTCAAGCGTTGTACCATGTGACGTTTAGCCAGTGTCACATCTCCATGTGACACTGCCTTCCCCGATGTGGGCTATCATGCATAGCCCTTAGATTCGAGAGTTGCACCAAGTGCCACAAACGTGGCTTTTAAATGCCAACTCTAGAACCCTTAATTATCCTCAAGACCCGATAAGGAAACCCTTGTTAATCAAAAACCACCAATCACAGTTGGACAAAGACACGAACGTGCTCTGGTTAGCTGTGAGTGTTGCTCTTAGCTTGACATGGAGGAGGAGGTTGGAGACAAGCCTCAACCTCTGCCTCTTGGAACTTGCATTCCGACGAGACCTCCCAGGCATGGATTCACCAACGTTAAGGGTAGGCTACCCGAAGGTGGGACGTACTCTGGCATCTGGAAGTTAGGGCGGCACAACAGAGGGTTTGCCTTAACGACACAAGCTAGAGCTTGCACCGGCAGAAGAGCAACGAACTCAGTCATGACCAGAGCTCTCCCACTACATACTACTTATTTATGTGACAGAGCCCCCCCCTATTTTCTGTTTACATAAGTGGGCTAGCACTTAAATCTCATTCCTAGAGGAAAATATACTTGGTGAGTTATCCATCGACCCCTAACCCTATCCTGTCAAACCTAGGGGTATTTCTAAGCATATCCAACATGCCGAACTCCGGAACTAGCCATTAAATCCAACCGGGACACGGAAAAACCAAGGTAAGAGTTTTCTAGATGGAAGTGCTAGCTTCGCCCAGAGTTTCTTGCAAATACCTAATGACACCGGCCGGACCATCACTAGATATCCAAGTGCATTAAGCGGGCTTGTTTCTTCTACACTAGGGCTTATCAACATAGTACAGTAGGTACAACAATCAACATTCAAAGTAAAGAGGAGTCATAGTAAAAACTATGACATTCCTGAGCAGCACCACATCTGGCTTGCGGAGTCCCCGACAACCATTTGTGGCGACCACGAGGGATAGATAGTAACATAGATGGAGTTCACTGTAGCAAGTAGAGTGGCGGCCCGACGAAGAGCCGGGATTAACTCATTCGAGCAAATAGAGATTGAAGAGCAACAGCTGACCAGGAGAATGTGACGAGCCGGCCGAGGAGAGATTGATGGACAGCGGCGAGGCACCTCGGCTGCCGCAATTGGCCCCTACCTCGCCTAACCGAGGGAACGACAGTAACGCCTCATGGCCGAATCTTTGAGCAGTGGTAAACTCGGCACACCAGCGTCAGAGGCGGTCACATGCCGCTGACGATGAAGAAGGATATGAAGGAACTACAGCACGTCCGGACGACAATCCAGGCACGGCAGCATGCGGGCATGATTAGCACCCGAACGGGCGACTTCGCCCGACAGTAACCTACGAAGCAGAGTGGGACGGATGGCGAGACGATGAAAGCCCTCCGCTTCTCGACGTAGGTGAAAGTGACGGCACGAAGAGCTCCCATACCAACAAGCAAAACCAGTGTTTGATGAGTACCCCTGAAGGAGCAAACTTCGCCCATGACAACCCAGGAGAGGGCAGCCCTGCGACGGAGGTAAGAATCTCGAGGGGGCGATAGCAAACACGGATAGCGAGGGGGACGTGAGCCAGAAGCCCAGCGTGACCAGTGCCAACGATGAAGGTAAGATAGGAAACCTAGGGTCATCGTCACGCATCAGGATGACGCGGGGGGCCCGTGTCTGCCCAGAAAGAGGGGAGAAAGAGCCTCATTCGGGAAGCCCTCATAGGGAGGGCATCGATTGCCAACAAGGCAACCTCTACACCAGAAGTTCAGCCGATCGGACAATGCAGCAGGTCAGGGTGTTACCAGGATGAGAACCAAGGCTTCGGAAGGCCGGGTACACATGGGATAACCGCCGTGTGGAGGCAACTGGACGTCGATGAGCTGATGGACTGGGAGGAGGCACCAGGAAGAGGGGCCACACAGTGGCTACCTGGAGAAGGGACGAGAGGAATTCGTGCAGGGCAAGAGAGATTCGCCGAGCGACTAGTATCGCACCAGCCCGCGAGGGAAATCCGCCAGGGCACACGGTAGAGCCACAACCATTACCAGACGGGGGGATACCGTCTCGGGGCGAGAAGGAATCGCCCCATCGATCACGACCATCTAGACGTTGCGAGGGAAATCCGCGCACAGTCATACAAAACTACTCGCTGGAGGAGGGAAAATCGTCCAGCCAAGGTAAGCTGCGCCACCAGCAGTTAGGATGGTCATGCGGTGGGGGCCCCCGAGGAACAGCCGGGGGAGCCCGTCTCGTCACCCACCTGAACGGGAGGGCAGGGCCACGAGGAAGTAGAAAGGTGCCCACAGAATACCAGGGCGTGAACTACACCACGTCCGAAGCGGAGGGTCCGGATCGGAACAATTCTCAGGCACAACAGGACGCCATGGGAACCAACCCGATCACCTTATTAGCCCAAGCGCTCACTCGAATGCAAGAGAGCACCATAACCGTGCCCTTACCCGCGTTCCGTGGAGTGAAGGGGGAAGACGCAGACCAACAGGTCCATAAGTTCGAACAAGTGTGCCAACTCCGGAGTGCCTTTGCACAAGAAGATGAGTGCCTTTGCTTGCACTCTGGACAAGAAGGCACACGCCTGGTGGATGCAATTCAACGAGGTGAACGAAGGAGCCTGCTAGGAAACTGCACGAAGGGCGTTTCTGGATACCTTCGGGAAGAAAAGAATGAAGAGGAGGTGATCCACAAGCTAACGAGCTTGAAACAAAAAGCAGGAGAATCGATTGACGAGTACACGGTCCGTATGCTGGGGTATATCGCCCGTCTAAGAGACGCCCTAGTTGATTTGACCAAGAAAATGTGGTACCGAAAGGGACTGCGGCCAGAGATCCGCAAGTGGATCGGCCTAGATGACGATCGGACATTCGACAAGTTGCTCCGATACGCTAGAAAGGCCGAAAAGCGGAAGCTGAAAGACGCCAAGAAAGGAAGGTGCAGGACAAACAGACGCAGAAGGGACCAACGGCACCACCACAGACGAGGACGACCTCTCGGATGTCCCAATCCGACCTGGAGAGAAAGACGAGGGGACCAGGGAGCACGCGCAATCCCAACGGAGGGGGACGTACAAAGTGGTCACAAAGCAGGAAGACCTGGCAGTGACCCTTGCTCAGTTAGGATACATAGTGCGCAGGGACAGGTATTACAAAGTGTGTAATGTCCATGGATCCACAACACAGACGACTGTTACCAGCTAACCAAGCTACTAAGCAGCACACCACCTAGGCCGGCGCCTGGGCCGTTGAGCGTCAGGAGGCGGATCACCTGGGGGACCGACGGTATGAGAGCCATAGTGGGGACCAATTCCACCACAGATCGTGGTCAAGAGACTGTGACCAGAGGTCGTGTCCCTAGGAACGACAACAAAATCGACCCAGATACGATGACAGAGATAGACGATCGGAACGCCGAGAGTTGATATGCACGCAGTGCAGTGAAACCATGCTGGAAGCACATGTACCAAAAGCCACAGGGGTGGCCGAGGGACCAGCCCCGACCACAACAGCACTAGGTTCCACACCGCAGACCCACCATGTAGAAACGTCGACCCCCGAGTTGCAATGCGGGGCAATCACGAGATCC
This sequence comes from Selaginella tamariscina, assembly GCA_003024785.1. Lineage (NCBI taxonomy): Eukaryota > Viridiplantae > Streptophyta > Lycopodiopsida > Selaginellales > Selaginellaceae > Selaginella > Selaginella tamariscina. The sequence goes on from PUQB01000126.1 coordinate 3,723, forward strand.
CAATCCCAACAGACCAGACGACTAGTCAACTTGGAGGAGAGGAAGTGGCAGCCGAACTTGGGAAACCAGGCCAGTGGGACAAAAACGTGTTGAAGTGGAGACGGCTGCAGAACAGGTAAGACGGGCACAAGGCGCTGAGGCTAGGGGCGCAACGGGATGCACGAGGCCCTTGCTGGGAAGATGAGAAACCCACATGTCGGTAACCTTAGAGGAACTGCTACGGTTATCCCTAGGGCTATATGAAGTCCTCACTAGAGAACTGCACAGAGCCGCAGTCACGGCCCCAAGGGTCGCAACAACAGTGGTAGACTTTGTGGACGATGTACCGGCCATACCTGTTCAGATAGCAGGATGTATAGTCCATAACATAATCATAGATGGGGGATCATGCGTGAACATCATGTCACAAAACTCCATCAACAACTAGGAATGCCACCTCCGGAGCCCTCACCCTCCTCATACGCATGGCAAACCAAAAAAGGTGGTTCCCAAGGGAATCATGAGGAAGGTAAGCATCAGGATCCAGAGCATTAAGTTCCTGATAAACGTGGTCGTCCTCGACATGCACGCCAAAGGGGTTCGACTTACTCCAGGAAGTGGCCGTGGCTCCAGGCGCAAGGGTACAACACGATTGGGAGAAGCAGCAGATTTGGTTTCCCGTCAAGGAGGGAGTCGTATCCGTCGCTGCAAGACAAGTCCCGGCACCACCTTGGAGTCCCAACCCCAGGAATACCATCTCCCGGACTGGGGGAGGGGCTTGATGATGATGAGGAGGAAGTGGCCATCCTAGCGTGCTTGTCAGAGCTATTCGTCCTAGGAGAGGTGGACCCTCGATAGGAAGTACGAGAGTCGGTCACTACATACCTAATGACTCGATTAGAAACCGATGCAGACACTCCGAAAGCTCAAATCCCGAAGTGGCCTGTTCTGTGGAAGGAAATAATGAGTCTAGCCCCCTCGGCCCATGAAGAGTACCGTAGCCGACCAATGTATGAGTGGAACATAATGCCCGAAGTAGCGTCAAGTAGGTCAACATAAGCTCTGACAAAAACCCCTGACTAGTAAATATTAACGCTCACATCGAAGCACAGCTGGAAGAACAGATCACCTACAATCTCCAAAGATACAAAGAAATATTCGCTTGGACCTATCATGACCTAAGGGGGGTACTGTCAGAATTGTGTCAGCACCGAATTAAACTGAACCCGACACTCAACCCAGCCGGCAACAACGCTATGCATCAACCCGAACTACGCCCGAAAGGCCAAACAAGAGATCGACAAGTGGCTCGAAGCGGACTTTGTCTACCCCTCGTGCCGAAGAAAGACGGCCGGCTGAGAATCTGCGTAGATTACCGAAGGTTGAATGCCACAATGGAGAAGGACCCGTTCCCTATTCCATTCACAGAGGCCATCTTAGAAGACATAGCAGGCCATGAGATGTACTCATTCATGAACGGCTTCAGTGGATACAATCAGGTGAAGATCGCAGCAGAAGACCGTGCCAAAACTGCTTTATCACGGATTGGGGAGCTTATGCCTTCAGAGTTATGCCGTTCGGGCTTTGCAACACTCCAGCCACGTTTCACAGGTTGGTCAGTGGGTATTCCCGGACAACCTCACAGACTTTGTCCGAGCATTTCTGGACGACTTCACAGCTTATGGACCAGCGGAAAACCATGTGACGCACTTGGAATGGGTATTCTGGCGCTGCAAAAATATGGGATATCTCTCAACCCCTCAAAGTGTGTATTTAGCATGACCGCGGGGAAGTTGCTGGGGCACATTGTTTCCAAGGAAGGCATCACGGTGGACCAGGTTCAATACGAGCACTGGCCAAAATGCCCCCTCCACAGAACATCACGGAACTCCGAAGGTTCCTGGGGAAAGCAGGGTTCTATCGTAAGTTTATCCAGAAATATGTGGATAGGGCCCAACCAATGATGGAATTACTCAGCAAGGGAGTTCCGTACGAATGGACCACCCACCGGCAGGCAGCCTTCGAAGACATAAAGCGTCAACTAGTAGAAGCGCCCATCCTCATCCCACCGGATTGGAACGCCAGTTCCACCTGCAAACGGATGGCTCAAGCGTAGCGGCAGGCACGGTCCTATCGCAGGAGGATGACGAGAGCATGCTCCACCCATAGCATACGGAAGTCGACTCATGACGCCAGCTGAACGCAACTATTCGGCGACTGACAAAGAATGCCTGGCAGTCATCTACGAGGTATCCAAGTTTGCCACTACCTTCTGGGCAACCACTTCATATTGATCGTAGATCACCACGCCCTGTTGTACCTCGTAAACAAACCACAGCTTACCAAGAGGCCGATGCGGTGGATACTCCTCTTGAAGGAGTTTGAGTTTACTGTAATCCATAAGGCAGGTAAATTGCACGTATCACCAGACCTCCTCTCCCGAATAACGAGCGGCAAACCAGCGGAAACCGCCGATCTACTCGACATACCAGACGCTGGCCTTTTCGGGACAACCGTTGATCAGGGCACATACAACAAACCACCGAACCAAGAACGGCTCAGACGTCCCAGAGTGGCAACGACCAATATGGCACTACCTCATTAGCGGGTTACACAGCCTCTCCGACACATTGGCGACACATCGACTGAGCCTAGCTCGGAGGTGTTTACCATTCCAGCTGATCGGGGATCAGCTCTACAAGCGAGGGAGGGATGACATACTCCGAAGATGCCACTGGCCTGGGAAATCCCTGAGATTGTCGAGGCAGCTCACGCAGGACCGGGGGCATGACACTTCGGGGTGACAAAACGGCCAGGAAGATCCTACAGACTGGACTCTGGTGGCCAACCATCTTCCGGGATGCCACCAAGGTAGCAAGGAGCTGTATCGATTGTCAGCGAATAGGCAAACCCACGGCAGGCCAAGGCATGGAGTACCACCCCTCGCAGGAATGGCGGCATTTGAAAGTGGGGCCTGGACTTTGTAGGACCTATCAACCCAAAGGCCCACACAACACACTCCAGGTACATAGTAGTGGCAACGGACTACGCCACAAAATGGGTAGAGGCGAAGGCACTCAAGGACGCAATGGCAGGGCACAGCAAGGTTCATCTATACAAACATCCTGACAGTTCGGATGCCCGTTGGAGCTAGTGTCCGACCAAGGGAGCCACTTCATCAACGAGACAGTCCGAGAATTGGTCAAGGCATTTGTCATCAAGCATCGCACGTCAACAGCCTACTATCCACAGGGGAATGGACAGGCTGAGTCCACAAACAAGGTGCTGATCACCATCTTGAGGAAGCTCTGCCACAGGGAACCCAGGCGTTGGGAAGAAATGCTACCATCAGTGCTATGGGCGTACCGGACAACGTTCAAAACCGCAACAGGAACAACACCCTTCCAACTAGCTTATGGTCTGGAGGCCATCATGCCATGGGAGTTCACCATACCTAGCTTACAACGAGCCTGGACCACAGGATCACAGACGAACCAACGGCTGCGCAGAAAAGACTGGAACAGTTGGAGCAACTGGATGAAGTACGATTTCTAGCACAGCTGACGAGAGAAAATCGACAACAGCAGACCAAGCAAGCTAGAGACAGGAAAAAGAAACTCCGAGAATACAAACCAGGGCAGTGGGTATGGTGGTTCAAGAAACCACAAGCATTCCGGAAAGGCAAATTCCGACCAGGGTGGAAGGGACCATATGAGGTGCTAAAAACCTTGACAATGGCACGATTCTCCTAGGGGCCAATGGACAGCCATTGCAACAGAAGGTTAACGGCAACCATCTCAAGCTGTACGTTCACCCAACAAGAACACTGGCTTGGAGGGAACAAGAGAGAGAGGTAAACCCCACGGGCCTTCGGGGCGAAGGCTCAACCGAAGTAGCGGCATTAAGGCAGGGGAGGAGGCACCCAACGGGGAGCGGGGACTCCATCCCACATGAGTGGCCAGCCCACAAGGTCACATGGTTCACGAGTGTGGACCACACGCGTGAGCACGTAAAACGGGCAATAATGGCAGGCGGCACCATGAATGCCCTGATTATGGCGCATAGAAGGACGCGCCGGCCGTATCCAGCGAGGTAGGCCGCCACATAGGCACCATCTTCAGAAAGACAACAAGGGGTGAGATGGGGCACGCCATTTTTGTTACAGGAAGATCGACCAATTCTCAGCAGCAAAGATGATGGAGTGGACCATGCGGAACAACGGTAACCATCCAGCACATCCAAGTGCAGTACGAGGGCCAGGATAGAAGCGTGGCGCTCGTAGCCCCCAGGTTCTCTAGATTTCAGGAGCTGATCACAGACCCAACGTGCAGAGGGTGCGGAAGCAAATGCGACTGCTCGGACTTTTTCGATGCCCATTGGGAGAAGTAGAGAAGCCTGGATTCGCAGCACGGGCTATCCAATTCATCCAGACCGTACAGCTAGAGACAGGGAAAACCAAGCGAGAGGAGCTGCGATTCAGGTTGGGTGACTCCGTAAGCTTCTGTATTGATCTCAAAGAGCTAGCTATGATGTTCTGCCTACCGGAGAGCGGCATACTCTTGGACGACCTGGGGGAACCCAAACGCAGTGGTTCCCCACCAACCGAGATGAAATCGCAATGTTCCGACTCTCCATACAGGAAGGGGACGAATGGATGAGTTCCTGATGCTCGCGGTGTTTATGTTCACTGGAAGGACAGAGAGGCGGGTCGCCACGCAACTGGCAGCGCCCTTTCCAGTGCATGGGAAGGAGTTGCAGTGGATTGGGCAAACTAACCTCATGGACTACATGATACCAGCCCTAACCCACGCATCAAACGGATTCGGAAGGGAACTAGACAAAGGTCACAACGGCGGCCCACCTCAGCGTGATGATTGCCTGGATAGTCAACCGAACCCCGATTCTCCTACTAAGACCAGTTCCACTTAGGCACCATCGGGGAATCGGGGGCAGGAGAAACAGGCAAGCCCCAGTCAAACCAAAGAAGGGAAATAGCCGGACACTCTAGAATCTTCGCAAAAATGGGCTAGAAGACTCCCTGTGGAGCAAGCCAGGGAAAGGACTGCAGGGAAAAATCGGAGGGCCTCCACCAGGTATCCCCACCGGCAAATCCAAGAGCAAGGCCCCACCAGCCCATGGCTTGCGGAACACGGGGGGGGCCCCGCCGGCTCCTCACAAGCCAACGAAGTGAAAAACGAGGAAGACACAAGCAATGTGCGGGGACGTACAAACACTTCAACGCGAAGGGGCTATGGACCTCTACAGTGCATATGGATATGTCCAAAGCCTTCGGCAAGTCCGGAAAGTCCATAGTGGTGTAAATGGGTTGGATCTCAAGGGGGTCACCGTGGAGCACGACGCAATAATACAGGAGCACGGACAACTACGCGCTACTCAAAAGGAGGCCCGGAGTACTCGGACTAGCTCATCAAGGGAACCCAACTTGGGACATTGAGGAGGCTGGGAGGAAGCAAGCAGAGAGACATGTCAACAGTTAACCGACAGTTTGGATCAGCTACAAACCAAGTATGACCACATCCAAAAATCCACGATCAACTAGGGCAAGATTTTGAGCAGGCACGCTTAAGGAGCAACAGGTTTTGAGCTAGGATCCACACTGAGCGGCACGAAGCAGAGCTCAGCCGAGTTCAAAGAGTTGGCCACGGCCAAGGAGAGCTGTATCAAGCCGCCACCAAGCTCTAAATCCCCCCCATCTTCCTCAGAGTCCCACGCCCAAGTTGTATGGAGCCCTGGTGACTATCCCTCCACTCGCAGAGCGCCAACCAATTGAAGAACTGTAGGACTCAACCCGGACCATTAGGGAGCTGGAGGTACACACTCAGTACAAGCCCCTCCTCGCGGCAAGGGAACAGGAGCTGCAACACTCGCGAGAACGGTACAGGAGTTGGAGAGTCAGCTCTAGCAAGCTTGGAGCAACAGAAAGGGTCTGAGGCAAGGCTCCAAAGGTGATCGCGCTTCGAGAGGTGACCATCACCACATTAAAAACCACCTAGCGCAATAGAGAGCGGATCGCCATGTACCGGGAGCTCCAAGGAGCAGATAACTAGGCACATGGCTCGAGGACGTTCCAACGAATAAGCCCGAGCATCTGGTTGACGGTGGCCCGTCATGCGGCCATCCAGCAAGTCGCCACCGTGGGACAAGCGGCTGGACAAAGCCGAATAAGGGAGGTACTTCAAGTACGGACTGATGGCGATCGGTGTCAGGCGGCAGCGTAAGCAGGTGACGATACGATCGTTCGACCAACTACCCAGGGTATGAAGGATAGCACGCGTGGAGGCGCATAAATGTGACAGGCAGGACTCTGTCACTAGGCGGCAGACCAGTGAGAGTGCCCCCACCTGTAGCTAGGGACTAGTGGTAGTTACCCCTATATAAGCCAGAAGGCTGGTATGGGTCGGGGTCTTTTGGGAGTCAAGTCTACGTCTTATTGATTACTCCACTGTCAGAGATAGTTGTACTCAGGCAGGCAATATATATCCATTTTCTTCTATTCTCCCACCAGCGGGCGTTCCCCGCTTGCCGACTCCTGGGTCCCACAATCCTCTCTGCCCAGTCATCTCAGTAGAACTCCCCTCTCACCTGTACACGGACCTCATGGCGTCTGGGTAGAGGCCATCCCAATACTTCCCATACTCTCAAGGTAAGGCCAGCATAACGGCAGAACCCCGGAGTTGGACGCCCTCAACAGCGTCCTGGCGACCACTGTAGCTTCCTGAGCAGCACCACATCTGGCTTGTGAGTCCCTGACGACCAGTTATCGACACCTGGGTTTCTCGCATCTTCTCAGCAAGGGCCTCGTGCATCCCATTGTGCCCTTAGCCTCTGCGCTCTGTGCCAGTCTCACCTGTTCTGCAGCTGCTTCCATTCAGCGCATCTTTGCTCCCACTGACCTGGTTTCCCAAGTTTGGTTGCCACTTCCTCCTCACTGGACTCCTCATTGTCTTCAAATGGTTGTCTCGTCTGTTGGGCTTGTGACTTGTGATTGCCCCGCATTGCAGCTTGGGGGTGACGTCTCTACATGGTGGCCTTGTGGTGTGGGACCTAGTGTTGTTGTGGCTGGGGCTGGTCCCTTGGCCACCCATGTGGCTTTTGGTACATGTGCTTTTAGCATGGGTTTGAGCATCGCGATCCAAGGGCATCGGTATATGGATGGTGTTCGTTGCACAATGTGCATATCAACTCCTGGCGTTCCGACCATCTATTTCTATTGTCGTACCTCGGTCGGTTTTTTGTCGTCCTAGGAGCACGACCTTTGGTTGCATTGTCTTGACTATGATCTGCAGTGGGGTTGGCCACCACCACGGCCCCCATACCATCGGTCCCCAGGTGATCCGCCTCCTATCGCTTGATGACCCAGGCGTCAGTCTGGGGTGGCGTGCTGCTTAGGAGCTTGGTTAGCTAGTAACAATCATTTGTGTTGTGGGATCCATGGACATTACATACTTTATAATATCTATCCCTACACGTTGTGTAATCCTAACTGAGCAAGAGTCACCGCCAGGTCCTCGACGCTCTATAGGTCTCCCTTCATTGGGATTGCTTGTTTCCTAATCCCCTCTATCTCTCCTTCCAGGTCGGATTGGGAACGTCCGAGAGGTCTTCTTCGTCGTAGTGGTGTTGTTGTCTCAGAGTTTTAACCCAAAGGGCCAACACGTGGCTGCCAAGTGGCCATTTGGCATCATCACCCTGTGTGACAACGCTAAGTCTTCCAAGATAACCCTAAGAGTCTGACTTAGGGGCTCAATTAGGCAAAAGACTTAAAGTACCTAAGTCCTTAGAATGACCATCCCCTGAACCCTAGAGAATAACCCGAGTAGACTTTAGAATCTTGTCCCAGTAGACGTAGACAGGCTCATGCCCTAACCCACAAAGGAGATGTGTCTTACACATACCCCGTGACAGAGCTAAGGCATCGTCACTTACCCCTCGAGGAATTACCCTCATCCGGAGTACAACCCCTTTAGGGGGTACCTGAACCACGACTAACCCCTAAGGGTTTGAGTGGCCAAGTCATACCCTAGACCTAGGGCTAGTACTTAGTGAGGACACGAGTGTGCGCCATAGGTGGACACGACTGTTCTACTAAGCAAACTCCCTAAGGCTATGTTTGGATAACCCTAAGTTCATGACATTGCGAGTGCCTCACAAAAGGGCTCATGCTAACAAGCTTAGGTTGTTCAACCCTTGAATTCCAAGGAGAACACTCCCCTAGCCAAGTGTGCCAAAGCACACCTAGTTATGAGACCTAACTTCCCTCGAGCCAATGTCGAAGGCTTAGCGCACCCTAATGCAATCACAAGCATGCCTGTTTGTTAGAGTATCCAACCCTTAGCGACAGCCTATGACATAACCCCAAAGGCGTGCCTTAGGCATTGTACCGTGTGACGTTTAGCCCAGTGTCACATCTCCATGTGACACTACCTTCCCCGATGTGGGCTATCATGCCATAACCCTTAGATTTGAGAGTTGCACTAAGTGCAAGACGTGGCTCCTAAATGCCAACTCTAGAACTCCTCAATTATCCCTCAAGACTCGGTAAGGAAACCCTGTCAATCAAGAACCCACACCCACAATTGGACAAGGACACGAATGTGCCCTGGTTAGCTGTGAGTGTTGCCCTAGCTTGACGTGGAGTGTCAGAGTTTTAACCCAAAGGGCCAAACACGTGGCAACACGTAGCTACCAAGTGGCCATTCGGCGTCATCACCCTCTGTGAGCAACGCTAAGTTTCCCAGAACAACCCCAACGACCCCTAGGGTTAGACTCTAATGCCCAAGTGGACAGGAGACTTAGGGTTTAGCCTAAGTCTCCCTAGAATGTCTGCCCCAACCCTTGAGGGATAACCCTAGTTGACTTAGGGTTTAGCCTAAGTCTCCCTAGAGTGTCTACCCCAAAACCCTTGAGGGATAACCCTAGTTGACTTAGGGTCTTGCCCTAGAAGACCTAGACAGGCTCATGCCCTAACCCCATCAAGGAGACATGTGTTCCACACATACCCCTGGACAGAGCTAAAGCATCGTCACTTACCCCTTGAGGAATCACCCTCATCCGGGAGTATAAACCCCTTTAGGGTGACAAGGGGTACCTGAACCACGACTAACCCTAAGGGTTTGAGTGGCCAAGTTATACCCTAGACCTAGGGCTAGTACTTAGTGAGGACACGAGTGTGCGCCATAGGTGGACACGACTGTTCTGCAATAAGCAAACTCCCTAAGGCTAGGTTTGGGATAACCTTAAGCACATGACCTTGCGAGTGCCTCACGAAAGGGCTCCTGCTAACACGCTTAGGTTGTTCAACCCTTGAATTCCAAGGAGAACACTCCCCTAACCAAGTGTGTCAAAGCACACCTAGTTATGAGACCTAACCTCCCTTGAGCGGATGCCCACGGCTTAGCACCCTAGTGCAAGCACAAGCATGTCTATTTGTTAAGGTATCCATCCTTGGCAACAAGCCCATGAACATAACCCCAAAGGGCGTGCCTCAGGTGTTGCACCATGTGACGTTTACCCATGTCACATCTCCATGTGACACTGCCTTCCCCGATGTGGGCTATCATGCCATAGCCCTTAGATTCAAGAGTTGCACCAAGTGCCACAAACGTGACTCCTAAATGCCAACTCTAGAACCCCTCAATTATCCTCAAGACCCCCCCCTCTTTTCCTATATGTGTTAGTGGGCTGGCACTGAATTTTAGCCCCTTAGATAAATTAACAATATGAGCCCATAACTCACCCTTACTCCTACCCCTAAACCCTACCCAAGGGGGTGGGGGTTTTAGGGCGTGGGTTAGGGCAACCCTAGGGGTTCCTAACCCTACTTAACACGCCAAACTCATCTGCAAAGACTAATCAGCCTATTCGGGACGTCAAAATTGGGGGGAGTTTTCTAGAAGGTAAGTTCTAGCTTCGCTTAGAATTTCCTGCAAATACCTAATGACACCCGGCCGGACCATCCCAGATACCCAAGTGCACTAAGCAGGCCTGTTTCCTACTACATCTATGGTCCATCAACATAGTACAGTAGGTAACAACAGTCAACGTCCAAAGTAAAGGGTCGAGTCATAGTAAAAACTATGACATGGAGGAGGAGGCTAGAGACAAGCCTCACCTCTGCTTCTTGGAACGTGCATTCCGACAAGTCCTCTCGAGCATGGATTCGCAACGTTAAGGGTAAGTTACCCCGAAGGTGGGACGGACCCTATTGTCTGGGAGTTAGGGCGGCACAACAGAGGGTTGTACCTTAACGACACAAGCTGAAGCTTGCACCGGCTGAAGAGCAACGAACTTAGTCATGAACCAGGAGCTCTCCTACGTATATTCTACCTTATTTATGTGACGGAGCCCCCCCCCCCCTTCTTTTCCTGTATGTAAGTGGGCTGGCACTAAATGCCAGCCCCTTAGTTAATGAGATGAGTTTGCACACTAACCCTACCCCAAATCCTACCAAGGGGGGTGGGGGTTTTAGGGCGTGGGTTAGGTCAACCCTAGGGGTGTTTATAACCCTATTTAACATGCCAAACTCATCTTAATTAGGACACAAAATTGGGGTGGATTTTCTAGAAGGTAAGTGCTACCTTCGCTTAGAGTGTTAGAGTTTTTCCTGGTGCCACAAAGGCGCTTGCCAGGTGCCAACCCTGAATCCCTCTCTGGAAACCCCACGGAACTGGTAAAATAACCTGTATTAGGAACCCAAGCCTTAGGAACTCAAACCCCTAACTACTAAGCCCACGAAAGACTCACCTTGTGAATCAGGATACACGGACTAGCCGAGCTTTAGGTGTCGTTCCTAGCTTGGTGGTTGAGGCGGCCGGAGCAAGGCCTCAACCACTAGTTTTGCGGAACGTGAACTCGGGCAATGTCTTTGAGCTTGCGAGCAGGTTTTCGGACCAAGGAATCTGACTAACTCCTTGGAAGTGACGTGCCCCTATCTCAAAGGCAAGATCCTGCCAACGATAAGGATAGTCTAACCCTAGGGTGGGTTGTACCCCTGTCGTGTGGAAGTTTGGGCGGCACAACAGAGGGTTGCACCTTGACGACACAAGCTTAGCTTGCACCGGTAGGAGGTTAACGAGCTCTCTTTTGAACCCAGGAAGCCTCACTACATATACTCTACCTTATTTATGTGACGGACCCCCCCCCCCCGTTTACCTAAATGAGTAAGTGGGCTGGCACGGAAATGCCAGCCCTTAGAGAAAATGGTTGTCCTAACCTAACCCTAAACCTAACCCCTAGGGGGGGTATTAGGGTGGGGTTAGGGCAACCCTAGGGTTAGGTCAACCCTAGGGGTGTCCCTAACCCTTTTTGACAAGCTATATTTAACGGAAAACCTACGTAACGTCAAACTGGGGGAGAGTTTTCTAGAGGGTAAGTACTACCTTCGCCTAGAGTTTCTCGAGGTACCTAGTGACAGCCGGCCGGACTACCCCTAAACACCTAAGTGCACTAAGCGGGGCTGTTTCTCACTACAACTAGGGTTCGCACACAACTCGGTAGGTAACAACAGTCAAACCCCAAAGTAAAGGGTCGAGTCATAGTAAAAACTATGACACACTCCCCGCCTTTGAAAATGTCAACGTCCTCGTTGACGTCTAACTCCAAGACTAGATAGTTAGAAAAATTAACTGAAAACTAACTAATCACTCTATGCGGAGTCAGCCAAAAAGTTCACAAGTTTTATTACCCCCCTTGCATTACGCGAAGCCAAGTACTTCAGAACCGTCGTTCACTGAGTCGTAACTCAGCTGCCGGAGGCACCACCTGCGACAAGAAGTCATTGGAGACCTTTTGCACGTCTGCAAAGTCTGTCACCCGACACAACAACAAGTTAGTTAATTTCTTTAGTTAACTAGAATTTATATAGGAGGCCTCTAGTTAGGTTGTTGTCGGCCCCTAGGTTAATAAGAAATAAAGTTCTTTATTTCTCATTCATTACTAACAGTTTGAGACCTTGCCTCAAACTCCTTCACTATCTCCATCGCGTTCTGTAGATTATCCAATGGTTCCCATGTCGACTCGCATGCCGGGTAACCCTTCCACTTAACAAGATATTCTCGTTTACGTTTCGCGTCCCTCGGCGTTTAATATCCTTTGCATCCAATATCGACTCAACTTCGAACTCCTTCTATCGCCGACCAGCTCAGGAAGCGGACGTAAGTTTCATATCTCTGCGGATGTTTCTCATCCTTGTGGAATGGCTCGAGTAAATTGACATGAAACACATTGTGTATTGTTCCCAACTCCGGAGGAAGATCTAACTCATAAGCCACTTTCCCTACTTGCTTCACCACCTTGTATGGACCTATGTAGTGCGATAGAAACTTCCTCGAAAGAGTCGTTGGAACCTTCAGGTTTTTGGTACTCAACAATACCATATCCCCAACCTGATACTCTACATCCCGCCGATGTTTATCGTACTGCTGACGATACCTTTCCTGTGCTGCAGCCATCGCTTGACGAGCAGCTTCCCATGTTCGATACAATTGTCCCGTGAACTCTGCTACAGATGGAACTCGATTGCTATCGTCTTTCGGTAACACCATACTCTGAGGAATACCACCCTTATTCCCAGTTAACACTTCCATCGGGCTACATCCGATTGCAGTGTGTGTCGAGTTATTGTAACATATCTCAGCCATATCTAAGTGTTCAGCCCAATCAAGTTGATCACCTTGAACATAGCATCTGAGATAGTCCTCGACTTGTCGGTTCACCTCTCCGTTTGACCATCAGTTTGCGGATGGTAAGCCGTACTGAACTTGAGCATCGTACCAAACTGCTTAAACAACGTCCCCAAAACTTCCCGTAAACCGAGGATCCCGATCTGAGATCATGGTTTCCGGTAGTGCGCACTCTTATGACTTCGTGGAAGAACAACTTCTGCTTGAATTGCATTCACTGTCTCTACAGTTGGAATGAAATGAGCAACCTTTGAAAACGATCGACTACCACCATGAGCGCATTAAAACCACAAGATTTTGGCAATCCCATGATAAAGTCCAAAGTAACACTTTGAAATGGCCGCTCTGGAATCGGTATACACTGCAACTTCCCAGCTCGTTTTTGCGCGGCTCTTTACTTGTTGACATGTGGGGCATGTCTTGACATACTTGGCAACATCATCTATCATACCCGGCCAATAGAATCCCTGTTTCAACAAAGCCAACGTCTTATGCCTTCCACCATGTCCTGCCAAAGGAACGTTGATGCTCTCTTAACAGCCTCTCCCTCCATGTCCCTTCTGGAACATAGAGTCTCTTTTCTTTATAATAAAGAACTCCATCTCGTACCGCAAAATGCCTGTTTGAGTGCATCCATTCGACTTTCTATTCCTGCTGGAATATTACCATCTCTTCGTAACTGATGAACTTGTTTCCTCTTTGCCACCAGGCTCAAAGCCTCCTTAGCAAACTTGTCCTGAGGATACGCCGTCACAAATTCATCCACCAAAGTTGACACGGGTGCTGACATAATCGAAGATGACCCTTTCCTACTGAGTGCATCAGCTACCACATTGTCCTTTCCCGCTTTGTGTTTGATTTCAGGCTGAAATCGTGCCAACTTCTGCTGCCATCTAGCATACTTCGGCGATAGCTTCGGCTGCGTTTCAAAATACCTTAGAGTTACACTATCTGTCCAAACCACAGTGCCATGACTTGGAAGATAATGACGCCAATACTCCAAGGAAGCAACAATAGCATACATCTCCTTTTCGTGAGTAGGCCATCGAGTTTGCGCGGCATCTAACTTCTTCGAGAAAAAGGACACTGGATGTCCTTTCTGTTGCAATACACCACCAATTGCAAAGTCGGAAGCGTCACATTCTACTTCAAAGGGATCTTCAAAGATGGGCAACTGCAAAACTGGCTCAGAAGAGATAGCCTCTTTGAGTTTGACGAACGCACGTTGGCACTCTGGAGTCCAATGCCATGGAATGTTTTTCGTAAGATCTGTCAATGGGGCCGCTATTTCCGAGTAACCCTTTATGAATCTTCGGTAATACCCTGTCAGACCAAGAAATGATCTAACTTCATGCACATCTTTTAAAGTCATCCACTCGTAATAGCTTGAATTTTCTTTGGGTCCATGGCAACCTCCCCACCTGAGATCAAGTGTCCCAAGAAATCTATCTTGGTTTGACCAAATGCGCACTTGCTTTCTTTAGCATACAACTGGTTCTCTCTCAACCTCTGAAACACTTTTTCTAAGTGTTCCACATGTTCCTCAATTGTCGAACTGAAAATCAGAATGTCATCAATATACACCACTACGAACTCGTCTAGATAGTCTCTAAACACATCATCCATCATTGTGCAAAAAGTTGCTGGAGCATTGCACAACCCGAATGGTAAGACTAGAAACTCAAATGATCCATAACGCGTTCGAAAAGCGGTCTTCTCAATGTCATTCTCTGCTACCCGAATCTGATGGTACCCCGATCTCAAGTCTATTCTTGAAAAATACTTTGCTTTTGATAGCCTATCAAATAAGTCGTCCACTCGTGGAAGAGGATACTTATTTTTGATAGTTATCGCGTTCAGCTCGATAGTCCACACACATTCGCATCGTACCATCCTTTTTCATTACAAACAAGATAGGTGCACCATATGGCGATCGACTAGGTCGAATGTGTCCTCGACCATCAATTCTGTCAGCTGTCTCTTCAATTCCTAACTCTTGAGGATTCAACCGATATGGGGCTCTTGCCGGTGGAGACGAACCTGGCAAAATCTCTATCTGTGGTCCACAGCTCGACGTGGAGGTAACTCGGCGGCAAGTCTTCTGGCAACACATCCTTAAACATGTTCAAGACTTCCAAAATAGGTTCAGGAACAGATTCTTGACCATCTCCTATTTTGACTTCACCAGTATCCAAAACCATTGCAAGAAACACACGTTCCCGATGTCTAACTGCCTTACGCAACTGAGTTAAGGTAAGGAACATAGGATTCCAATCCTTATCAGTTAGCGTTTCCATTTGAGCGTGTTTTTTAATGTCTCTTTATCTGCTGCAAGCGTGATTCGATTATCTCCGAACCCCTCATTTCGATTACATGTTTATGGAACCATTCCATACCCAAAA
The DNA here is from genome assembly GCA_003024785.1 of Selaginella tamariscina. Classification (NCBI taxonomy): domain Eukaryota; kingdom Viridiplantae; phylum Streptophyta; class Lycopodiopsida; order Selaginellales; family Selaginellaceae; genus Selaginella; species Selaginella tamariscina. The sequence continues at coordinate 18,805 of PUQB01000126.1, forward strand.
CAAAGTCAAACCCCGTCATATTCAAGACAACTAAGTCTAGCTTAGCCTTCCAATCTTTGATTTGGACAGGAACTGCCCTTGCTATATTATTAGTATTTTGAGAACCTTTGCCAAAATTGATCTTTATTTCACACATCTTTATTACATCCAAATTCAATCGACGAGCTAGACTAGTCGATATGAAGTTGTATGTTGCTCCAGTATCGATCATCATTCGGACTCGGTCCCCTCGTATCCTTCCTGTCAAATATAGCAAAGGGTCAGTTTTGTCTTGAATAGCGAATAAGGCAGGTTGTGTCTGGCACAACATTACCTCTTCTGACTCATCTTCCGGATCTTCAAGCGTTTCTGGTTCAGCAACTTCCTCTTCTACCATCGCCTTGAAATGTCCTGATTGTTGTGAGGGTGCCGACACTCTTTAGCAAAATGACCAGGCTTGTTACAATTATAACATTTCACACCCCGCCTGCGGAACGCGGGGGAGCAGACTTTGGAGCCGATCCTTTGGCTGCTGAGGAGGTGGTAACGCCAATGGTTTCCGAAATCCGGTGGGTCTTGATGTGTCCGAAAACTTGGAACTGCCACAAAGGGACTTGCACTTCGAATTGATGGCGATTGATCTGGTCGCCTATCAAACCTTCTGAACCCAGACTTTGGAGGAAACCTCCTTGTTTTAGGTTTTGCTTCCTCCCCTTTGTACAAGTCTTCTAACGACATGCCATAAGCAACCTTTTGAGCTGCCTCTTGACATTCCCGATAGCTTGTTGGCTTGTACCTTAAGATTTCTCTTCGCGTTTTCATTCAAGCTAGCCATGAAGCAACTTCGAGCTTCATCATCGCTCATATTTGGCACCAATCGCCGTACACTTTCGAATCGATAAACGTGGTCCATAGGACTTCCCCGAACTCCCTGTTGACAAAGTGCCAGGTCAGCACGCAATCGCAAACCGAGATCATCCGGCATATACTGCTTTTTGATCTCCTTTTTCATGTGCTTCCAGCTGTTTCGGTATCCACGTTCACCTTCAACAATTCGCCACCAAGTCTTAGCTTCTTCTTTAAGAAACTGCTTGGCACATGCAACCTTTTCTGTCTTTCTCACGGAAGCAGCCTCGAAATAGCTTTCCATATCATACAACCAGTCATCCAAAACCTTGTAATCCTTTGAACCCATGAAATTCGAAGGCTTTACCGGTTTGAATTTACTGGGACTCCTCCACCTACTTCCGTCGAAGAATCTGATTCAGAGGAACCTGACTCTGAGTCATGCTTCTTCTTCTTTTTCCGTGTGTCTGGTTGCGGAACATCTGGCACTGCAGTATTCGTCGGAATCCGAACGGCAACATTATCGATTCGGTCGTTCAACCCAAACATCCCCTCGAAGTTCGTTTAGGGCATCCATCATTATTTCTCGCCAACCAGGTCGTTGTCTAACTCTAGGGGGTCGACCTGGATCAGCCTCATCCATCTCCTCATTTTGAGCCTCTGCGACAGCCCTCTCTGCCTCAGGCTCTGGTTGCTTTCTCTTGCTCATCGTATTGAACCCTAGTGTCAACACTCAGAATATGCTTGGAATATTCCCAATGTGAAATTGGAAACACCCTGCACAGGTTGTACACCCACACACATCAGCTTAAACTAGCATAAGACTTTCGGACATACCTAGAATCTCACGCCGACTCACTGAGCAAGTGTTCTCCGAAGTTTGACAACTCACAGGATCAAACTCTCTGCGCAGAATACAGACATGTCAACCGAAAGCAATAGAGTATATCAAAATTTAGAGTCATCTAAACACTGGTGCCACAAAGGCGGCTTGCCAGGTGCCAACCCTAGAATCCCCTCTCTGGAAACCCCACGGAACCTAGTAAATAACCTGTATTAGGAATCCAAACCTTAGGAACTCAAACCCCTAACTAACTAAGCCCATGAACAAGACTCACCTTGTGAATCAAGATACACGGACTAGCCGAGCCTTAGGTGTCGTTCTTAGCTTGACGTGGTTGAGGCGGCTGGAGCAAGGCCTCAACCACTAGTTTTGCGGAACGTGAACTTGGGCAATGCCTTTGAGCTTGTGAACAGGTTTTCGAACCAAGGAATCTGACTAACTCCTTGGAAGTGACATGCCCCTATCTCAAAGGCAAGATCCTCCTAACGATAAGGATAGTCTAACCCTAGGGTGGGTTGTACCCATGTTGTGTGGAAGTTAGGACGGCACAACAGAGGGTTGCACCTTGATAACACAAGCTTAGCTTGCACGGGTAGGAGGTTAACGAGCTCTCTTTTGAACCCAGGAAGCCTCACTACATATACTCTACCTTATTTATGTGACGGACCCCCCCGGTTTACCTAAGTGAGTAAGTGGGCTGGCATGAAAATGCCAGCCCTTAGAGAAAATGGTTGTCCTAACCTAACCCTAAACCTAACCCCTAGGGGGGGTATTAGGGCGTGGGGTTAGGGAAACCCTGGGGTTAGGTCAACCCTAGGGGTGTCCCTAACCTTTTTGACAAGCTATATTTTATAGAAAACCTATCTTTGTAACGTCAAACTGGGGGAGAGTTTTTTAAAGGGTAAGTACTAACTTCGCCTAGAGTTTCTCGAGGTACCTAGTGACAGCCGCCAGACTACCCCTAAACACCTAAGTGCACTAAGCAAGGCTGTTTCTCACTACAACCAGGGTTTGCCACACAACTCGGTAAGTAACAACAATCAAACCCCAAAGTAAAGGGTCGAGTCATAGTAAAAACTATGACATAGAGTTTCTCGCGACATATAAAGATAGCCGGCCGGACTACCCTTAAACACTAAGTGCACTAAGTGGGGCTGTTTCTCACTACATCTAGGGTCCGTCAACATAGTATAGTAGGTAACAACAGTCAACGTACAAAGTAAAGGGTCGAGTCATAGTAAAAACTATGACACACACTCCCGCCTTTGAAAATGTCAACATCCTCGTTGACGTCCAACTCCAAGACTAGATAATGTTAGAAAAAATTAACCAAATAACATATCACTCTATGTGGAGTCAGCCAAAAGTTCACATAAGTTTTATTACCCCCCTTGCATTATGTGAAACCAAGTACTTCAGAACCGTCATTCACTAAGTCGTAAACCCAGCTGCCGGAGGCACCACCTGCGATATGAAGTCACTTGGAGACCTTTTGCACGTTTGCAAAGTCTGTCACTTGACGCACACAACACTGGTTAATTTCTTTACTTAACTAGAATTTATATTGGAGGCCTCTAGTTAGTGTTATTGCCGGCCCCTTGGTTAATAAGAAATAAAGACTTTCTTTATTCCTTAATATCAAACGTTATTAACGACCCTGTCGTCTTAGCACACAACAAGCACTTTGACGTCCATCTCAAGTGCTTAACCAAATGCCTTCACGTTTCTCCAATTGTTCCACATTTCCACATGTCATGGTATTATAGCCTCACTTTTCTGTATCCCTCAGTGTTTCTCATTACCCCTTTACATAAGGGTCTGCTACTATACCTATCCCTTGTTAGTATATAGTTACGTCAGACTAGGTATGAGACTTTATCGGAATCAAGCTCTTTTCCGATACTAGAGTACTATTCCCGAAACCTTGTTCTTTGTAGACATGTCAATCTGGCCAGAGGCGATCACAGAGGCGCATGGTTGTAACACATGTATACAACAAGGTCATACCAATCTCCCAAATGCCATTAACTTGGTGTGTCATTAACATATCTTCATTCCCAATGAGAATAAATTCAGGTCAAATCTACTACCAAGTGTTATAGCACTAATATTCACTTTTTTGCAACCAACTTTGTACTCTTTCATAACATCGACCAGTTCAGGGACTAGATAAGTTAACATATCTTTCTTATAAACCAATGTGGAAACCAGGAAATTCAACCCATCTCTAGTGCCTTAAATGACAACCTTTAAATAACACGTCTCTTAATTGTCACTCTCATTATACTCATTCCCTAAAGAGCACATCATGCTAGATGCCATTCAATAATTCCTAACTCTTTATCTCACTAAGTTTAAAAAATAATGAATTTCAAAACTTAATTTCTATAATAAGAGTCTCCCTGAACTCGTAATACTGCACGCCTTCATAACATTATATTTATTTCCAAGTCTCAAACTGATTATGTAAATGTTTCTCAACACTATACCGAAGTATAGCATTTCACTAATTGGAGCAATTAGTGTTTTGATAAACATCTTTTTAAACTAATTTTTATTTTTTAAACAGTTGCAATTTCGATATTGATACTTTCGAATGGATAATGATCGTTTCAACATTCAAATCCTAAGCTTACCAACTAGCTATTCTACTGGCAGAAATAAACTTACAATCGTATCAATTTATCGAAATACTACAACTATAATATAAACATGGTTTTAGTTTACATGAACCAAACTTCAGTTTTGAGATGGAATTATAATGTTATAACAGTATTCCGAGAAACTTGTTCAGAGACTAAGAGGAATCATGAACTAATGTCTGGTTTATCTAACTGATTTAACAAGATATTATTTTCCACACTAATGTTATCATGACACCAAAGTGCCACCATAACTTCATGTTTAAGTTATATCTCATAATTCAATAGATCCCTTCCAAACATGAATAAGATATTTAGTTCAATATGTTAAACTAAGATACACTATTCATTCTAGACATCTAGTAATTCAGAAAGTACCACATTGCCCCTCAAGCAATGTATTGAGAAACGCCTTATTTCTCAACTAACTTAAAAACATGTTTCAAGTTATAACACTAAGGTAGTGCCTTACCAAAGTGTTGAACTCAAGTCCGCTTGAGTCTTTATATTTTATGATTATGGCCACCTCATGTAATCATAACCAAGTCTTAATATTGAGAGCTCCAAACTCGAGATACCATACTATACTTTGACAAATCATTTATAATCAATCTTAAGAGACTGTCATAAATACTTTCAAAGTCTAAGATATGAATATCTCAATGAATGAGGTGATAGGAAACCTCATATTTTTGTACTGAATATTGAACCATATGCTAGGACCATGAACTATGATCATCAAGAAGGGACATCAACTTCTTGAACTAATCTAACCACTGGATATCTCACTTTCAAGGATTTTGAACTAGACTCAAGGAACACCATCAAACCTTGAAATAGAACTAACGACTAACCTAAAAAATACAATCAAATCTTGAGTCAAAATAGTTCTATTTTTCGATATTTTAAAGAATTGAAGATACCTACTTGATAAGTTCTTTGAGTGACCACATTTTTGATCATAATGCAAAGTTAAGAAACCGTCTTTTAAATAATCATATTCGACTCTAAAATGAAATCGATATTGGAAACCAATACCAACTTTTAATTCTTATCGAATACATACTATCTTAAGGAGGTACATGCACTTAAACCTCCAATGGAAATCCAATTATTATTAGTTCATTTGTAGTTCTCAACATAAGTTATTAAACTTAGCAAGTTTCCTTACTTAGTCGATAAACTAAGTGGAGAATCCCAAATCATGCTCTTCTTAAGCAAGGAACCACCCTTGTTCAAGAGCTTATTCCCACATTGCAAACAACATTACAGATTCCAAGATTAAAGAGTTAACAATGAAAATGCACAAGTGTGCGCCGAACACCTTCACTATGCAAGTCCTTCATTACTCAGTAACCTGAAAATGTAAATGTATGTTTCCAACATTATTTTTTTTATGATAGATCACATCCAAAAGTTGCATTGATACAGATGCAACATTAAATTTGTCTACTGCCAACATCTATTATTCTATCCTATTCTTATGATCCCACATGAGATAACTTCATAATCAAGTTACTCAAGCTAGTTAACTTGAATACAAAGTGCGCGCTTACAACCAACTAAGGTTTCAAGTTGTACTTTGTTCAAATTAAGGTACTTGAACTTAGTAAACTATTTCACCTATTGTTACTTGTAACTAGTGTCATCAAAAATATTGCGAACATTGGACAATACTTTGATTACGTTGGATCTTCAAACCAACTGCTTAACATATTCATCATATGTTAATATTTGACATTTCGTTGTATTATAAGTTCATCACTATAGTCTACTTCTAGAGTTACACTTTGAAAAACATGTACTATAATGAAAGCTTATTTTATAACTTTTGTCAAAATGTAGTGTTCATTCTTATGTTTGAATATGTCCCTTCTCCCGAAGTCAAATACGCACTTCTGAACATAAGTCTTTCCCGTTTGAACACTATTGTTGGACCCAATATTGAATCTTGATCTAAACCAAAACTCAACAGACACTATCTGTTTCTAAATCATGTGTTATCCCAAATTTAAACACCTTTAAAGAAAAAGAAATTTTCAATAATGTGTAGACTTAGGATATCACAAGACACACCTCACAAGACTTAGTTTGTAAGCCAGAACAAACTAACACGCCACATCTTGTGGAGTATATGGTAAGGTAACATGAACATCCATAAGGTAAAGTAACTCGAAATACAACTTAGAAGTTGCCTTCCAAGTGCTACCTTTGACATTCGAATCCATAACCCACACCCACTTAAGAAGTAGGTGTACTCTGAAGAGTTAGAGATCTCAGGACCAACTCCCCACGCAGAATTCAACGTTAGTCGAAAGTGATAAAGTACTTCAAGAACTTAGAACTAACTAAACCCTGAAATACCTTACAACTTTAGGTAGTCCTACTGACCATAGAGAATAGGCTCCGCTACCAATTGTCAGAGTTTTAACCCAAAGGGCCAACACGTGGCTGCCAAGTGGCCATTTGGCATCATCACCCTATGTGAGCAACGCTAAGTCTTCCAAGATAACCCTAAGAGTCTGACTCAGGGGCCCAATTAGGCAAAAGACTTAGAGTCCTACCCTAAGTCCCCTAGAATGACCATCCCCTAAACCCTAGAGAATAATCCGAGTAGACTTTAGGATCTTGTCCCAGTAGACCTAGACAGGCTCATGCCCTAACCCCACAAAGGAGATGTGTCTCACACATAACCCCGTGATAAAGCTAAGGCATCTTCACTTACCCCTCAAGGAATCACCCTCATCCAGAAGTACAACCCCTTTAGGGCGACAAGGGGTACCCTGAACCACGACTAACCCCTAAGGATTTGAGTGGCCAAGTCATACCCTAGACTTAGGGCTAGTACTTAGTGAGGACACGAGTGTGCGCCATAGGTGGACACGAGTGTTCTGCTAAGCAAACTCCCTAAGGCTATGTTTTGGGTAACCCTAAGTTCATGACTTGCGAGTGGCCTCACAAAAGGGCTCATGCTAACAAGCTTAGGTTGTTCAACCCTTAGATTCCAAGGAGAACACTCCCCTAGTCAAGTGTGCCAAAGCACACCTAGTTATGAGACCTAACCTCCCTTGAGCCGATGCCCAAGGCTTAGCACACCCTAGTGCAAGCACAAGCATGCTGTTTGTTAGAGTATCCAACCCCTTGGCGACAAGCCCATGACATAACCCCAAAGGGCATGCCTCGGGCGTTGTACCGTGTGACGTTTATCCCAGTGTCACATCTCCATGTGACACTGCCTTCCCTAATGTGGGCTAACATGCCATAACCCTTAATTCAAGAGTTGCACCAAGTGCCACAAACGTGGCTCCTAAATGCCAACTCTAGAACCCCTCAGTTATCCCTCAAGACTCGGTAAGGAAACCTGTCAATCAAGAATCCACACCCACAATTAGACAAGGACACGAACGTGCCCTGGTTAGCTGTGAGTGTTGCCCCTAGCTTGACGTGGAGGAGGAGGCTGGAGACAAGCCTCAACCTCTGAACGTGCATCCGACAAGTCCTCCCAAGCATGGATTCACCAACGTTAAGGGTAAGCTAGCCCGAATGTGGGACGTACCCTTGTCGTCTGGGAGTTAGGGCGGCACAACAGAGGGTTGTACCTTAATGACACAAGCTGAAGCTTGCACCAGCAGAAAGCAACGAACTCAGTCATGAACCCAGGAGCTCTCCTACGTATACTCTACCTTATTTATGTGACGAGCCCCCCCCCCCTCTTTTCCTGTATGTGTAAGTGGGCTGGCACTAAATGCCAACCCCTTAGTTAATGAGATGAGTTTGCACACTAACCCTACCCTAAACCCTAACCAAGGGGGGTGGGGGTTTTAGGGCGTGGGTTAGGGCAACCCTAGGGTTAGGTCAACCCTAGGGGTGTTCCTAACCCTATTTAACATGCCAAACTCAACTTAACTAGGACGTCAAAATCGGGGGTGGATTTTTTAGAAGGTAAGTGCTACCTTCGCTTAGAGTTTCTCACAACATCTAAAGATAGCCGGCCGGACTACCCTTAAACACACTAAGTGCACTAAGTGGGGCTGTTTCTCACTACATCTAGGGTCCGTCAACATAGTACAGTAGGTAACAACAGTCAACATCCAAAGTAAAGGGTCAAGTCATAATAAAAAACTATGACACGTTGGCCCCTTCTACATTCGGTTTGTCCTGCGCCTTCCTTTCTTGGCGTCTTTCAACTTCCCGCTTCTCAGCCTTCTTGGCGTACCGGAGTAACTTATTGAACGTCCGGTTGTCATCTAAGCTGATCCACTTGCAGATCTCCTTTCGGTACCACATTTTCTTGGTCAGGTCAATTGGGGTGTCTCTTAGCCGGGCGATATACCCTAGCATGCAGACCGTGTATTCGTCGACCGACTCTCCTACTTTTTGTTTCAAGATCGTTAGCTTGTGAATCACCTCCTCTTCACTCTTTTTCTCCTGGAAGGTATCCAGAAATGCCCTTCATGCGGTTTCCTAACGAGCTCCTTCGTTTGCCTTGTGGAATTGCATTCCACTAGGCATGTGTCTTCTTGTCCAGAGTGCATGCGAAGGCACTCAGCTTTTGTGATTGTCGATTACACTTCGAAGTTCGCACACCTGTTCGAACTTGTGTATGTGTTGGTCTGCGTCTTCCCTCTTTGCTCCCGGAACACGGGTAAGGAACTAATACGATGCTCTCCTGTATCAGATTGAGCGCGCGGGCTAATAAGGCAACCGGGTCGGTTCCCATGGCGTCCCATTGTGCCTGAGAAGTGTTCCGATCCGGACCCTCCGCTTCGAACGTGGTGTAATCCACGTCACGGTATTCAGCGGGTACCTTTCTCCTTCTTTGTGGCCCTGCCCTCCCATTGAGGGTGGGTGACGAGGATGGGCTCTTTCCGGTTTCCCTCAGGGGCCCCCACCGCGGGACCAACCTGATGGCTGGTGACCTTGGTTGGATGGTATTCCCTCCTCCAGCGAGTAGTTTTGTAGGACCGTGCGCGGAATCTCCCTATGAGGTCTAGATGGTTGTGATCAATGGGGCGATTCCTCCTTGCCCCGAGACAGTATTCCCCGTCTGATGATGGTTGCGGCTCTGCCATGTGCCCTGGCTGATTTCCCTCGCGTGGCCGGTGCGATACTAGTCGTTCGAGCGAATCTCTCATGCCCTTGGACAAATTCCTCTCGTCCCTTCTCCAAAGTGGCCACTGTGCGGCCCCTCTTTCTGGTGCCTCCTCCCAATCCATCAGCTCGTCGACGTCCAGTCGCCTTCGCGTAGGTGGTCGTCCCATGTGTACCCCAACCTTCTAAAGCCTTGGGTTCTCATCCTGGTAACCACCCTAGCCTGTTGCGTTGTCCGATTGGCTGAACTCCTAGTGTAGAGGTTGCCTTGTTGGCAATTGATGCCCTCCCTACGGGGGCCTTCTGGATGAGGCTCTTCCTCCCCTCTTTTCGGGTAGACATGGACCCTCGCGTCACCCTAGTGGATGACAACGGCCCTGGAAGAGAGCAGGATTCCGAGAACAAGGAAGCTTGACTCAACAGCAGGACAAAGAGCAGGACAGGTTTCCTACCTTACGTCCGTCGTGGCTCTGGTCGCGCTGGACTTCTGGCTCACGTCCCCGTCGCTATCCATGTTACTTTCACCCCCTCGAGATTCCTACCTCCGTCGCATGCCTGCCCTTTCTTGGGTTGTCCTGTGCGAGGTTTCCTCCTTCGGGGGTACTCGTCAAACACATGTTCTGCTCTTTGGTGTGGGGGCTCTTCGTGGCCGTCACTTTCTCCTACATCGAGAGGCTAAGGGCTTTCATCGTCTTGCCATCCATCCCATTTTGCATCGTAGGTTATTGTCGGGCGAAGTCGCCCGTCCGGGTGTTGTTCATACCCGCATGCTGCCGTGCTTGGACTATCGTCCGGACGTGCTGCGGTTCCTTCATATCCTTCTTCGTTGTCAGCGGCGTGCAACTGCCTCTGCCGCTGGTGTGCCGGGTTTACCATTGCTTGGAGATTCGGCCATGCAGCATTTCCGTCGTTTCCTCAGGTAGGTGAGACATGGGCCGATTGTGGCAACCAAGGTGCCTTGCCGCCTTCCATCAACCTCCCTCGGCCGTCCCGTTTTTTCACTACATCCAGGGTCCGTCAACATAGTACAGAAGGTAACAACAGTCAACATCCAAAGTAAAGGGTCGAGTCATAGTAAAAACTATGACATGCCCTCCATGCCCTCAAAACCAGGTTCTACATCGCTCTCACTTTCATAGTCTTCTACAAAATGCACATGTTTGTTGAGCTCTCCTCTCCCTCATAAGCTGGATGTCTTCGTTCAACCATTGAAAAACAAAGCCAATGAGCCTAAGAGTCAATGGGTCTTTGTGCTTCCAAAGAAACCTCTAGCACGCTGGAATCTTACCGTGCCAGCCTAAGTGGACTATACGATGGTTGAATGTTCCTTGGAAGTAGGCGAGACTCTCCTCGCAAAGAGGGCATAACAACTTAGACACTGCCAAGTAAACAGATCCCTTTCTCTCACGGCGGCCTTGTGTAGACTGTCTTCCATCTACCACCTTAAGCTCCTTCAAAGCACCCTCTGCCATAGCTCTGTGTAATAAACCCATTTCACCATGAGTTATTGATTCCTTGCCCTCCCAACAACGATCTAACATCTCTTGGTCTCTCTTACTCACCATGTAACTTATTTCTTCTTCACTCATACAAAACTCGTCCACAAGAAAGTGTCTCCATCCTCTCAAGTCTTTTCAACTCTCTTGTTGGGATAATCTACAAATTCAACAACCACGTGCCGGTCGTCGATAAAAGCCTTAGGAATTCTAATGAGATTTTTCATGTGGTCAAAGATAGCCACCATCTTTCTCAAGCCCCGTGTTCTCGACAGTGTATCATCCTCTCTAAGTTTCCGAAGCCTTGCCAACACAGCCTGTTTGTCATCCCGTAACTCAAGGATATCTCTTGCGGCCTCGAATCCCTCCTTCCTAACTACCATTCTACCACATTCCTGTAAACCCTTGAAGGATTCTTCAAACATGAAAGTTTCTCCTGCCGAACTTCCAAGGGCTTTCTTCACAAACTCTTCTGCGTGCTTTTTGTTTCCAGGAATTGCCCTCTGAAAAGGCATATTGGAACCCACTAACAAACGAACTTTCTCCTCTGTCTCGATTGTAAGGTAGGAAACACACGGTGGAGGGCACAACCCGGTCCACCAGAGAAGCCACACCAGTCTGTGCAACATTGACCCTCTTTTGACTGCCTTACAGATTCTGCATCCACGCACTTGCACCTCCTTCTACAGAGGTAGCCGGCAATGTCGATCAGAGAATGTAACCTGCGTGCCCATCGATGAACCCTAACAAGTGAAGCAGGCTTTACAAGGGTTGAGTTCTCTACGCATTTGAAATAGAATATACTATTTCTTTTCATTAATTTATTAACAAATGTAAATCAGTGAAAGATATTTAACTAATAAATATTAAGTTTACAAATGCTATCATATTAACAATACTATCTTTTGACATTTTTATTTTTTAATAATTATGAATAAATAATTGCTTGTATGTTAAAACCTAATGTGTCATTAATTTTATTTATCAACCATAACAATTCTAACTATTTTATAAAATAGTTTCTTAACCAATTGTTATAAATTGTTATATGAGAAATAAATATACATACAGTATGTGGCAATATAATAAAAAAAGAGTAAGGAATTTACATACCGCTTAAGTTACGTATGGTTTTTTATAATAATAATTCTAACAAGTATGCTAAATATTCTTAATTTATTTGATTATTTCCAATTAAATTTTTGAAACATTATTTAAAATTTTAATCTATAGTTTTATAATATATTAAAGTACTAAACAAACCAAGTGTAGTGAATATTGAAATAATGTTCACACAAATAAAATATTGATCTTAAAATGATGTTTAGTAAATATTACTTTTGTTAATGGGTTTAATATTTTTAAGTCTTTTTGTGTTAAATATATAATACTAGATATTTGAAAATATTAAGTGGAAAAGTGTTTTTTACCATTTTCCAACCAATTAGTTTTACAAGTCAAACAATTAAGTTGGATTCTTGTTTGATGTAATTGTTATTTTTATGAATGAATTATCTTATTTCACAATTTTGAGTTAGTCTTTTTTTTGTAATATATATAGATAATTAGCTTATTTTCCATGTTATTTATGGGGTTTGAAACTTAGAAAAATAAACATTGAAGTATGGTTGATACCAATTGGTAGTATAACAAATAATAAAAAATAAAAATAAAATAAAAAACTTAATTGCAAAACAGCAAACCTTTTTACTAATACAAGCATGAAATTAACGCAAACTTGTGTTGTGGCATTTACATAGCTACAAAACTAAGCTATACAGATGTACAAAATGACACATGGTGAGGACTGCCGCTAAACCCTCTGTGAGGAAGTTATTCATCTTCATTTGTGCCTTGTGGTCAAGGCAAACCTGAGTCTCAAACATGAATATTGTGGTAGTCGTCTAGAGAAACTACACGCTCACCGGAAGTAACAGCATCTTTATGCTTGTATAAGAACTCTAGCTCTCTGGAATTGTAACACCTTCCCCACAGAAGTGCGATGCCACTCCCAACTTCCAGGCTGCTGTTAGCTTGGAGCCGACCTTGCATTTGTCAAGCCACGATCCAGGAACCAGGAAGAGAGTAGGATTCCAAGAACAGGACGGCTTGACTTAGGAGCCCGAGAGCGAGACAGGAACAGGATGGGATCCGAGAGCAAGATAGGAACAGGACAGGATCTAGGAGCAGGACAGGATCCAGGAGCGAGACAAGGAGAGAACAAGAAACAAGGAGCAAGACAAGAACAAGACAAAACAAGAATAATTGTAGTAAGACTGGTGTTGATAGTAAATGATTGTACAACAATTAGGTCGGAGCTTTTATGCTCACAACTCCAAGAGCTAATCTAGGCATGAGTGCTAAAAGTGGTTGCATGCAACTAAAAGTGGCTGCATGCATGCAGAGGCTAAGGTGAGTCCACATGTCCCTTATCCTCTAGGCATATCCTATGGCATATCCTATAGGAATATCCTGCAATCGTATCCTGTATCTGGAATCCCTGTAGGAATATCTTGTAGGAATATCTTACAACCCGTATCCTGTATCAGGTTGTGACAGCATTCTCCTCTAATCACCAGGTCGAATATCCCTGGGCTCATTTCTGGGTGTGCTGATCCAAACGACCTATGCTGCTGCTATTAGCTGGTGAAGAAACGTTCTGAACGGACCTGGAGATATCTGACGACGCAAGTTCCCAACACACCCACTTGATGAGATCTCAACTTGCAGAAACTGTCCACGAGCTGGAGTTGCACACGTTGCTCGTTGTCACAACTTGAAGCCTCTTAGGAGATGAATAGTTGCTTAGAGCTTGCAAGGATTTTGGGACTTGTACAGGTTGTTCTGTGTCTTGTGCAAGATGCCTACAGAGGAAGAGGAACCTTCATAATGCTACTAAGATGAACAGCTGCTCAGATCAGTACAGTTGGTGATGCACATCTCAAAGGAGTATGTGTACAAGCTCTATGAAGTTGCACTATCGGTGAACCTATGTGAGATGAAATACTGATATTATGTATATATATTCAGAAATAGTTACCTGAGGGTTATTGAGGAGCCAGTGAGTTTCTCCTCCTTGACAAGCCAAAGCTTGGAGTAAATCTCATCAAAACTTGGTGCAATAAAACATCAAGAGGTTGGGTGGAGAGTTATCTGGTAGTCCCACGTTTGCACAAGGAATACCTTCTCACATCGCTGAAATGCAAGTGTCCGTTGGACACTTTTGGTCGTTGAAGAAGTACATATACCTACAGGGATAGTACTATTTGAATGCCAGAAGTCCACAAGCTTACTTTCACCAAATATTCCATGGGTTCAGGTCCATTTTGATGCAGGAACAATAAGTTCCTTGTCTTAATAAACTCATGGAGGTTATTCTCCATGAGCTCCATGACCAAGTAGGTGCTGTCACCTCAAGCACTCCAAAAATGGAGAACAATGTTGGATGTGAGGCCCAAGACCCAGCATTACGCCTTGCTCGTTTCGCAAATGGTTATCATCATTAGAAGCCAATGCCATGTTGGGGTTTGCATAATCTGATGCCAAGCGTCTTGCTAAGTACAGACCCCGGAGAGAGGAGGACAATCCTTGCTACGCCATAGACCTCTGATGACAGCCTTAAATCTAAAGAAACTCACAAAACAAATAATTGACTCCTATGGACTGGGATACCCTTGGACGAAGCTCTTGGGCCAAATAACAAGAACCCTAAAGGTACATATGCTTATTAGTTTTGATTTAAATTTATCATTAAATTAATGAAAAGAATTAGTAATATTCCATGTTAAGAAAGACTCCAGGTCTTCATATTGACGGAGATTTGGGCCGGACATCCAAATCAAATTCCTTACTCCACTGTAACTTCAGTGTTTACAAGCTTGTTTGAGCTAGCACACCCCATTTATACAAATTGTCAATATGTGAGTTAGATATGGTTCATTGCTACACAAAGAAGTACTTTCACTGCCTCACACAACTTTAAGATACATAGCGTTGCTACAACGGGAAACTCGCAGGCTAGAAATTGTATCCCCCATTTACTTCTAGGTCCCTTTCACACACTAGAGCTCCGTTTTGCCTGATACAGTCTGTGGATACATTCAAATCTGGATACAGTATCCCAAGATTGTGTAACCCCCATGGATAAAATGATTGATACAGCATCCATAGGCTCTGTATCTTTTGTTTGTGTGTAAGGAAGTAGACTTACGTAAAGGACTCATAACTGCTAGGTGGAATATTCAAGAATATACTAATGACATGTGTACATAGATCTGGAAGTCCCATAAAAGGTACACAGTCCATAAATAGAGAGTCCATAAATAAAAAGGATATAGGCCTATGATATAAAAGGGACAAGAGTGTTTAGGGTGATCACGGTCCTTAGGACGAGCTGGGTACTAGCGAAAAGTACTGTACTAGTGTGTTAAGCACACGATATTGCAAGTCTGCGTATTGCTCGGGGGAGAACACCACGTGTTCTTTGGTTGGGAGGTTTGAGTTGGCAGATCTTGTGTGCGTGTCTATACACGTGTGTTAGGAGCGTTACAATTGGTATCGGAGCACACGATCATGAGCGACAACCCTGTGGTTGTGCCTGGAGTGATTGAGGCAGAGAAAGGTGAAGAAATTAATATGGAAGTTGAACATGAAGAAGGGAACAACTCTGTTCCAGAGTATGAGTGGACTGATGAAGCTCTTACTGCTGAATTTGCTCGTATTAAATCCACTCTGGAGACACTTGTGAAAGATGTTCATGAGGGTCTTGATTTTTTCCGTGATGAGTTACGAGGGTTATCAGAAGTTCGTGGTTTGAAGGGTTCCTCTTCCAAACATTTTGAAAAGAGGCTTGTGCCGAATTTTGATGGCCGTGGCGGGCCGGTGATAGCTATTGCTTGGCTAGCTAACGCTGAAAAGCTAGTGGAACTGCAAGGCCTTACGTTAGATGAAGCTTTTCATGCAGTGACTTTTGCCTTGACAGGAGATGCACTCAAGTGGTGGCATCGTGTGAGTGTAGAAAGAGAAAAAAGTGGTCGATTGGTGGACTCACTTGAGGAGTTTAAGAAGTTATTTTCTTCTGAATACTCTCCTGCTAATGATTCTAAGGTCGCACTGCTAGCACTACGTAAGTGCACACAGCAAAATAGTTTGGATAGCTACATCAAAGAAATGACTGATTATTTCTCGAGGACTGTTTTACCAATGGAAGTCCAAAAGACGTACTTTTTGGATGGATTGGCAAGTCCAACTATGAAATCTCAGTTGGAGGCTGCTGATTCTATTGATGTGGACCTTGAGGAGATGTTTAAAAAAGCAAGGAATATTGATATTTCCTTAGGCAAGGAGCATCGTGAATATAGAAGTTATGGACGTTCTTATCGTGATAAGGGACGGTTTGATCGTCGTCACCACCCTTATGATAAGAAAGGGGGTTTTGGAAATAACCCGTATGACAAAAAGAAGAATTTCAGAAAAATTCAAATATACATGTCAAGTCTTATCAAGCCACTAAAGGATGCTTTAAGTGTGGTGACACTACACATGTGGTTAGAGATTGCCCCCTTAGGAAGAGTGTATCCATTAAGGGTAGTCCTAAAAAGCTTTCTAATACAGCTAAACAAGTGAGCTGTATTGTTGGGAAAACTCTTCCTGTTGGTCCAGAAGAACCAGTCATTGTGCTTATGGCTCAAGTACATGGTACTTCTGCAAGTGTATTATTGGACTCTGGTAGTTCTGATAATTGGGTTTCATGGAACTTTGTTAATCATTTGAAGTTACCAGTGAAAACTACAGATCCGTATTGTATTGAAGGGGCTGTTATAGATCCACAAGAGCATCATGGTATAGTTACTATACCATTAACTGTAGAGGGCACTACAGTGAAGGAGGACTTTTTTGTGGCTAACTTGAATCGATATGATATCATCTTTGGCATGCCTTGGTTTAAGAAGATGACACCAGTAATTGATTGGAATACTTATGAAGTTTCCATGGAGCACAATAATTCCAAGATAGTTTGGCATGGAAAGAAGTATACTTCTCCTAGTAAGTTACTTTCTGCAACTTCCATGAAGCGAGCAATAAGGAATTCCACTGCAAGTTATTTGGTGTATGTGTGTGATATGGAGGATGCTTCAAAGATCGATAACAATCATGTTCAGGTACGTCCTTTAATATTAGATGAACATGGTAATATAGTTATTAGAGATAGACATACCTTATTTTCTGCCATTAAACTTAAAAACGTAATTAATGCTAATCGAGGTTTAGGTGTTAAACCTGTTCACATTAGGATTAACCCTAGAACCCTAAATTCACTTACTTGCAAGCCAAATTGTCATAAAGTTATAGCTAAGGAGAATTCCATAGCTGAAAATGTCAAATACGATAATTCTTGCTTAACTTCAAAGTTAAGTGTTAAACTTACAACACGTGAGAATAAGGACTTGTATAATGCTCAATTGCAATATATATTAAAGGAATATACAGATGTATTTCCTGATACATTGCCTCAGGGGCTTCCCCCACGGCGAGAAATTGAGCATGAAATTGATCTTGAGAGTGGGACTAAGCCTGTCTCTCGAAGTCCTTATCGATTAACTCATCTAGAGGAACTTGAGGTTAAAAAGCAAGTTCAAGAGCTTATATCTCAAGGTTTTATACAACCTAGTAAGAGCACCTGTGTTGTTAGTTAAGAAAAAAGATGGGTCTATGAGACTGTGTATTGATTATCGTATGCTTAATAAGACCACTATCAAAAATAAACATCCTATGCCACGAGCTGATGATATTTTTGATAGGTTGGCGGGTGCCACCTGTTTTACAAAGATAGACCTAAGGAGTGGCTATCACCAAGTAACTGTTCGAGAACAGGATGTGATGAAAACAGCTTTTCGAACCCGACAAGGTCATTATGAATTTCTAGTAATGCCTTTTGGGTTGACTAATGCACCTGCTACTTTTATGACATTAATGAATAACATTTTTTCACAATATATTGACCAATTTGTGCAAGTGTTCTTAGACGATATTTTAATATATAGTAAAACTCCTACCGAACATTTGTTACATTTAAAACAAGTGTTAGAAGTTTTACGTAAGCATAAATTATATGCGAAAATGTCTAAGTGTGAATTTTTTAAACCCGAAGTAGAATATCTAGGTCATGTGGTTTCTTCTGAAGGATTAAAAGTTGATCCTAAAAAGGTGGCAGTTGTAAAAAACTGGCCAATTCCACATGATGTGAATGAACTACGTAGTTTTATGGGTTTAGCTAATTATTATAGACGTTTTGTCCTTGGATTTTCAAGGGTAGCTTTGCCTTTAACAAACCTACTTAAGCACGATGTACCCTTTGTGTGGGAAGCTAGTCAAAACGATAGCTTTGAAATGCTTAAGTCGTTGTTAACTGAAGCACCTGTGCTTGCTATAGCAGATAATGCAAAACCTTATGTGGTATATGCGGATGCCTGTGGGGCAGCACTCGGTGCTGTACTCATGCAAGATGGGCATGTAATTGCTTATGAAAGCAGAAAACTTAGTGATGTGGAAAAACGTTATTCCACATATGAACAGGAACTATTGGCTATAGTTCATGCATTAAAGTTATGGAGACATTATCTCCATAATGGCCAGCCGTTTAAGGTGTTTACCGATCATAAACCACTGCAGTATTGTAAGACACATAAAGATTTAAATGCTCGCCATGCACGATGGAAATTGTTTTTGGATGAATTTCCTTATATGGAAAATATATAAGGAAGGTAAACATAATGTGGTGGCAGATGCATTATCACGTGTTAAATGCTTAAATACTGTATCCAAGTTGCATAGTCCCTTGGTGAAATACATTCTGACTGCTCAAACTAAGGATCAGGAAGCTAGAAAATTGCTTTCTGTGCCTGTAGAGCCGTATACCGTGCATAATGGCATGTTATTTTATAAGGGGCGATTATATGTCCCTAAGGATAGAGAAATACTTTCTCGTATTATGTTTGAGATGCATGATAGCCCGCTGGCTGGACACTTGGGTGAAAAGAAAACATATGATCTAGTTAAACGAAGGTTTTACTGGAAACATATGAAGAATGATATATGTAATTATATCAAAACATGTACTACGTGTCAGTCAGTTAAGGCTGAGCGAGTTGCACAGCCTGGCTTATTGCATCAGTTAGAAGTTCCACATGAACGTTGGGAAAGTATCTCTATGGATTTTATTACTCATTTGCCAAAGACACAGCAAAAGCATGAGCAAATATGGGTTATAGTTGACCGTTTAACTAAGTATGCTCGTTTTTTACCACTCAAAAAAGATGCTAAAGCTGTGGACTTAGCACGTTTGTATATGTCAGAGGTGTTTCCTACCATGGGTATGCCTTGTGATGTGGTTAGTGATCGAGATACTAAGTTTACTGGTGATTTTTGGCTTAATTTTTTTCGAGGTTTGGGAATTAAGCTTAAACTTAGTAGTGGTGATCATCCACAAACAGATGGCCAAACTGAAAGAGTTAATCAAGTTCTTGAGGATATGTTACGAGCTACTGTGGGTAATCACCCAGGTAAATAAAATATATTCCCTTAATAGAGTTTGCTTATAATAATAGTAAGCATGATTCTACCTCTATGAGTCCTTATTATGCAATGTTTGGACATCCTCGTACTTCTTTGGATATTGGTATAGATTGGAAAGAACGTATGGCTGATAACGAGGCTTGTGAAAACACACTTGGAGAATATTCTTCAAGACTGTAGATGTAATATTTTTAAAGCTCGTGATCGTCAAGCCAAGTATGCTAATAAGCATCGTTCTTTTCGTCACTTTCATGTGGGTGATAAAGTCTATGTTCGAGTGATATTTCCTTCGATTTATAAAAGATCTTCTATTGAAGCACTACGCAAAGGTAAATGTGATAAATTGGCTCCTAGGTATGCTGGTCCATTTGAGATTATTGAGAAAATCAATAATGTTGCATATAAATTACAGCTGCCTGCTGGGTGCGTATACACCCTGTTTTTCATGTTAGCCAATTGAAAAATGCTTTAATCCGAGGTGAATATTGGATTG
The DNA here is from genome assembly GCA_003024785.1 of Selaginella tamariscina. Lineage (NCBI taxonomy): Eukaryota > Viridiplantae > Streptophyta > Lycopodiopsida > Selaginellales > Selaginellaceae > Selaginella > Selaginella tamariscina. Next base: position 38,770 of record PUQB01000126.1, read on the forward strand.
ATATTCTTAAAGATGCCAAGCAGTTGATCAACTTCCAGAGCAAGTTGATGATGCTCCTCCAAAACGTCGACGTGGTAATATGAGTTAATGTGTGCACACTGAAATTTGGTTCTTCGATCTTTGAGGACAAAGATCTTTGTAAAAGGGGAGGAATGTAAGGAAGTAGACTTACGTAAAGGACTCATAACTGCTAGGTGGAATATTCAAGAATATACTAATGACATGTGTACATAGATCTGGAAGTCCCATAAAAGGTACACAGTCCATAAATAGAGAGTCCATAAATAAAAAGGATATAGGCCTATAATAAAAAGGGACAAGACTATTTAGGGTGATCACGGTCTTAGGATGAGTTAGGTACTAGCAAAAAGTATTGTACTAATGACGTGTTCTTTGGTTGGGAGGTTTGAGTTGGCAGATCTTGTGTGCGTGTCTATACACGTGTGCTAGGAGCGTTAGACTGTGAGAGTGAAGTACTTGTATCCGCCCTCTGTATCTATACCCAGGTCCAACGTCCCGGGGATCGGCAGCCGTCGGATGCGCGCCGACCCCTAAAATTCGGCCCTCCATTGAACTGTCTAGGGCACAGGCTTCTAGCCGCATTTGCAATGTCGGATCCGCCTTCGAAGGTTGCGAAGCTGAACGATGGTGGAATCAATTGGGCGCTGAATGTTTCAGAGGAGCTCGTGGCGGCAAGGGAGACGATGCAGCGAATAGAGGTCTGGACTGCAGCCAGTTCTCCAACGAGGGCGTCATCACAACGCTGCCGTATCCCGCCCTGGACCAACGGACAAGGCCTGGGAAAGTGATAGAGTTCGTGGGACGACGCAACCTTTACCCGGCCGCACTGAAACATGTTTTAAGGCCTCAGTTGGAGCACCGTGGTAAGGTGTTGAAGCTGTACGAGGGGTGGTTGTGACAGGTCCCAGTGGAAGGTAAGAGCTGCTTGATTAGGGCGTTAGCGTGTGAACTGATTGCGACGCTCCCCGAGACAACCAAAGTTATCTGCTTCTGGTACTTCAATGCGTTTCGGACATTTCATCGGCAGGTTCAGGATGCCCTTCTATTCACTTATTGCAACGAGTGTGAAGTGGATACTGGGCTGGCGCAGCGGATTCTCCAAATAAAGGATGTACAAGCGCTCAGGGATTTTCTGGTGGCCAGGAATGAAAATGGGGAATCGTTCTACGTGTCACAGATGGTGAAGAGCGACTGGATCTTTTGAAGTCTCACGGATCTGAACGTAGAAGAGCGGAGGCGAGATCGTGGCTTGGTGCTATTTACGACTATGCAGACTTTGAGTTGAAGGCATTGTCTCCCATGGCAGAGGAAGCATGCCCTCGCGGAGGAAACTCTGTTCAGATGGGAGGTGAAGGAGCTTTTCCAGAAGGTATAAGGAATCACTTGACTCTTATGCCTTGCTAACTTGTGTACTTTTCTGTCAGGTTGAAGTGCAAACCTTCCTCACAATACTCTCCTGGAGAATTGCTTGCGAAGAGGGAGAAACGGTGGGCTGATGTGGAGTTTTTGCCGGGGCGCATCCTCTGTCCTTGTGGAAGTTACAGATATGTTGTACGGAGTATGTCCTGGACAGGAACCGTGGAAGAGGACCAAGAATGGATTCATTTGTTGATAAGGACAGCTGGTCCAGTGTGCTGGCGAGTTCCGGTGTGGAGAACCTTTCCAGTCGATCCGGAATCCATAAGGAACCTCAAAGGAACGGTTGTATTTCTGCGGTTGACCGGAGCTTTCGTCTGGGCGAAGGCTTTTGTTCCGACTACATACGGACTGTTTACATGGAGGCTGTAGTCAAGAATGCAGAGGCAAGGAAGTTCAGGTGCCACGAACTCACAGACTACGTGAATATGATGTTAAGACGGGGAGTGGACTTCCACAACTGGTCTGCACTGGGTGGGCTGCGGACCTTTGTGGGGGACGCTGTTCTAAGGTGGATACCATATCGGGTCTGGAGCTATTGCGCCCAAGCAGTGGTGATTATCTACGGGGGCCAACCAACCATGCTGAATGTGACTAAGCTGATGCCAGGGAGTCTGCATATTGGACTCCTGCCAGATACTCTTCAAAATTATAGATGGTATAGCCCTTCACATGGACAAGCAGGGGGTACTCCATCTTGTTGCGGTACAAGATACAGTTGACCCGAAGAATCATCGCAGGACTGAGTACAAGTTTATGCAGGAAAGGCACGTCCAGAAATGGTGGGCATCTCGGGAAACTATCAGCTGCACTATGTCTACTTATGCCCGCAGATGCCTGCAGACATGGACAGGATTTCTAAGGTGCAGAAAGGGCAATTGGTGGCGGGAAAGAAGTCAGAGCTGGACTACTTTGTGCATGTTGAACCGATGGCGGACTGCATTCCTAGATGCATGAGAAAGAGTACGAGTTGTTGCGGGTCTAGCTGATGCTAGAGAAGACGCTGAAGAAGAGAGCTAAGGAGAGCGGGAGCAAATCAAGAATACGCATGAAGGTGTCCGCTTTGCCGGACGAGTTGCAGAAGATGCATGGTCGCACGAGGGGAGTTGGAAGAAATGGCAAGGTCCAACGGTATTTAAATCCGAGCAGGGCGATGTTCCAAACGAAGTGGAATTGGTCAAGGCCATAACCGGACTTTGATGTTAAATAAGCTGCTTCTATTCGAAGACTATACATATCTTCCTTCGTTGTCTTGTTCGTTCATGTTTTCAGCAGTAATAAGCTTGTTGATCTGCTGATGCTTTGCTACTCTCATTCTTTGTCACGCTGCATTGTACCAGGTTTGTATTGGCAAGCTGGCTGTGCTTGACTCAATGACGGTCCACGAGCTGCTTGCTAACCAACAACAACCTCGGTGGAGCGAGCCATTCCAAGTCCAACATAGCTGAGTCCTCATGAGTGAAATCTGAACGAAAATGCACTCCTCGCGGCGTTGAAGCATCCCCAGGTGAGCTCTTTTCTTTGAATCTCATTTGG